>CM040239.1:188158570-188247328 GCA_022545495.1 Chrysanthemum lavandulifolium | reverse complement strand
CTATGTGATAAAATGATTTCAAAAATCCAACGCACATATTGAGGGGGAGAACTTACCAAAAAAATCAAATGGCTTTTTCCACGGAAATTGTGATCAAGAAATTATTTCAAAGAACTCTTGCCTCCATGTGCTAAACAATTTCAAAATCATATGCACATGTTGAGGGGGAGAATTTCTAAATGATCAAAACTATTAAGGTACAAAATGCTTTGACATTATATCATAATTACCTTGATTGATTTTTCCAAATGATTTTTCAATTGGTTTTGAGGAGGAAAGAACAATACCAAAAGACCGACCAATTTAATCTATGCATGGTGATATAAGGATGGTTAGGTTAGGTATTCGTTCCCACAATCCCGCCAGAGCCGGAGGGATCTACCCAGGGACAATCCACTAGATAGTGTAGAAGTCCTTAGGTATGATGAAAAGAGGAGAAAAATGAGAATACGGGAAGAGTGCGGACTGAGACAGAGCTAGTACTGGAATAAACCCAACAAGGTTCTAGTTATGAAGTCTCGGTAAGCAGAAGGGTTGAAGAATGAAAAAGAACTGAATGTGAAAAGGGTGAAAAGAAATAGCCCTCAATAATTCAACCTTATGGCGATAACGGGTTCAATACATATACTCGGTTGTTACTAAGGTAACACCGGTATTGAAGACAAGACGTCATTGACCCAAAGGACGATCTTGCACTAAAATTCCCAAGCTACTCAAGTTCCTCTTAAAGGGCTTGTTTCATTCTCACGGGAACCTACATAATCTATCGACTTTCTCTTAGAGATTGTTGATATTGAAGAAGGAGACCCTTTCCCAGTCTCCGGCATAGGAACCAAATGTGCACAATTGAGTCTAGAGCCAAGATATCATCCACAATATCTCATTAGGTAACAAAATTAATGTAGACTTGTTGTTTCACACAATGTGGAAAGTAAGTATATATTGAGAGTCCTACGCATTATCCTTGTGGTATTGCCAGAACATCCGAGTGATATGTAAATTATTCACGATGAAGATGGAAATCCTTCTAGAGCCAACATCAAACAAGCTCTTGGTGGGTGACATGTGAGATCTTGCAAAAGATCAAGCTTGTGACAACTGGATAGAAACAATGGGGTGATTCATTCTTGAATCAACCTTGGTCCAGGAAATGGATTGACGGATACCTTTGAAAAACCGGTCGTTGTGCTTAAAAACTCTTTTCTCTAGCACTACGACTATGTATTATGTTTTCAAAATAAAAGGGTATTTATGATTGAAAATTGATTTCTTCTTCTAAACCTTCGTCGTATTGAAAAACTCTTTATCTTAAGCAATACACGATTGTTTTCAAATCATTTTCTATCAATCAGTAAATCTCAATTTGTTGGTTCACTCACTCCGTGTTGTCTTCTTTGAGACGTTCGGTTTGAGAACACTAGAACAAATTGCGAAACCCGTCAAGGAGATTCTTAGGAATCCTACACGATCACAGCAAGACTTGTCGATCAACGGGAACCGTGGGTCGTGTACCTCAATTCAACGAAAGTGATCAAAGACACTTTCATGTGTTTTATTGCTAACTGTTGTTTGCGGTACATTTGGGATTGCGGTGATCAAAATTGAGAAGTTAATCCATAGCCGCATGCTCACACATCGCTTTCACAATCTAAAGAAATCATGATAAGTGCATATCTTCATCAACCGACTCGATATTTTCAATCCATGCTTACGCTACTTCTTTGGAAATATTATGAATCAACAAAAAGCTTCCGCAACTCTGATGAGAAGATATCATGATCCAAAATGTGAGCATGTCGGTCCGAAAGTCACAACTTTACATAATGGCGATGCTATAATAGATGAGCCAGAGATTTGTTGTGGCTGATGATCTCTAACCTGGCTTAATGAATCACCAAACGTGGATCAGCACAAAGACCTCCACTAAAAGTACAATGCACTTGGACTTTAAAGAATCACTGCTAAAGCACAAAGACTGCAGACATTGAAGAATTGAAGTCTACGAGCTCGAGCATAAAGACAAAGACAGAATGCTAGGATTCAAAATGTAAATCATGGGGTGACCTCCCTTAGGGGGAGATTGTTAGGAATTGGAAAATTCATAGTGAAGAGTCGGTCACCCCAACTCTAGTCTAGCATATGTTAGCTCGTAGACGTTACGTTATTTACTAGTTATTTAGTTAGTTATTTAGTTTAGGGTAACACCTTGGAGGACGGACGGGTCTTTACCCACTGTATGCCTGATCCACAGTCCGAAGGAGGACGTGTAGTATGTAACTATAAATACCCTCTACCTCCCAAGGTAGAGGGTTGGACCTTTCACTCAATCTAACCTTTCTTTGTTTGTTTACTTTCTCTCTCTAGAAAGGCTCTGATAACGCTACACGCGTCGTTCGGGGTCAAAGGAACTTCCTTTTCGTCGAGCAAGTTTTTCAACACCCTAGGCAGTGAACCTAATCGTTGTAGTGTAGTATTAGGGTAATCCACGGGTATTGATATCGTTCTCTAGGGGAATGGGAATGCTAGTGAGAAGTTACTACGCTAAGGTTGTGGTTGAGGAAGATTATTTTTATCTTTTATATTTTGAAGGAAAGGAAAGGTATGAATCTCGGGTTTGAATTTGGGGTTGGTATTTCTACCGATTACTCTACTTATCTAATTATCTAATCTAAGGTGTATGTAGTCTATGTCTAATTAATGTATGCTCGTATGATAGTTTAAAGATGTGTTTTCTTAGGTTTTACTACTCCTTAATTATCTCCTATTGGTGGTTGAATTGTCACGTCCTTATTCCTAGTTGCGTTGTGTCTCTAAGGTTGTAGGGTATGCGTTTCTCCCTAACTCTTTGAACTTACCAAAGGGTCTCGTCTACAAAACCCACTAGGGATAATAAACTCTTACTCTAAGGCACTCTTTGGATGGTTTAGCTTACAACTACTCAAGGAGTCATATTCTAAGGTTCACAAAGATTTAATCAAGCATTAAGTACACAACGAATGACCTATCGCATTACTAGATCATTAATCAACTAAGATAAGAGACAACCAATCAATATTCAATAATTAAGTTTCATATTCCTAAGCAAACACACAAGTAAATTAGCCGGACATGGAAAACATGCAAGCATACACACAAATAATCAAAGACATAATTGTATTAATGAAGTAAAACACTTATCTTGGTGTAAGATAGGGTTTGGAACCCTAAAATCTTGTACAAGACAGCCTTGGTTCGGTTTAGGTTTTACTCCAAAAGACTACACACTAAATACCGAAAAATTCGGATTCTATATATAATATTACATCTCGCGACGGCGTCACCTTATGTTTTGTGCGCCGTCATGTCGCCATCATTAGGGTTTCGTCTTGGCACGTTAGACTTGCGACGACGTCACCTTATGCTTGTGGCGCCGTCCTCTTGACTTTCGACGCCGTCTGCGGATTACATCTAGGCCGTTTGAGTTGCGACGGCCTACTCTTTTATAACTTGACGTCGTCACTTGAAAATGGGAGTTTTGGCTTCGTCCCGTCACAAAGATCCTCCGACGGCGTCACAATTAAGACCCGATGTCGTCACCTTATGTTTCAATGACTTTTAGTGTCTCGATTCGACTTTGGCCATTTTCTTCATTATAATCGCCTTTTCGTCCAAATAAGTGCCAATCCAAGCATTTTGCCTTCAAGAGACCTAAAAGTGAAAATGAATGATATTAAGCAATAACGGATTCAAAAGTGATCAAATAAGGGCTTAAACGACCCTCAAAAGGTACCTTTAAAACCTTATCAAATATCCCTACACTTGGTATTTGCTTGTCCTCAAGCAAATGTGCTTTTAGCCAATTAATTTATAAGTTAGGGGTCATGAAGCATTCGTTCAAAACGGTCCACAACACATATAAGCCCATAAAAGTCATAACAAGCACGGAAATCACATACTAGCACCTCACATGGGGTGTTTGAATACTCACATCTCTCTCGGTGTATATGAAATATAACAAATTGAAATGGAAGATAAACACTCATTAACCGGTCCTAGTACATAGATTACCATAGGCTTGAGAATAGATCAAACCTCCATAGCTTTGGCGTAAGCACCTAGGAAAGACTATCAAAGAGGTCTTTAAAGGGTTGTAATGTTAGGCTTACGGTAGGGAAACAAAGGGTTTGGTGGGATAGGCTATATAGTGGTGGTAGGTCAAAAATCTCAATGTTAAATGCATACGAAGAATGGCGTTGCTAAGCCAAGACTCGACACTCTAGACTCTAGCTAACTGAAATAAACAAACATAAATTTAAAGGATAGATGTAGGATGGCAGCCCGTATTTTTTTTTTTTTTTTTCATACACTTTTACTCTACCATTCTTTACAGTAACATCAAAATGATAGGGATTTATAGGCACATCCCTACACTTGAGTTTTTATTACTCTAACACTAATTTGACTCGAATTGAAAAGATCAAAACACTTGGGGTACATTATTATGCAAACAAAGGGATTTTGAATTTAACGTTCCCTTCCCGTCATTTCATAAACTTTAAATTTTCCCATGAATCCCAATCGTCCCAAAACTGTATACAAAGGATATGACTCGACTTAGCAACTCATGCAAGCAACTAGATAATTGAACTAAGGGTTTAGGGTGATAACAATAATGCACTAAAAGTGAGTGCATATGAGGGTAGGCTAAGGCGATTTGGGTGTATATTTGGGGTGGGGTGTAAACAATGCTCTTCATTGATATTCGGAAAACCGAAACATCACGAGAACCGCGAAAGGATAGGCTCTGAGGGGTTAACTAGGGGTATCGTGTACTAAATATGAGTACAACGCAAAAGGTGTGGGGGAATTACTCAACCGATGTGGAAGAATTAATTATATTACGGGTATCAAACAAGGGTTATCCTAATGCCTCTTATCATTTAGTTATTCCTAACTACACAAGTGTAGTCTTACTTGTGATCTCGGAATGCATCACAAAACAAGTTCTAGAATATAATATACTACCGGTTCACACTCTAAGCATTGAAGATGAATGCTTTTAATTCCTACTAATCTAAGGGCGATCCTCACATTTTGGGTGGAATTTAGGTGGTAAAAGGTTTTTGTGCTAGTCATGAAACTTCCTATCCGTGAGACGCTTTTGTTAAGACTAATGGCCCACTCTTATATGTCATGAAAAATTTTAAATTTGGTGCCAAAATTACCCTAACCGACATTTTCTCATGGTTTATTACACAAATACAATTGGACAAAGCAAATAATCAAGGATAAGCATAGTTTCAAAGTTCCGCTTTATTTTCCCTCCCTACACTTAAACCGAACATTGTCCCCAATGTTTCCGAAAGTATCAAAGTTATGATAATTGGAAGGTAATTAAAACGAAGAAACTAGTACTCCCCGATTAGCTCGATAGGATCCGTGTGTGAAGTGGTGGTTAAATCCTTTCCAAGAAGAATTTATGCGTGAAAAGCTCCTTCCAATCTTATGTAACTTCTTCTTGATAAATTAAACACTCGCACACTTGAAGAAAACAAACGAAACCTTCGCGTAAAATCGGCGGTAATAATATATATAAGACTCGATTTAAACTAGGATATAATGCTTGTGGAATGGATGTTTACAAAATTTCGGAAAATTAAGACACGGAAAATTCCAAAAATTTTTAAGTAGCTCGAAAACGAGAAAAAGTAATCATTGTTTTACTCCTTCCGACGCCGTCAGTTGCGATCTGACGCCGTAAAGTTATCCCGACAAAAGCGTTGCGCGATTTTACGGAAAAAATTCGGAAAATTTACATCTTTAGAATCGGAAAATTTCGCAAAACATCCATTATGACTCGATACAAGCATTTGACTCGAACAAACACACATATATATCTTTTAATGAATTGTTATTCTCATGTTTACGTTTCCTTGAAAATGTGTAATCCTCCTACACTTATCCCTTATGTAAAATACCATTATATGCAATTAAGACGAGGTTAAAAACAAAATAAAGCATTTTACAAAATTAAACATGAGAATAAACAATCAATAAAAGATATATGACACTAACAAGCAAACAATTAAGCATGGGTTGCCTCCCATGAAGCGCTTTTCTTTATTTAAGAGTCTTGTAGCTAGACTCAGTAGTGTGTTCTCACGTTACTTCATTACCGCCACCTTCTTCTTTCGCTTTCCTTCGTCGAAAGGGTGTAGACGTTGTATGCTTACGGTGGATTCCTTGTCAACGTTATCTATTATGGTGACGGTTTTATCTTTTAAATTGGTTTCCTTCATCGTGAAAGGTCCAAACCATCTTGGTTTGTTTCTACCGTAATGCCCTTATCCGTGATTTGTATAAAAGTACTTTTCTCCTTTTAGAAATTCCGTAGGGTTCCTTTGTGTCTTAGGTATCGAAGTGGGATTATTTCCTAACTTCTTGTCGGGTTTCCACAACGTTGCATACAATCCTTGAACCATAAAGTCCCTAAGCCCTTTTCCCGGTCATTCATCTTTTCTTAACACTATTGCTAGGGGCTTTTCGATTTCCACCGTAATCATTTCCATGATCTTAAGAGGATACCTTGGGATGATGGGTATCCTAGCGCACCCTTCCGCTTTTGAGTATCATGATGCCTCTCCGCATTTGATGGTTGCCTTGGCGGTGGCCGAAATGGTGTCCCAAGAATGAGAGGCACGTTTTATCTTCCTCAACATCAATGATCACGAAATCCACGGATAAACGATATTAGCCACCTCAATTAGAACATCCACCGCGATTCCTATGGGATAGACATAGGTGTGATTAGCTAAGGAAAGTCTAAGATCGGTCTTGGTTGGTTTCTCCTTAGTTAACTTATTATAGATTGATAATGGCATTATGTTCACATCGGTCCCCGATCGGCTAAGGCATTTATATTATCAATATCACCTATGCTACATGGTATCACGAAATTCCCTATGGTGTCTCGTTTTCTTGTTAATAGTTTTTTTATGACCAACTCATACAGGGGTCCCTTAGGCAAGGCGTCATACTCTTCTTCTGTCATTTTTCCTTCAAGAGCCTCCCTAAGAACTTCATGTTTACTTGGTTTGCAATGGTTTTTTTGTTAATTTCGTGCTTAAGGTAGTACTCAATGGTCTTAGGCTCATCATTAGGCACATACTCCTCCTTCTTGCTTTCCTCAGTTTTCCTCATCTCAACCCTTGTATCCTCGGGCATAATGGAAACAGCGTTAACAAACGAAGTGGGAGGACAATCGTTGCTTCTTACTAGTACCTTCTCGGGAACTTTTGTTTTGGTAAATTCAATTACCAAATTCATTATTTCCGTCATTTTCGCTTGCATTTCCTCTCTCTGCCTATAAACCTCCTCTTCAAATTTGGCTAATCTCTCCGTATGAGCTGCCATGTACTCCCTCATCTATTCCTTGAAGCTCGGTGAAAGTGGTATTGGAGAAGTAGAACGGAAGTGCCTTTCGGAATTTGGGTTTTGCTCACGACTTGGGATTCCGAAAAGGTGTGGGGTGGTTGGTTGAATTGGCGGATTTGTGACTTCTCGAGGAATTTATACGGGACTCTTCTTTGCCTTTCCATAAGATAATCAATCCCTCTCTCAATGGCACTCAATTGCTCCTCGAGGGTGTCGGAAGATTCAAAAGGAGTTGATATGGCATTAACTATGTTAACCGGAGTTTCAGGAGATTTATTCCAATCTTCGTAGTTTTGATCAGCAAGCTCCTCAATAATATCCCAAGATTTCTCTGCATTAAAGTCGCTGAGCCTTCCACCGGCGGCTCGATCAATGGATCCTCGAGTGATAAAATCGGTATGGTCATAAAATATTTGGATTTGAAGCCAAAGATCAATGCCATGATAGGGGAGTCTACAGAGTAGGTCCTTAAATCGAGTCCATGATTTGTGGAGAGACTCACCTTGGAGTTGTTGAAACGTCAGGATGTCTCGCCTAAGTTTAGTGGTTCTCCCCGGTGGGAAAAATTGAGCAAGGAAGCAAGAGGTAAGATCATCCCAACTTTAGATGGAGCCGGCGGAAAGTCGCTCAAGCCAATTACTAGCTTGGTCCCAGAGAGTTTACTTGATAGGAATCGAGTAAAGAAACCTAACGAACTCTACCAAGTTCTTCAGGAGGTGGACTACTAACTAGCTATTATATTCCCGGCGGAAGGTTTTGACATTCAGCTTTGACTAGAGAACGGTGAGACATTTCCCAACGTGACGTTGCAATTTCGACTTTCATGTTCGCCACCAATAAAGTTTCTTGAGATCTTGGTACATTTTGTCGGATCCCGGTGAATGGGATATTTAGACTTGTGAGACTCATGCATGATGAGTTCCGTATTCCTCCATAAAGTGGTATCCAACTTCTATCGCCAAAACATAAGGTTCCATGGCCAAAAACTTGATAACACTAGCTCTACTTCATATGTGGTATCTAGGGCGGTTGGGGTGATTTTTAGTAAGGGTGCAAACTTAGAAGACACAAAGCTTTTGTCGGCTCGAATCATATAACACCTTAGCTAAATGATGATTGAGTGAAAAGCGATACCGTAACGACATCCGGGTTTTCTTGTGCATCTCCATCTCCTAGCACATAAGCTCTTGCTCTAGGTGGTTATTGTTGTTATTGTTGTTGTTGTTCCATGCAGGTTTGGACACCTACTCTTGACATGCCCAGCTTCTCCACATCCAAGCAAGTTATCCCCATGGGTTGGAGGTTACTTCGATGTGAGGCTTCGACAATCCTTGTGGTATGGCCCACCTTGTTACACTTCCACACTTAATAGTACAACGTCCCACATGATGTAGGTTGCATCGAGTGCACAAAGGGTGTGGTCCGGCATAGCCTCTTCCATTGGCGGGTGTAGCGGCATAAGCCCTCACAACTTCTTGTCTCTGGTTTTGTTGATTGTGGTGGTTGTTTTGGTTTTGTGATATGGGTTGGGGTTGTTGTTGCGGTGTTGATTGTGATTATTCTGGCCTTGGTTGTTGTTGTTGCGGTTATTGTTTTGAATGAAAGAGTTGTTGTTGTAGTTGTTTGAAGTGTTGCCTCGACGGTCATCAAACTTCCTTTTGTTGTCGTTATTGCCTTGCGGATCCATGTTTGAGGACTTGATCCATGAGTTGGTAGGAAATTGTGATCACTTCTTCCACGGTTTTGGGTTTGATGCGTAACATTGCCCTCGATGCTTGGGTAATCCCCATGAGATTTTCCAAAGAACAACTTCATCGGTAATCATGGAAGGGCATAGAGCTTTCAGTTCTTGGAAGCGCGTCGTCGGCCTTGATAGGCAATGGTGATGGACAAGAGGCAGAATATACGGAATCGGTGGATGAGTGTGTGCGGGACATAACATCGAGGGTGATAGCCATGTTGTGACTCAAATAATTGTCATAAGTGAGGGGACCAAAGACAGTGCAAACGCTCAGGTATGGTCAAAGCAAGTGGGGTGGCAGCGACTTCACCCTCCTTGAAGGGCTCAGTCTCAGAAGACATAGGTGTAACGAGAGCCGGAGTAGAGTCGGAAGACATAGCATCCTCCATCTCGGTGTCGGATGTCAGGTCGATAGGGTGAGTAGCGGACGACATAGTACTGTAACAACCCAAAAGAAAATATGTATTCATAAGTAAATAAAGCCATGCGATAAATAAGATTTAGTTAGTCGCGCATGTCGCCACGCAAATCTAAATGCCTAACCAAATGAAAGCTATCATCATAAGTTTTATCATGCAAAGTTTTTGCTAGTCATGTAGTATCTACTAAGTGAATCTCCTACATGTTATCGGTGCAGTAGTAGCGGAGGACATGAAGTGGTGGTGTAAAGCGGTCCGTTTGAGCGTGGTTATAGTCCAATTTGTTTTGAAAATACAAGTTGGTTCTCTATAACCTAGGCTCGATGCTAATCTGTAACACCCCCAAAAATCACAATGTGACAGCGGAAGACTATTTGGGGTATTACTTAGAGGATCATAGTCACAAGTTATAGAAAACGGCTCTAAAGAGACGTTTTAATAAAAAGTAGTTACCATTTCATAAATCTCATTTTAGAAACACAAAGGAATACCACATGTTTTGAAGTTACACAAAGATAGTTTAAATATTTATGAAATGATAACTTTAATCGAAAACAACACCACTTCAAGTGTCCCACGACATCCGCCCACGCCTTCATGAAATTCTAGTTAGTACACGAGATGAACATGCTTAAAAGTCAACAAAAGTTGAGTGATATTCATAGGTTTAAATAATAAGTTGAACACAAGTAAGAGATGATAATTGCTTGAATACAATCACCATGGAAAACATAGATTATTATTATCGCTAAGCTCATGACACCAAACTAATCGCATACACTAATTCATCTGGCGTAAGTAATAATATTGCCCTCGAGATGGAATTGCCAATTCCATAGTTAACCAAATATAGTGTGCCCGGTTATTTCCGATAACCGAGTCGAGTCGTTAATTCCCATAGTACTATCCACAATATTCGCGTTCACTAGCAAGTGATTAATGGTTCATGATGTAAGGGACTTATGGCGGGCAACTTAGGCTATAATAATAATGATCGATAAGCATCTGAGTTTAAGAAAAGACTTGTGTTCTAGTTTATAGCATGCATCTCCTCGCGGGGTTTGAAAGAAATAAGTAAAGGCGAGGCTATGAACTCACCTTAGCAAGTGGTATCCGGTAGTGTAAGGTCAAGTAGTATGAGCACGAGAGGCAATCACGCGACCTATAATTAACATGGCAAGTCTCGTTTATTGTTTTTATTCATGACTTAGTGTATTTAAAACGATGGAAGCATTCTCGAGTTTGTGTTTAATAATGCTTATGTGGCAACGGTTAAGTTTAAATAAGTTCGAAATGTTTATAAGTCTTTGGCTCTTGGAATAGTCTACGAAACATTCGTATAAGAGTTGGCTCGAGTATTTTTATTAAGGCGGAAATAGTTATGAATCAACTTATATTTATTTGATTTTTGTTTAGTTTTGAAAAGTATATATATAAGTATAATATATATTTTATCTAAGTTGCGGGAAAATATTATATTTAGAAAAGTATAATATTTTCTAGTTTATACAAATGTGGTTGTCAAATAGAAATATGTACCAATTTTATTTATGTGACGAAGACTTGTAGAAAATATAAATTTATTATCTTTTAGAAGTTTTATGATAGGAAACGTTAAGTGTAGTTCTTGGAGGGTCCAAAGTTGTAGAGGTTTATATAAGTTTCAAAATTTATAAGTATTTTAAGAAAATGTGCTAAATGGTTCAAAGTAGAGGGTTGAAATCGTAAATGTTAGTATTAGTTTACAAAGTTTATAAAAGATTTTGAGAAATATGATAAGAGGTCACGAAGTTTGGGGACTAGTTGTGCCAAGTCCGAAAGTTACAAGTATAACCAAAAAGAAAGAGTGGCAACCGCCATGGGGCGATTTGAACCCACGACCTCCTCGATCGAGGAGACCACGCCCCACCAACCGAGCTAGGGACTCTTTGTGTTATGTTTCCCAGTTTAGTTCCATTTAATGTGTATGTCGGTTGCTTCATGTTAGTTTTAGAATCCTTCACGGTAGCTATTTTGAAAACTTATGCATGCAAGCATGACTTCTTTCTTGTTTGTTGGTTTCCATTTCTATTTCTCGATAAGTCAAGTGTAGTCTCATTTGCATCTCATTTTAGTTTATGCAAAGCCTTAGCATGTGTTTAGTGTAGCCATCGTACCATGGGTTCGAGTGATAGGAAAAACGAAAAACTAGTTTATTTTTAGACCAAATGTGTGACTTACGAGAGGGGTTTAGTTAGTTTTCTTAAGGTCGATTAAGGAGTTACGACTTAATATGAAGTTTCTTTATGGTTTCGTTTATCAAACAAGTGTCGGGTGTAGTTGTAAAAATGGTTTGTGTTATGCGCATGAAACTTTAGTCCAAGGGTAAACAATAAAACACATATAGTCGAAAATAAGCTTTAGTTAAGCTAATATGAAGACTTTTCCATGACGAGCCAATACTTAAGCATACTTTAGATCCAAGTTTTCTTAGTCGTTTTAGTTCGAAAAACTCAAAATAGTCTCAAGTCAAGGGTGTCGAATAAGCAAGCAAATAAGCACTAGCTTATATTCCTTCGAGATGCTTACAAGTAATAACAAGTTCTAGACTTCCACACAAGCTTTAAACGCAAATCTTAGTTATCTTTGCATGTATATCTAAGTGGCTTAAAGGTTAAGCGTTAAGCATAAACTCGAGTATTCACCAAGAGTACGGGCTCTTGGCGGTCAATTGGTGGTGGGTTTATGAATGGTGGGTGGTTATCACCTTCCATGATGAAAAGTGATGGGATTACGAACAAAGGTCACGAAGAAGGGGGATAGACTAAGATAAAGCTAAGAATGAGAAAAAAAAAGTTTACTTGATAGGAATCGAGTAAAGAAACCTAAACGAGGTGGACTACTAACTAGCTATTATATTCCCCGGCAGCGGCGCCAAAAACTTGATAACACTACACGCGTCGTTCGGGGTCAAAGGAACTTCATTTTCGTCGAGCAAGTTTTTCAACACCCTAGGCGGTGAACCTAATCATTGTAGTGTAGTATTAGGGTAAGCCACGGTATTGATATCGTTCTCTGGGGAATAGGAATGCTAGTGAGAAGTTACTACGCTAAGGTTGTGGTTGAGGAAGATTATTTTTTTCTTTTTATATTTTTTAAGGAAAGGAAAGGTACGAATCTCGGGTTTGAATTTGGGGGTTGGTATTTCTACCGATTACTCTACTTATCTAATTATCTAATCTAAGGTGTATGTAGTCTATGTCTAATTAATGTGTGCTCGTATGATAGTTTAAAGATGTGTTTACTTAGGTTTTACTACTCCTTAATTATCTCCTATTGGTGGTTGAATTGTCACGTCCTTATTCCTAGTTGCGTTGTGTGTCTAAGGTTGTAGGGTATGCGTTTCTCCCTAACTCTTTGAACTTACCAAAGGGTCTCGTCTACAAAACCCACTAGGGATAATAAACTCTTACTCTAAGGCACTCTTTGGATGGTTTAGCTTACAACTACTCAAGGAGTCATATTATAAGGTTCACAAAGATTTAATCAAGAATTAAGTACATAACGAATGACCTATCGCATTACTAGATCATTAATCAACTAAGATAAGAGACAACCAATCAATATTCAATAATTAAGTTTCATATTCCTAAGCAAACACACAAGTAAATTATGGGACATGGAAAACATGCAAGCATACACACAAATAATCAAAGACATAGTTGTATTAATGAAGTAAAACACTTATCTTGGTGTAAGATAGGGTTTGGAACCCTAAAATACTATACAAGACAGCCTTGGTTCGGTTTAGGTTTTACTCCAAAAGACTACACACTAAATCTTGAAAATTCGGATTCTATATATAATATTACATCTGCGACGGCGTCACCTTATGTTTTGTGACGCCATCATGTCGCCGCCATTAGGGTTTCGTCTTGGCCACGTTAGAATTGCGACGGCGTCACCTTATGCTTGTGACGCCGTCCTCTTGACTTCCGACGCCGTCGGATTACATCTAGGCCGTCCGAGTTGCGACGGCCTACTCTTTTATAACTTGACGTCGTCACTTGAAAATGGGAGTTTTGGCTTCGTCCCGTCACAAAGATCCTCCGACGGCCACACTAACACCGACGCCGCCACCTTATGTTTTCAGACTTTGAGTATCTATATTCGACTTTGGCCATTTTCTTCGTATAATCGCGCCTTTTCGTCCAAATAAGTGTCATTCTAGCATTTTGCCTTCAAGAGACCTAAAAAGTGAAAAGGAATGATATTAAGCAATAACGGATACAAAAGTGATCAAATAAGGGCTTAAACGACCCCTCAAAAAGGCACCTTTTAAAACCTTATCAGGCTCCCACCTTCTACTTTCTCTCTCTAAACTCTTAAACCATACGCCTAATATTATTATGTTATAATGTGTTTGTGAAATCCAATATCCTACACTATTACTCCCTAGTTATCTTTTATTGTAGATTGAAATGCCACGTCCTTATTCTTAACACGTTGTGTTTCCTAAGGTCGTAGGGTGTGCATATTCCCTAACTCTTTGAGGTCACCCTTGAGTGTAGTAAACCAAATCCACTAAGTCATTCATAAACTATTAAAGATTTATCAAGCATTAAACACAACGATAGCCTAGTCGCACTCCTAAGCCAATTACAATTAAGATAAGAGACAATCTAACAATAATTAACAACTAGGTTTCATAGATCTAAGCAAACACACAAGAAATTTAGCTGGACATGTTAAACAAGCAAGCATACACACATTCAATGGAAGACATAATGATATTATTAAAGTAAAACACTTCTCTTGATGTGTAAAATAGGGTTTGGGACCCTAAGATACTGTCCAAGTCGGACTACAAATGTTTAGGGTTTTTACTTCAAAAGTCTACCTCCCAAAATACTGAAAATTCAATTTCTATATATAATTTTACACTTGAGACGGCGTCGCCTTATAGGTAGGACACCGACATATCGCCGTCATTAAGGTTTTCGTCTTGGCCAAGTTATCGTTGGGACGGCGTCACCTTGTAGTTGTGATGCCGTCGGGCTTCAGCAGGTACTTCGTCTGATTCTGTATCTGGGCCGTCTGAGATGAAAAGTCTTAGTGGCGCCCTTCCTCTTCAAAGCCTAACGCCGTCAGTTTTAGCAGCTTGAGTGTCTTCGATCTTGACTTAGTCATTTTCTTCATATTTTCACTCCTTTTCGTCCAAATATGCATCATTTCGGCATTTGGCTTCCAAGAGACCTAAAAAGTGAAAAGGAACGAAATTAAGCAGTAACGGATATAAAAGTAGGCGATTAAGGGCTTAAATGACCCCTTAAAAGTGTACGTTTTAAATCCTTATCAATACAAAAAATATAAATAGCATTTCTCGACATTATTTGTATTAACAGAAGTGATACTGTTCTGATCGGTTTTAGGCAATTATTTTGTTTTTCGGTTACATGAATTTTGTTCTTAGTTATATTTACTATTATGATTAGATGTTAGTTGTGAAATGATCATTAGTTTTTAATTAATTTGTGCATGTCTTCGATTGTGGTAGTATTGATTAAATTAGCTATTTCTTGATTGATTATGTAGTTTGTTAATTAGGTAATTACCGTTAGATTTGGAATTTTGTGATTTTGAACCTCTTTTTATAAGATGTTGTATTGTACTTTATGAGTTAGTTGCATTAATTATGAGAGAATTGATACTTTTCTGATCGGTTTTGATGCGATTAGTATCGTTTTACAATTTAGTGATTTCTTTTAATTGTTTAGTTTTTTGTTTTTTTACTGTTATAGCTAGCGGTTAAATTTGTTATGATATTTGATAACGCTTAGATTGTACATGTTTTCAGTAGCGTTATGTGTGCTTTTGTATATGTTATTTGGTTATATTTGTATAATTTCAGTGCTTAATCGCATCAAAAGATGTTTGTCTAGTGTGTATAACCAAGTGCAGGGAAACGGAAGGAAAAGTAAAAGAATGTTCAACAATTGGAAGATTCCCATTTCAGTGAAGCATGTCAAGCACAAATCAGTATTTCAAGTACCATAGAAGACCAAGATGATTGAAGAACCAAGCTCTACAAGTCAAAATAAAGTAAAGGTCAATTTTCCGCCACTCAGTAAGACCAACCGAATCGGTTGCAACCACAACCGGATCAGTTGGATGAAGGCAAAAATTTGCCTATGACGCCAGTCCAACCGTTCGGTTGCCACCCGCAACCGATGGGGTTGGAACACTTGTAGAAGACCAATCGGATCAGTTGGTCATGTGACCGATCCGGTTGGAAGGATTGTTTCTTCCAAATCTTCATAATTAAGTTTCCCCTTTGTATCCAAACAATTCTAGGTCCTTCCCTTGGTGTATTATAGTCCCTTCCTAACTCCTTAGAGGCCAAGTTCAGCAATTAATACCCTAGGCCTTGGAACTAGTATAGATAGAGACCTTTTGTAAGCATATGAGACACACACTTCAATACAACTCACTCTACTCATCAAACAAAGCTCTTAAGCTCTCAAATTCGTCCTTAGAAGTCCAGGAAAGTTTGAAGTTCCAGCAGTACCACATTTGGAGGCCAAAATCCCAAGGAGTCTACCCCAATACTTTGGGAATCATTACTTCACATATTTGTAATCTTATTCCAAGCATTGTAAAACTCTTAATCATGTTTTCTAATTTTCAAAGTTATGGGTTTATGTTTATGTTTGCTATGAGTAGCTAGTTTCTTTATACACTTGCTTAAATGATGTTGATTATCATGTGATTAGTTAGTGATTGTGTTAACATGTTTTAATTCAATTTCAAGTTGATTCTAAGATCCAATTGTGCTAAAGTTTCATAGTGACATTTGTTAATCAAGTTTGACTAGTAGATAGTAATCGTAGAGGTCGAAAGAACTTATTGTTATTCAACTAGTTATAATCATTTTTTCTATGGCTGATTGTTTTTACCCATTATTCTTCATCAAACAAAGGAACTAAGGTGTGGTTGTAATAAGAACGCTTTTTGATTATCAAGATGGATTGATTGGAAACATCTAAAAGGTCGTAAGATTAGTTGTTGACAATCAATTGTAACGTTTTGTCTATAATCGGTTGCCTTTTGTATTGACCATTTCTTAAGCAATTTGATAAAGCAAATGGATGTTTTTGTGTTTAAGTGTGTGAAAATAAACTTATGAATCTTGAATTGATTGGTTAAACTTAATGCTTGTTTTTATGAACTAAAATCTTGGCGAAGGTTTAACTTGTAAGAACAATAGATTAGTACACCAACTAATTATCATAACCAACATGTTAAGAGGTTAACACAATCATACTAATCAAGGATAAGAAACTAGTTTAAGCAAGTGTAGTTTTTAATCATCTGAATTTCATTATATCTATTTTCGTTGTTATATGCTTTTGGATTGCCTTAGTTGATTTAAACTTGTTAATCAGATTTACTCAAATCCCTGCGAACGTTCCCGACTTACCTTCATAATCTTACTATAACGGACGAATGCACTTGCTCGTATGTGTTATCGGTAAAATTGGTAAATCGTCTTTTATAAATTTAAAAATTGTACACACGTAGCACATCAAGTTTTTGGCCCCGCTGCCGGGGATTTTGATTGTGTTTCAGCAAGTTTTGAATCCATGTTAGTCGATTCATTCCAATAAAAACAAAAAAAAACAAAATTTCAGAAAGCTTCAACCGATCGGTCGTCTCACAACCGATCCGGTTGCACAAAAAAACCATACCCAATTGATCTAACTGATCGGTCGCTCAACGCAACCGATCCGTTACTCGTTTTTGTCCAGAAAATTGTTTTCTTTGTTTGTCCGTGTGTTTAGATATTGGCTGGATTCTCTTGGTCATTGTATGAACACTCTTGCAGCGGGAATAGAACCAATCTCACCTCTTACCAACCTCGAACGTTTGATTCGAAGAAGAAGAAGAACACCTTTCATACCCTTAGCCAATCGTGTACCTAGAGTACCAAACCCACCATTTGATAACCTTGTAGAAGCCAAAGTCGTTTACAACCCTTTCACCAATTTACCTTTTCCCATGGCGGACGATCAACCCATGTGGGGAACCAACCGAGCCGTAGCACCGACCCTTGAGAGTGCTATTGTTGTTGTCAACCTTGGTGACAACTTCACCGTGAAGGGTCATCATCTTTCCATGATCAAAGACCGTCAATTCGATGGCCGTGCGTGGCCGATCCACATAAGCACATTGCCAAATTCATCGAAATTTGCGGCATGTTCCGTTATGGCGACACCGATGTCAATGCCATCAAACTCAAACTTTTTCCATCATCACTCGCCGGAGATGCTAAAGTATGGTACAATGAATTAACCCCAGGAATTCTCAACACTTGGGAGGAGATGAGGCAAGCCTTTGTAAGCCGATTCTTTCCACCTGCCATGTTTGATCGATTAATGGGAGAAATTCATGATTTCACACAAAATCCCAACGAATCACTTGTCGAAGCTTGGCTTCAGATGAAAGATTTGCTTCATAGTTGTCATGGACATGGATTATCCAAAGGAACCATTATCCAAATCTTTTACCATGGACTAGATGAAATATCTCAAGGCATCCTTGATGCCGGAGGAATTTTTCTCTATAAGACTCCTAACGATGCACATCAGTTACTAGACGATCGAGAAATTCTCAAACTCGATTGGTCTAAAGGTTCCAAAACAAAACCTCTTCGAAAAACCGTTGCTTTTGTGGAAAACACCGATACCTCAAAACTCATGGAGAAAATGGAAGCCTTAACCTCAAAAATCGACTCGCAATACAAAGATACCAAAGAAGAAATGAAGGAAATGCGAGACGGATGCAACAATTGTGGAGGAAATCACCCATCGTCTGAGTGCGATGATAAGCCCATGGGTGGACCTAATGAAGGAGAAGCAAATTATGTCCAAGGAGGATATCGTGGAGAAGGATATCGTAGTAATTATTACGGTCAAAATTCTAGAAATTGGCAAGACCGCCAACCAAGGGATGACAACCGTGATTCTCAACCTCGAACTGACAATCCGCCCTCACAAACCTTCGACAAAAATATGGAAGAATCCGAATTCGAAAAAACCATTAGAGAATTCGTGGCTGCTCAAAAATCTGTGAATGATTTTATCAAAAATCAATTTTTCAATCTCAAAGCCAAAGTTGAGCAGGGACAGAAAAATCATCAAGCATCTATCCAAGATCTTGAAAACAAATTTGGCAAAATCTCTGACCAACATTCCTCTCGACCATCTGGTTCATTGCCAAGTAACACCCAATCCAACCCAAAACCATCAAATGATAAAACGTACCGTCCACCACAAACAAGAAATGAGCATATCAATGTTGTCTTCACAAGAAGTGGTCTCTCGTACGATCCACCACCAAATCCTAATGAAAATACTCCTATCACCCAAGATAGTGAGGATGAAGCTGAGGAAACCAACCCAACTCAAACTAAGAAAACCACCCCATCTGTCAAGGCATACACACCAAAAATTCCATATCCTCAACGCCTTAAAAAAGAAAAAATGAAAGAGCGTTATAAGAAGTTCATTGAAATAATCAAAGAGGTTAGACTCAATGTTCCTCTCGTTGATGTCTTAGCCGGAATGCCCAATTACGAGAAATTCTTGAAAGAACTTCTTAATAACAAAAGCAAGCTAGAGCAAATATCAGCTACTTTCCTTAACGAAGAATGCTCAGCCATCGTTCAAAACAAAATCCCGCCAAAGCTCGGATATCCTAGGAGCTTTCTTATTCCATGTACTTTCAGGAATAATATTCAATGCGATGCTTTAGCCGACCTTGGCGCAAGTATCAATTTGATGCCTTATTCGCTGTATTCCAAATTATGCAACAATAGCCTTAAACCAACAAAAATGAGCATTCGATTAGCAAATCATTCTTATCAATATCCTGTTGGTATTGCCGAGAATATGCTTTTTCAAGTCGGTAAATTCATTTTTCCCGTGGACTTTGTAATCTTAGAAATGGAAGAAGATAGTAAAGTCCCACTCATTTTAGGAAGACCTTTCCTAAATACCGCTGATGCAATCATCAAAGTGAAAGGGAAAGAACTCAACCTTGGAGTTGGAGAAGATCGAATCACCTTTCTAATCAATAAGGCAATGCGCTATCCACGTTCCAGTGATGACACTTGTTTCAACATCGATGTTATCGATGAAGTCACTGACGAAGAATTTGATGCATTACTTAACGAATCTGATCCATTCATGACTACTTCTGAAAAAATCAATGAAATAGACTTTGACAAAGAGTTTGATGATTTCATGAAAGTAGAGTTCGAAGGAGATAACACGGAAGAGGAGGAAATGGAGGAAGAGAATTTTAAGGAAATAACTTTCGATGACGAGATGAGAATAAAATCTTCTATCGAAGAACCACCAACAGATCTCGTACTCAAACCTCTCCCTTACCATCTTCAATATGCTTATCTGGAGGAAAACTCACTTCTTCCAGTAGTCATATCTTCATTACTCGAGGCCAATAAGAAAGAAAGTTTAGTTTCTGTCCTCAAAAATCATAAACAAGCTTTCGGTTGGATAACATCTGATATCCCAGGAATTAGTCCCAATTTCTGCAAACACAAAATCAATTTTGAAGATGGGATTAAACCTGTTATAGAACGTCAACGTCGACTCAATCCCAACATGAAATAAGTTGTCAAAAAGGAAATCATAAAACTTCTCAATGCTGGTATCATTTACCCAATCGAGGATAGTCCTTGGGTGAGTCCCGTTCACTGTGTTCCCAAGAAAGGAGGAATGATGGTTGTGACTAATGAACGGAATGAACTAGTCCCTACTAGAACTGTCACTGTTTGGCGCGTTTGTATTGACTATCGGAAATTAAATAAAGCCACCAGAAAAGATCATTTTCCACTCCCGTTCATGGATCAAATGCTTGAAAGACTAGCAGGAAATAAATTCTTTTGTTTCCTCGATGGATTTTCAAGATACTTTCAAATCCCAATCGATCTTAATGACCAAGAAAAGGCCACTTTCACTTGTCCTTTTGGAACCTACGCATATCGGCGTATGCCTTTTGGTCTTTGTAATGCACCTGCAACTTTCCAGAGGTGTATGATAGCCATATTCCAAGACATGCTCGAAACCTCCATGGAAGTTTTCATGGATGACTTTTCAGTCTTCGGAAATTCATTTGAAGCTTGTCTCTCCAATCTTGATAAAATGCTCGAAAGATGCGAAGCTGCACATCTTGTCCTTAATCGGGAAAAATGTCACTTCATGGTGACCGAAGGAATTGTGCTTGGCATAAGATCTCCAAAGGAGCATGGAAGTAGATAAAGCAAAAATCGACATTATCACAAAACTTCCACCACCAACTAACGTTAAAGCCGTTAGAAGTTTTTTAGGACATGCCAGTTTCTACCACCGCTTTATCAAAGATTTTTCAAAAATATCCCGTTCGATGACAAAACTTCTTGAGAAAGATTCTGTCTTTGACTTCAATGCTGATTGCATAAAAGCCTTCGAAACATTGAAATCTCAACTTGCTAGTGCTACGATCATGGTTTCACCTAATTGGTCACTACCCTTCGAGCTTATGTGCGATGCCAGCGATTTTGCTGTCGGAGCCGTCTTAGGCCAACGAGAAGGAAAACACTTTCGGCCCATATATTTTGCTAGCAAGACACTGAATAGTGCTCAGCAAAATTATCTGATCCTGAAAAGGATTTACTGGCCGTAGTTTTCGCATTCGACAAATTCCGATCCTACCTCGTACTCTCAAAAATAGTCGTGTTTACCGATCACTCGGCAATCAAATATCTGTTCACCAAACAAGATGCTAAACCGCGTCTTATCCGATGGATTCTACTACTCCAAGAATTTGACATCGAAATCAAAGATAAGAAAGGAGCAGAGAATCTAGCCGCTGATCATTTATCACGTCTTGAAAATCCAGATCTTTAGGAGTTAAAGGAAGAAGAAATCGATGATTACTTCCCTGATGTGTCACACCCCGCCAAGGCGGAAACGCGAGGTGTAACAGATAGGACATAACACATGGTTAAATAAAATAGAGAATACGCTAAGTGAAAACAATACCAAATGTCATGACGACGCCAGACACAAGGAGACTTGTATCATGGTTAGTCGAACCATAACCACATAGTCATATAATGTACCAAATAGTCTCCCAAACTGGGTAGGAATTACATCAAACAAATGCCACATAACACGAAACAAGTATGAATTTCTCAAATAGAAATAATAGTAATCTTTGAAGATAATGCCTAAGGTCTCTCGCTAAACCATGCAAGAATCAAACTTCCTTAAGCTGTCTTATTCAAATCACCTGAAAATAAATACTCGAAAATGTCAACATAAAGTTGGTGAGCTCGCAGGTTTAAGAAAATATATGTATAAAACAGTTTGATGTGCATGGAGCTATAAGTAAGACATGTGTATAATTAATAATGCTGAGTAAGCAGAAAATGAAATGTAATCCCCATCATGAAGTCCGACCACCACGTGGTCCTAATAGAAATCCAAAGTCATATTGGGTGCCTCTACCCAAAGATATGATGGGTGCCCCTCTACCCAAAGATATGATGGGTGCCCCTCTACCCAAAGATGTACTGGGTGCCACTACCCAAAGATGTACTGGGTGCCTCTACCCAAAGATGTACTGGGTGCCTCTACCCAAAGATGTACTGGGTGCCTCTACCCAAAGATGTACTGTAAATCCTTGGTCATGATTCACACATAATACAAACAATATTGCATAACTAACGAACAATTATATACACATACATGTCTAAAAGAAATAAATATGAATTAGCACAGCGAAAAAAATAATGTAAATGAAATAGTAGTTGAGTATTATTTTCCCCCAAGAAAATATCGGAAAATGGGGCCACGAGTACTCACCTTATTACGGATGAGGAAATGAAACAAGTGCACACAAGAAAACGAAGGAATCACAAGCTACTCCTTCCACGTATCTACATAAGTTTATAATCATATGTTACTTAAGCCATGATGAATTTTAATACTTGATATTAATTTAAGTGTTTTAGGATTTTATTCTTAATGAGATCAAAGATATGTTAAATGAATTTCTTAGCTAAATGATTAATCTCATTAGAGTAAACTTTTTAAGAATAGAGAAGTCATCAAATTTAGGAGCCAAGACTGATCTTGAGGACTAAGGAATATAATCTAGCACAAAGCGACTCTAGTTTTGATTTTAGATTAAGGTTCATGATTGTAGGTCGACTCATAGACAACCACAAAACACGATACTTATAATCGACCCATGACTTATAAAATGATCTACTAACCTAACATCGATTTAATATTTAAAACACAAGTTTAATTACCATCCGACACCTTGACATTAAAACACATGTTATATACTCTCTTTTTTAAACTTCAAGGAAATTTGCCCAAACCACATTTGATCATGCATGCATTCTATTCAATAATTCAAACATAATAAAAAATATATCAGACAATAAAAACCTTTATTTACCCATAATAAAAACCTTTATTATTCGAACATAATAAAAATATGTCTACAAAGTTGACTACCCAAGAACTATGAGATATAACCCATCATGTGACACTTTTATTTCTGCTTGAAAATAACAGTTTGTTCGAATAACAATGCATGCTTGTTTTAGTATACTTGACACAAGACAAAGACATGCATTATATCCAATAGTTTCATGCATGCACATTTTGAATTCATTTGACACAAAACATAAGCACATTTTGACTTCCATTCTGACACAAGACGCAAAACATAAGCACATTTTGACTCTTTCATTACGACCCAAAGCTTTACAGGTTTTAGATGTATCATGGTGAGGTTTTCATTTGCATACTCCTACATATGTGATAGACCAAGACATAATAATTAAATTTCATTTTAACCCATAACCAGAAGCATGTTTCGTCCAACTTATTCTTTTTAGACCTACCTCAATACACTTTAGGCCATACAAGTAGACATGTTTCGGGACTTAGTTATTTTAACACACCTTAGCTATCTAACGAGACCACTAACAGGAAATTTACCATCTTACAGGCGATATCAAAACCAGCAATAATATTAGCTTAGGTTTGAACCAAAGTTGGGTTTATAGGTTAGCTTAAGGTCGACTTATCCATGAGATGATTAAATTTTTATGATACACCTGCTTATCACATGACACGAGACAAAATGGGCAGCCATGCATGATTTCGATCGTTTACATTTTAAGCTAAGACATGCCCTATATAATAGTGGCGTTACATAGCAACAACAACCCTAAAGAACGAATGGGCAAGGCCATAGGTAACGAGTGGTTCGCGGTTTTTGGCTCATATACTAACTTTAGATTTTATACAAGTGTGATCATATGGACAACTAGGTCGATACAGGTATGATTACTTCCATGAATTTAGTTTATATTCTGACTTGTGGAGTGCTTAGTTTAAAGGAAAGAATAGTTCTTAGGATTACCTGTAACAGCGAGAGAAACAAGGGAGAACAAAACCAGGACCAGGAGTGAACCTCGCATTTAAAACCTATTACCCATGACTGCTGTATCGAGGTTGACAGAGGGGAAAAAAAATACTCCAAGCACACGAGCAACGAAACCCTAAAACCTTTGCCCTCGCGAAAACAATATAGCAGCGTGTGTGTTTTTTTTTTTTTTTTTGTCGAATGCATGAGTAAGAAGTGGATGGCCTCGTACATAAAGGTGAAGTGGGAGGAGCGTCTCACCAAGTTTGGAAGGATTTTAATGGTCTTTAATTTGATTGATGATGTTAAAAGGGAATGTCCGAAATTCATGGGATTTGCTGGTGGAAATTCGGAAGTTACCAGTCAAGAGGAAAAGGAGGAACGTGTGGGACTAGGTACATATTTGCATCTTTGTATTATTTGAAACTTTGAATTATTTATTTATTGTTATAATACATTTTTTTTTGGTTTGACAAAACACTTAAATTCATTCTAACATTTGTATTCTTATTATAATGGGAAAATTTAACATATGATTATCATTTTACTATTTTTTTGGTTTAGTGGGATCGTCTTGTTATGTGTATCGGTGGCTTGTTTACTTGTGTAGAAGAGTCATGTTAACGACCGTTAACTTTTTATTGCACCGTTAGTCCTTTTAAATGCTTTAACGACCGTTATTATATTATTGCACCGTTAGTCATTTTCGCCGTTTTTACATGTTTTCGTCCGGTTTTGCACTTTTCCGTCCGTTTTGCGGTTTCGTCCGTTTTACGTTTTCGTCCGTTACACGTTTTACACGCCGCTCGTTTTACATGTTTTACACGTTTCGTCCGTTTTACGTTTTCGTCCGTTTTACGTGTTCATCCGTTTTACGTTTTCGTCCGTTTTACATCGCCGTCCGTTTTACGCGCCACACGTTTTCGTCCGCTTTTACGCGTTCGTCGTTTTACACGTTTCGTCCGTTTTACGTTTTCGTCCGCTTACACGTGTTCTTCGTTTTACGTTTTCGTCCGTTTTACATGTTCATCCGTTTTACGCCGTCCGTTTTACGTTTTACGCCGTCCGTTTTACGCTTTTACACGTGTTCTTGGTTTACACTTTTTTCGTTTTCGTCCGTTTTACGCGCCACGTGTTCATCCGTTTTACGTTTTCGTCCGTTACACGTTTTATCCGTTTTACGTTTTACGTTTTATCCGTTTTACGTTTTACGTTTTACGATTTCGCCCGTTTTACATGTTTTCGTTCGTTTTACATGTTTTACACGTTTCGTCCGTTTTACACGCGTTCATTCGTTTTTACGTTTCGTCCGCTTTACACGTTTAATCCGTTTTACGTTTTACACGCTTTTACACGTGTTCTTCCATTTTACGTTTCGTCCGTTTTACGTTTTACGCTTTTACGCGTGTTCTTCGTTTTACATTTTTTCGCCCATTTTACGGTTTCGGACGAAATCGTTTTAAAACGAATAACACGTAAAAGCGTATAAAACGACGAAAATGAAAGAATGTATCGCGGGCGAAAACGTGTCAAACGACGAAACGGAAAACGTGAAATCGTAAAACGACGAAAACGTAAAACGGACGAAAACATGTAAACGGAAGAACACGGTAAAAGCGTAAAATAGTGTAAGCGGAAGAATGCGACGAAAACAAAAGAAACGTAAAACGTAAAACCAAATGAAAACGTAAAACGTGTAAATCGCTTAATAACGGACGAAAACGTTAAAACGGATTAAAACGTAAAATGTAAGAACACGTAAAAGCGTAAAACGCACGTAAAACGTAAAACGGACGAAAACGTAAAACGGACGAAAACGTAAAACTAAGAACACGTAAAAGCGTAAAACGAATGAAAACGAAGAAATCGTAAAACGGACGAAACGTAAAACGTGTAAAACGGACGGCGTGTAAACGGATGAACACGTAAAAGTGTAAAAAGTGTAAGCAGATTTAAAACGAAATAAAACGTGTAAAACGTAAAGCAGATTGAAAACGTAAAACGGACGAAATCGTTTAAAGCGGACGGCGTGTAAAAACGGACGAAAACTTGTAAAAAGGAAGAAGGCGTGTAAAAGCGTGTAAAGCGTAAAACGAAAGAAAAGCGTGTAAAAGCGGACGGCGTGTAAAACGGACGAAATCGTAAAAACGGACGAAAATGTGTAAAGGGACGGCGTGTAAAACGGAAGAACACGTGTAAAAGCGTGTAAAAACGGACGAAACGAAAGAAAACGACGAAAACGTAAAAAAGGAAGAAGCGTAAAAGCGTGTAAAAGCGTGTAAACCGACCAAAACGAAGAAAACATGTAAAGCGGACGAAAACGTAAAAGGGACGAAAACGTAAAAGCGGAAGAACACGTAAAAGCGTAAAAAGACGAAACGAAGAAAACGTGTAAAACGGAAGAACACGTGTAAAAGCGTAAAACGGACGAAAACGTAAAAACGTAAAGCGTGTAAAAACGTAAAAGCGTGTAAAAGCGTGTGAAAGCGGACGTGTAAAAGCGGACGAAACCGTGCAAAAGCGGACGGAAAAGTGCAAAACGGACGAAAACATGTAAAAGCGGTGAAAATGACTAACGGTGCAATAATATAATAACGATTCGTTAAAAATGTATTTAAAAGGACTAACGGTGCAATAAAAAAGTTAACGGTCGTTAACATGACCTGCTACAACAAGTTAAACAAGTCACCGATACACACAATAGCACGATCCCAAAAGGTTTGTGTCACAATGACAAAAAAAATAGGTCGCTACACACAATGACAATAAGTGTCAAGTTTGATGACTTTTCGTGCCATTTTCCCTATTATAATTTAACATATGAATGCATATTTCTTGGTTTAGTAACTAATTAACTATGCATGTAGCTTTAGAGTTTGAAATTCTACAAGATTCGAAATATGGTAACGAAAGTCGAGTCAAAAGTCACCGTTGACTAACCTGATCAGATTACGGTTCTTACATGACGAAACCCTCATGACCGTTGATGGAAATGACGATCTTTGGTTTTCTGACTTTGCGAACTATCTCGCTGGAGGAATTCTCAGAAAAGGTTTAAATCACGCTCAAAGGAGCAAATTCTTTTCGGAACTTAAATAATACTTTTGGGAAGAACCATATCTTTTCAAAATGTGTCCTGACGGAATGATTCGAAGATGTGTTTCTGGTTCCGAAACCCGCAAGATTCTTGACAAATGTCATCATGGCCCAACTGGGGACATTATGGTCCTTCCACTACAGCTAAAAAAGTTTTTGACACTGTATTCTATTGGCCAACAATATTCAAAGAAGCACATACACTTGTTCAGAACTGTGATGTTTGCCAAAGAACCACCAACCTTTCACGCAGAGACGAAATGCCATTGACAAGCATTCAGGTGTGTGAAATATTCGATATTTGGGGCATTGATTTCATGGGACCATTTCCTAAATCCCACAAATACGAATACATTCTCGTTGCTATAGATTATGTTTCCAAATGGGCAGAAGCTGAAGCTTTACCAACAAACGATGCTCGCGTCGTCGTTAATTTTCTCAAAAAGCTTTTCGCTCGTTATGGAATCTGATTTGATCGTTTTCGTACATATATTTTTTCCGAAGAAATACAAAGGTATGTATTTCCCGGGTCGTTTTCCCAACGAGGGATGAATGGAGTAAACAACTCACGTCGCGTGATTCGGGATTCGAATGGATAAAAAGGATTTTGATTGATTTCTAAACTACGGGGCAAGGGAATATAAAGGAAAGCAATAAAAAAACTACTGAATCTATAATGCAAATAAGTAATTACGACTAGTTATGCAAATTTAAACTTAAAACGCGATAAATCGTAATTAAAGATACATGAAATAAATGCAACTACGCTAATTTAAACCCGTAAAAATGAACTTCTATTTTTTCTACAGCTAAGAATGATATTTTAAAATTATTTTTGAATTAAAACTATTTTTTTGGATTTTTCTTGATTTATTTTGAATTAAAAACTAATTTAAGACATTTAAAATAGACTTGAAATACTAAAAATTAGGAAAATAAGCTAGAAAATTACAAAATTATTTTTCAAAAAATCTTAAATAACTAAAAAGAGTTTTATAAACTGGAATCACATTTTTTATACTTTTTCTCAATTTATTATGAATTTAATACTATTAAAAACTAATTAAATTCCTAGAAAATACTACAATAACTAGGAAAAATCTTGAAAAATACTTTTTAAGACATTTTTATTTTTCTAAAACTAAGAAAATTTAAATTGCATTTTTCTGAACATTTTATGAATTATAAGGATTAAATGCTATTTAAAAATGCTAGAAAATGTATTAAAATGCAGAAAAATAGTAAATAAGCTGAGAAAATTATGAAAACTTCCAGATAAGTATAAAATGATACTGAGAATCCATGAAAAATAACAGAAACAGCTAACTATGGCAGATTAAGCAAATGGGCATGAAACTGATGAAATAAGCACATGAAAATAAGCAATAAGCGACCTATAAGCTACTATAAGCTAACTAAAGCTCAAAATGACCTAAACTAACTGATATAAGCCTTCTGCAACTGAACTGAACCTAAATAGCACAAGCTAGAGGTATAAAAGCTACATATCATGTTCTAACGCTACTATGCCAAACGGCCCTAACTAGCTACTTTAAGCCTAGATTAAGCTAGCTAGAAAAATTCCTAAAAATTAACTAAAATGGCCATGGAGTTCACAACCAACCAAACATCAGATGTCCAAAATTTCAACTAATAAGGATGAAAAATGAACAAATTAAAAATCAAAACTATAAGGGCTATTTGGGACTTATGGAAACTGAAGTGCAGACCAGATATAGAAAGAAAAGCCTAATGCAGACCTGATTAAGCTATAAAATAAGCTCCTAAGGGCTTCTAAAAGGCAAAACAAATCATGCTTATACTAAGGGCTAAAAGGGAAATCAAAAAGCAATCACTAGACTTCAATGGATAAGTAGATACTAAGGAGAACATGCAACTTTGAACACTAAAATAAGCAATCTAAATACTACTATTAGGCATATAAACAGAGAACAAATTAACTAGGGTAACTAGTGAGCAAGTAAAACCAATAAAATTAACTTTGAACCCGATTTGTGTCATGAATCAAAGCGATGAACATGGTCATTTAGAGACAGAATGGGCCGAAGCAGATTTTGATTTGAACTCGAAAACAAAAATGGGATTTGAGTATTTGAAAACTGTATTGACAAAACTTTTTGAAAGCAGTTTATAAACTAAATTAACCCAAATTTGACTTACTAAAACCAATTAAACACTAAAAATTTGACCAATCCAAACACTACTTTATAAAACCAAAATGCATTTAGATCTTTAAAAACTTGATAAAAACTGATCAAAACTGAACCAAAGTGAACATCCTGACTCAAAACTTAATCCAATTAACAGTTCTAAACCAGAATTTAACCAAATCCTCTTTGACTTCAACGTTTGGCTTTATTTGACTTGAGGCAATAAATGAAATTCAGAAAAGTTTAGGCAACAATAAGCACATATAAGCTTTATAAAGCTTATATGAGCTTATGTTAATAGTAAAAACAGCTTATGAAAGACAATTACAGAGATGATTACTAAATTGAATTTGAGACAATTCTTAATGAAAACTGCAATTCATTAACAAAACTGAAATACAAAGCTTAATTTGAAATTACAATAACTAAAATGACAATTAATTTGACAGAAATTAAAGGTGGTAACACTTTTCTAAGAACAATGAAAAATGGACGAAATTCCTTGTGACTGAAGAAGGGGTTTTATAGCAGAAGAAGAGCCTTGGGATGCTTCTGGATCTTCATTCTTGGCCTTTGATCTTTATCTCTTATCACTACTTCATTCCTTAGTCGTTAGATCAAAATCATGAGGTGTTTGAGCCAATCACATGCTCCCAATTCGCCATGCTGGCAATCCCATGACACACACCTCTGACAACGTGTCAGAATCCTTCTAGAACTTTTTAAAGTACGGGTAAATTGCTGGGGTGTGGGTAAATGGTGAAAGGAGATAAAACAGTAAAAGAGGGTAGCTCTGTTTGGTGCTGTTGGGAATCGGGGAGGTATTTGTTTATGTTATTTTGACTATTTGGTGAGATTATGTTTGACCGAGAGTTAAAAGGAATTGGGTGTTGACCGGTTTTAATATTTGACCATGGGTAATTATTTTGGACGGGTAAAGATGGAAGTATTACTTTGGGCTTGGGAAAGAAATGGGCCAAAGGTGTAGGAAAGGTAATATTTGGACATGGTAATTAAAGGTGTTTTCACATATAAACCATAAGGACCATTCATGCACTTTAGAAAATACCAAGGACCAATGGTGATATTTATGACAAGGTGAGGTGATTTAGGTAAATGGGATAAATAAGGGTATGTTTTGTGATTTTGAGAAAATGAGGGGTTGATTGTGTAAATTGGTAAAGTTGAGGGTTTATTTGTGAAATTCCCAATGATAATCCCGGACTCCGTAATTTGTCACTTTTAAGCATCAAAGTCCATAAAACTGCATCCCAGCATCGGATTTTGCACTCTTCTTTCTCTCGTGCTCGTTTTTCTTCGATTTGGCTTCTTTTTGTCTGTTTCATCATATCCATACCTGCACATACAAAAACTCAAGAAACACGCAAATATTAAGCATTAACGGCTCTTTCTTGGTTATTTTGGGTCTATTTTTGTAAAGAAATGATATGTGTTTTAGCACATATCAGAATCCCCAAAGCCTTGACAAGCGATCGAGGAACCCATTTCTGTAACCGACAAATGGAGAAAACCATGAAAAGATATGGGGTTCATCATCGATTCACGACAGCTTATCACCCACAAACCAGTGGCCAAGTTGAAAACACCAACAGAGCTCTTAAAAGAATACTCGAAAAAACTGTGAAGGACAATCCTTAGTGTGGTCAAGAAACTTGACGATGCTCGTGGGCGTTTCGACGACTTACAAAACTCCTATCGGCACAACTCCTTAGGACTCTGTATGGAAAAACTTTTCATTTGCCGTTCAAGTTGAACATCGTGCTTCTCGGGCTCTTAGAAACTGTAACACCGATCTCAAAATAGCTGGATAGAAGAGATTCTTGCAATTGCACGAACTCGACGAATTAAGACTCCGAGCTTATGAAAATTCCAAACTGTATAAGGCCAGAACAAAAGCTTAACACGACAAAAAGCTGAGAATTCGAAAAGAATTCAAAGCCGGAGATAAAGTTTTGCTTTTCAACATGAAATTCAAATTCAAAGCTCCTAAATAACAACCAATATGGTTTGGACCATATACCGTTAAACATGGATATCCATCCGGTTATGTCAAACTTTATGACAAACAGGGTGGAAGTTTCATCGTTAATGGGCACCGAATCAAACTATATTACGATAAGGAGGAAATGAATGAAATATCAGTTGAGACAGTTTCACCTGAAAATGAATTCGAAACCATCACCTTCGTAGAACCTTTTCCAGGGAGAATCCCACAAAGTGTTCCTTGGAAACCATCTGCTGAGTTCATCTGGAGCGATATTAATGTTACTGGTGAAGAATTCATGTATGTCCCCGAACTTTTCAAAATGTTCAAGGTTGCATATGTGGCCAAGTAAATTCGGGAAGATTCGAGTCAGGCTGATGGCTCGTTACTAAAACAAGCGCTTCTCGGGAGGCAACCCGTGTGTTTCAGATTTGATTTTCCGTGGTCACGCCCCAAAGTTTAAACCCTTGGTTGAACTTAAGTGTGCGGGAGTGCCACATCTTAATAAAACTCTTTTTGTTTGTATATAAGATTTTGTGCAGGTAATGATTACTCCAGTGGACGCTTGGATAAATAAAATTCAGCTGACAAACTCATTGGAATATCTGGTTTCATCTCTATTTCCCTATTTCTATACTTTGAAGTTCGTTTTTCATATTGAGGACAATGTTTAACTTAAGTGGGGGGGGGTGAATAGGATTAGAGTTGTTAAGCTTAAATTTAAAATTTTGTTTGCCCTTGTGATCTAGTTATTTTCACGCTTTTAGGATAATATATTAGAATAAGCTGGATCAAACGACCGTAAAGCGGTAATATTTGAAACTTTGAGATGTGTTCGATTAATATTGCAATCCATTCTGGGATCGATAAACATTTGCTAGCACAAATTATAGCCCTTACCACTAAAATTGTGATGATTTGAGCATGTTCTATATAAAGCATACATCTTTTATGCTTGAATCGTTTGCTATGAGTGTGTCGGTGATTTTATTTATTCTAGAACTTGTGCTTGTAAATCATTACCAGACTGCAGTGAGATCGCATTCGTGCGATATAAGTAAATTCGTGTGATAAAGAGGCACCTTAGGATTTAACCTAAATGGCCTTCCATTTTTATATTATGCTATATTAGCTAGCCACATCGATTAGTTAACCACCTACATGGACCCATTTGTAGCACTCATCTTTAGCGCTAGATACCCCTAGTTACACCCTCTGAGCCATCCTTTTCGTTTTTGATAAATCCAGAAAAATACAAAAAGATTTTACACTTTAAACCTTAGCCTAACCCTTGTCAATGTCTAAACGGTTGGTTGCTAGTCACCTGGAATGAGAAGATTGTTCAAATGATTATGAGTAACCGCACCTCGCTAGTTGTGTGAGCCATTTTGAGTTTAAAAAAATGTTGAAAAAATGAATGTATTAGCCAATGTGCTATGTTCGAAGAACAATTGTCATGGAAAATCAAAGCAAAGAGTTGTGGAAATCCGAAGAAAAGAAAATGAAGCTATAATCATTTATTGGTTTGCGGATTGTTTGGTAGCTAGTAACACGGGTATTAGACTTGATTCTATTTTTATTTTAACACCAATTTCATTAACATTCCCATGCCTTATCCATACCCTTAACCCTTAGCCTTAACATTATAACCTAGATAAAAGTCCTCTTTAGATATAGTTTTATTAGAAGTGATGGTCATTCACTATTAGGAACTTTGTAACGTGTGTTAGATATCGTGATAGAATAGTCAACGGGCTCGTGGATTGGGCTAAGCTAAATGGCTAATAGTTATGTTAAGCTAGCCTTTTATTGAGTGTAATCCAATCCAAGTCCACGAAAGCCCAAAGAAAGCCCAAGCTAAAGCCTTTAGGGATTTAAGTTGCTTGTACTATAAATACCCCTCAAATGGTCATTTGAGGGGTGTGCTTGAAAGTGTGTGTGTGTGTGTATTTTCTCTCTCAAGGAATATACAACTTTATTGTGTTTATCTTATACTCATAACATACACGGATTTATATATCATTCAAGTCACCATCTCATCTTTATATTTTATTTCTTTTACGCATATGTTTGTGTTTGGTTTGTTCGTGTTCTACGCGTAACTGTTGTTACGTGTGTTGGGTTTGCTTGGTAAAGTGATAAGGTTGATATTCGTAGTGGTCCTACAATTGGTATCAATCGCCTAACAATGGTTTAGGAGTGTTTTGGTTAAAGTTTTTTAAGTAGTAATACGCGTAGTTTCGTTCTCAAAGATTCACGCATAAAACTTTTATTTTTGCACTTAAATCTTCAAGATTCTTATGGTCTAAGTTTTATATAGTGTTAAAGATTCTAGTTTTGGCAAAAAGTTCGAAGCTTTACGCGTTTTGGTTAATTTTAAACTCGTTTTTGATTCGTTGGTCATTTCTACTCGTAACTTTTCTAAGCACTTTGGGTGAAAAAGGTCAACATTTTGGGTTATTCGAGTGTTTTAAAGCTAACTGCAAAAGAAATCATTTGAATCGTTGGATATTTCTTACGAGTAGAAGTCAAAAGTCAAAACCCTATTTCTACTGTAACTTTTGGTGAAGAATCTTGAGCTATAACGGTGACTCGGTGCTTCCTCACTTGGATAAGTTTGTGGAACACTTGACTTTTGGATATCTTTTACACCGTGATAGTGTAAAGGATTTTGGATTCTGGCGTAAGCCATTCCTACGCGTAAGCACTCTTGCTACTGCGTAAGTTTGGTTCTCGCGATAAGAATTTACTACGCCTAAGGATTCCTACGCCTAAGCATCCCACGCATAAGATCCCTCGCCTAATATCCTACGCATAAGATCCTACGCCTAAGCCTCGTCTACTCGTAACTTCCTGTTTCTCGCCTAAGCTCTTTCTACGCATAAAGGTTTAAAAAAAAAAAAAAAAAAAAAAAAAGTTTTTGGCGGAAAACTTGAGTAAAATTTAAATTTTGAGGAGACTAAGCGTTCAATTTTTACGAGATTCAAATTTTGGTTTAAGCTGTGAAAATTTTGGTCAAAATTTAAATTTTGGGCCTAAATTCAAATTTTCGGGTCAAATTTGGCGTCAAAATTGTCATAACTCAAAATTTTCATACGTCCTTAGAATTGATTTTTATAGTGAATTTCAAATTTTGGCGAAAATTGTTTAAGAACCAAAGTTACTGAGTACGACTTTCGAAACACCTCAACCGAGCTTAATCATCATCAACCACAACTCTTTTATCGTTGAATCGATCCTACATCAATTTTATCGGATCATACCTTCATCAATGGCAACTCAACAAGACATTCATGCGGCGGTGCGAAAACCGTCCTCCTATGTTGGAAAAAGGTGGTTATCTTCAATGGACAAGTCGAATGCTTCGTTACATCAAGACAAAACCTAATGGAAAATTGATGATCAAATCCATTCGGGATGGACCCTTCATACCTCGACAAGTCCAAGACCACGAAATCTTGATGCAACACCTCCCACCCCACCATTTTTTCGTCTTCAAAAGAATCGGAATACTACGAAGAGGATCGAGAAGAAAGTCGAAGCGAGATGACATGGCAATTCATATTATCCAACGGGTTTACCAAGAGACATCTTTCTTCTTTGTGAGCGGTTGTGAAAGCGCTTTCGATATGTGGGAGCGTGTTAGGCGACTTTGTCATGGGCGAAATTGGTCAACAAGACACAGAGAACAAGTTGCTAAGCGCTTGGGAGAAGTTTACATCTACTCGGGAGAATCCATTGAATCCTACTATGGAAGGTTTTGCACTTTAATGAATGAGTGATCGAAACAAGTCGACACCCGGAACTATCGTGAGCAACATCAAGTTCTTGAACAATCTACCGGAAGAATGGGGACGATATGTCACTATTGTCAACCAAACAAAAGACTTGCATCAAGTGAACTTTGATCAACTCAACGATTTTACGAAACAAAATCAAGTGAAGTGAATGAAGTCGGGCAAGAAAGATTAGCAAAAATCATGATCCATTGGCACTCATTGCAAAGACTCAAACTCCGGTGAATACACAACAACAACCTTCATCATCTTCCACTAACAACAACTTGCGCAATACATCCCTCAACAACAAAACTATCCACGAACAACAACATTACCAGAACAAGGAATCAATGATCTTGAAATGGAACCGAAGAAGCTTTGTCACAAGCATTTGCATTCTTGGGTAAAGCATTTAGAGGTCGCTATTCCACACCAACTAACAACAACCAAAGGATTTCATCAAACACTACATAGCAGGCAAATTGCACGTAGGGTGTGAATATGGGTCGACAAGGTCAAATGGTTGGAGTTATTGGGAATCGACATGGATATGCTCTTGGATTTCGCATGGGTAATCAGCGGTTCGAATCGGGGTGTCGGATGGGTCGGAATGTTGGGAATAGAGTAGTGGGTAATCGAATGGGAATGTTGCGACTCGATCGTTGGGAATTATGGAAATGTGAATCGAGGTAATCAGGTTACTGTTATAACTGTCAAGGATTGGGTCACATGGCAAGGAATTGTCCAACTAAGCCGAAAAAGAAGGATCTTGCGTATCTTGTAAAGCTATCATGTTGGTACAAAAGGAACAATCTGGACTTCAATTGAGTCTTGAGGAAAATGACTTCATGGCTATTATGGATGATTTGGAAGACCTCGAGGAACTCAATTCAAACCGCATCTTCATGGCAAATCTTGAGGAGACTAAGTACGACACCGATTCGACGCACCTCCCGCTCTATGACGCCAACGCAGATGTCGAGGTACCAATCATTGATCCATGCTATAACAATGTCATATTTGATGTGTTTACTCATAACGAACGACGTACGTGACATCGGCACCTACTTATGATACATACCGGACAATCCGAGTTGTAGCAATACTAACTCGAGACTCGGATGTGGATCCTAGTGGAGCGTGTGGCACAAAATCGAGGCGATGAGGAAACACGTGCTTATTTTGAATCACTAATCAACAAGCGTGGCATTGAAATTGAGAAAGTTAAAGCGGTCAATCGCGAAGTTAAGGCCGCGAATGCTAAATTGACCCGAGCTTGAGAGTTACAAGGAGAACGCAAAAGCCTTTGAATTTCGGAAAAACAAAGAATCATAATTAGAAATTGGTTATCGAAATTTTGTTTCTAAAGAACAACTTTTGCAAATCAAGTATAACACACTTGATGTGAATTTGAACTTAAAAATTAAATCTTTAAACAAGGAAATTTCGATTTAAATAACCAACTTTCTAAACAAAAGAAATGTTTTCTAATCTTGAAAAGAGAAGAAGCGGTTGATTCTTGATTTTCAAAGCGAGAAGATTCTCTTCTTGATGAAATTCTTGATAAAATGAAAAATCCAAACTTTGGAAAATTTGCTTCTTAAAACGGGTCATTCTGATAAAACAATCAAGATGCTTTCTAATCAAGTAAATCCGCGTTTTCATAATACTAATATAATGGCACTTGGTAACGACCCTTCTTCGTTCCTCAAGAAAGCTCAGAAACATCAGAATGTGTTAAAAAATGGAAATGTTTCGCTTAAACCCATAATGTTCGTGATTCTCTTGAAACGATAGAACTATCTAAGGAGAGTAGAGAAAAAATGAAACAAAAGAATTCGGAAATCAAACCAATTGATTATAAAAAATGGAACAAAATTAACGGAATTACTTTTGTTAATCAAAAAGAAAAGTCAAAGTTTTCCATCACACCAAGTGTTTCAAACAAAGAGTCAACACCTGTTTCAAAATCTGTTTCAAAACCAGTTGTTGTCTCAAACTCTTTTTCGAACATTGAACAAATGTCTTCAAACAATCCTTTTAACACAAGTGATGCGAGAAGTATTTTAGACAATGTGAAAACTAGAATTGTGGATCTTCAAGACTTTGTTAAAACTAAAACCACTATTACACCTAACAACCGGTTCTCTAGTTTTGACATCGAACAAAGAAAGTTTTTGAAACTCAAATTGCCCCTCATTGAATGCCATCGGTGCAAGGGTAATTCATTTTGAACAAGCGTTTTGAAAGAAACAAGCGACTTTGTCAAGGACCATAAATCCACGGTAAAGCAAGCTAATGACCGTGTTGAACAAATCAAAGTTTTGGAAAATTTAAATGACTCTCTCTTGAAGATGTTCGACTCTCGATATTATGTCCATCATTTTGCAAACATATTCTGTTGAAGATCATGAAAGACTCGATCCGAGACCTCCAAATTGTTTCAAAATATGAAAAAGCACTTGAGAAACTTGAAAAGAAAATATCTCATATTTTAAACAACTTGATCGTAAAGCGAGGAATGCAATTATGACAAATTGTCGTATGGCGTGCCTACAATGACATGAAAGCGAAAAATGATCTTTTGAGGGCTCATTGGAAAGTTAAAAAGGAAAGGTAGTTGAAGCTGTGATTACAAAACCATTGGTGAGGAGAAAGCAAATGTTCCCAAACCGGTTGTTAAACCAAAATGTACATTTCTATGCCTCCTCCAACGGTCAATGAGAAAATGTTTCATCAAAACCGGTCACCCACCGCCCTACCTAAACAAAATGTTGATAAGGAAAAGCGGTTATCGAGAAACCAAAAGTTTTAGCTCCGGCCTTTTAAGATGAGTACCACTAATGCGTGCGCCTCCACATCTAAAACATATGGAACAAACGACATAAGTTTATAAATGCACTCTAAAGAGACTAGGAAAGTGAAACCACTTCTCTTCATAAAAATGTGAATCCTAATGAGTGTGATTAGCTCGAACTAGCCTACCTTTTTCATCAACCACTTGTGAGAGGTCGACTAGGCGGGTAAAACTAGAAAGAGGCAAATGCAATAATCCGAGGTAGGACAGCTTTTATTCCGGTCGTTTATTCCCAACGAGGTTGTGATATCCGTGATTGAACAAATGTGTTATATAGCTTGGTTGATTATGAATAGGGTTATGAATGATTTGTCACAATACTAAAAGTATGAATAACTCAAATGAGTTATAACAACTAATAAGTATGATCAAAACCCTAGAAAGCGAAAGGCGATTAAAAACAAATCGATTATAACTATAGTAGGAATTTGCACGTCTTAGCGACTTAAATGCAAATTAAAGAAAATAAAAGTTAAAATCTATTAAATAAACGCTATCACTATTTTTAAAGTGATGAACGTTTAAAACCCAAGACGTGCGTTTTAATAAAATTACGTAAGCGTACAAAAATAAAAGTAAAAGTGATTAATATAAACCCCACAAATGTGAAATTTATATTTTGAGATCCTAAGAATAAAAGAAAATTATTAGAAAAAGAAAATTATTTATTTAACTTATATATTATTTATTATTAATTAATTATTATTTAATACTATTTATTAATACACTATTTAATTAGAAAAATAAAATAAGTTTAGAAAAATAAAATTAAAACTTAGAAAAATCTAAAATATTATAAAACTTATTTAAAACTAAAAATATATTTATTATACTATTTATTCTATTTAATATTTAATTAATAAGTAATTAAACTAAAATAAATTCTAAAATTACTAGATGACAAAAGAAAAATCTATAAAAATTTATAAAACTACTTTAATATAAAAATATTTACTAAAAATAAAAATTACGAAGTGCTTATAAATAAGCTAAAAAGAAAATTAAGTGGATATTTTTATTAAATAGAAACTATTACTATAAGTATTTTTGGCTTTTATGGTATTTATTTTATAAAACTATTAAAATGCTTAAAATAAGAAACTAATACAAAAACAACAAAATTGAAACTCGAATAATAATTGAAATTGCTTATTTACCCCAACGATTGACTTTGTTTGACTTTAGAAGGAAATAAGCTCAAATGAGCTTATGTGGGGTCCACTAGTGTAGATTCTGGTTCCAATGAGTTATGAGTACAATATTAAACAAGATTCAACCAAATAAGTAGCTTGAATAAGCCACAAAATACAAATAAGCACTTAGCTTATTGGATTACGAGGAGAAAATGGGACAACTTTGTGAGGTAAAACCAAGTGGGGTCCACTATGATCTAGGCCAATCAAAGGGTCAATGGTTCAAGCTGGGTAGGAGGGGTTGGAAGAACCAAGATTTAAGGTGTGGGACCCATGATGAGCTCACAAAGAGCTTGTGAGTGAGGGTCCAAAGCGAGTTCACTCGGTTTCTTGAGTGAATGAAATAAGCTAGTAAGCTTATTAAAAGCTTTAAAACAAGCTAATAAAGAAAATAAAAGATAAGTACTATGTATATATGGTTTATAAACAAATATGAACAAGTGTGTTCAATGGATTTGGCTTAATAAGCTTAGAATAAGCTTATAAGCACTTCCAATGAGACTGAGATCCAAACACCCTAGACAGGCAACCAAAATGGCCAAATTGAGCTTATGAAATAAGCTCAATAGAACTTTTTGAATGCTTAACTATAAAATGGGTCTGGTAAGGATTTTAAAATGCCAAAGCTTGATCAATGGTGACCACTGAGTAGCTTTTGAAGGGCTTATGAAGATTGGGTGGGTTCTTTGAGTTCACTCGATGAGCGAACAAATGGACAAGCTTCAAGTCGACTTTGAGACCTAGTTAAAGGCTTTGAAAATAAAAATAAAAGCTTGAACTTGATTAATGAGCTGCTTAGCTTCTTAAATAGCCAAAGATCACAAGCCAAAGCTCGTTGATGAGCTTATCATGGGCTTGTGGAATTGCTGTATACAACTGGATGATCGGTGGTTTGTTTGATTTGGTAGCACAAATTAAAGAGAAATAAGCACTCAATTTAAGCGTTATGGCAAATAAGCACTCAATTATAGCAACTAGCCACAAGGGCATCACAAACAATCAATATACTCGGACTAACACTCACTAATCAAGCTTGTGCAAGCTTGTGAAAGTATATGTCAAACACGCATGCGGGGGTTTGTGAAGAATCACTTAAAATCAAGCACTAATTAAGCACTCTAATCGACTAGATAAGAATTAATAAAATAGTAACATGAAGATCAACAACAAGATTAAATATACCTATAAGCTCAAGTCCTAATATCAATTAACAAGCTCACAATTTAGATCCAAAGTTTGTTCAAAAATCATGCAGTCGCAAATTTGACTTTTTATGTAAACCACTAAGTTGACTTATCTGAGCTTTGATCTAGATTTACTTATTAACTATATTAAGTTAAACTATGATATTATGAAAATAAGCTAGAGTATCAGATTCTAAGCTAGTATGTGGAATATGGTACTTATAATCCTAACAGTTAACAGATTAGACTAGATTAAAACCTATTTTGACTTTTTAACTAATAAGACCTATGTATTATGAGTGGTTTGAGTTTATGTAACCTAAACTAACATGGAGCAACAAATACTAGTAGCAATAACGGGCTTATAATCGGTGTGCGGTTTGATCCAAACACCCTTTAGCAAGGATCGTTTATTGATTAGTGTTACTCAACACTAATTTAAAGCATGAAATTGAATCCTAACATTTGTTAATGATGATAAAAGATTAAATGAACACAAGAACACGAGATAAAAACAACAATAACCTATGAATCACTACTAAGCTATTTTAACTGTTTTATCTTTAACAACTACTAACTATGATTTTAACTAACAACCTCTTTTTTTACTTTATATTATCACTAACCAATACCAACTAAGTATAAAACAAGAGAATTTAAGCTAAATTAAGAACTATAACGATAAATGCCAAAAATCAAGATATAAGCTTACAACTTGAGTTAAGGCCACTGGCGAGAACCAAGAACTGAATATCACTCCTATATGCTCTCCACGAGCACTATAACCAAGGCAATCGAATAGCACTTGCTCCAAGCTTCTTCTACAAGAACTTTTATATTAAATTCCTAATTACTTGTTTTCTTTTTTTGTGTTTTCCTTTTTAGTGATTATTGATTGTTAAGATGACTTAAAAGCTTGCTAAAGCTTCTCGAGAGCTTAGTAGTGTTATTTATAGTCTTCTAAACAACAATCATCAACGAATTTAAAATACTTGAATTGAAAATGGGACAAAGTTGAAATGACTTTGAAAATTAAGATAGATTAAAGCCGAGTAAACCAAGTTTGTAATTACACTTTAGCAAAGGTAATTAACAAGCGAGAAGAAATTTAAAGATTCCACTAATGTTACAAACTACTTTGATTAACTACGATTGATCATAAACTAGATTATTATTATGATGCTTTCTTCTTCTTCTTTCTTGAGATTTATCACCGAAAACATCTCACTAGGACAAATATCTCATCCCACTTCATCTAGGCCCTTGAAAGTCGTAATTGATCCAAACCATTCAAATCCAATTTTGGCGCCAAATTACTCCACGTGGCTCGAAAGATAAGCACAATTAAAGCTTTTGTTGTAATGTGGAGGTGTAAGGGACACATTTGGTGAAGTTTAGGCCAAGTTGGGTGGTTTTACTCAAAGCAAGTGGGTAAGAGTGGTATTGAGGTGAAAATGGGTGTGAAGGGCATTTATTGTGGCGTGTTTCTGCTGTGAGATGTGATGAAGGAGTGGGTAGGAGGATAGGGTTGAGCTGGATGGGGTGAGGTGGTGAGTTACAGGTGGTGGTAGTGAGGTGGAAGACGAAGAAGAAAAAGGGGGTGTTTGGTTTGTTTTATTTATTTATCAAAGGGAGTGGGCTAGTGGTGTTGGGCCGGGTTATAGGATTGGATTTGGACTATTAAATAAAAGGGTCCGGTTGGTATATAGAGCCCAAGGACCAATCATGTACTTTCCTGAAAGTTGAGGGTCTAAATTGCCAACTTTTCAAACTTTATCCAAGGGATGAATCTGCAATTAACCATTAATACAAGGACCATATATGAATATTTTCTATTTTTAAACCTTAAGGACCAAATTTGTCAATTTCAAAACTCAGGGACCAAACTCGTATTTTCTCAAAACTTTTCTCATAAGGACCAATTATGTCAAACATGAATAGCACAAGGTTTATTTTGATTAATTTCCAATTTTAAAACCTTAGGGACTAATTTTGACATTTTGCAAAGTTGAGGACCAAAGTTGTAATTTTAGATTTTTAACTTCAAAGGATTATTTTAAACAACTTGTGAATCCCAAGGACCTAAAATGATATTTTTTACAAGTTTTGATTAACCGAGGACTAGATTTGCCAATTTATCAAAGTTCGTGGACCTAAATCAGTAAATTATGTATGTTTTGCATGTTTTCATCGGTTTTCATCCTTTTGCACTTTAACACCTAAAACACAATTTGGAGATATTTCCAGTATTTTGAAGCATATTTGTATGTTTTCGGATATTTTGTAGCTTAAATGTGAGCGAAATGATGAGTATTTAGACACTCGTCGATGTGCCTTACCTTCTACAGGACTAGGAAGCACCTCTAGGAGCAGCAGACTAAAGCCTAAGAGCAATACAAGGAACAATAGAGTCTCGCTTGCCTCTAAGAGTAGTCGCTTGAATAAAGAGAAAAAAGTAGAAGAACACCCTAGGAATTTACCGCTTTCTAATAAGAAAGACAATTCATCTGAATGTAATGAACCTATGAAATCTGCTAAGTTTAATGAATCTGTTGAATCTGTTTGTTTAACTAGCAAGAAACCTTTAACTACTGTTCATGATGATTGTGTTTCTAAGAATGAGACTGTTAAGCCTGTTAAGAAGAATGTTCCCAAAAGAACTTATGCTAAACGAATAGGAAGACTAGTCGCGAGACTTAGGCTTTACACTACTGATAAGGAGCATAATGTTTACTTTAGGGATGACATTTGGAAACCAACGGGTAGAACTTTCACACTCGAGAATGGTAGAATGAGTGATGCACTGTCTTACCAATAGATGACTTCTATGAGTGTGATCGGATTTTACCTCTAACCCAAAGGAACCAAAATCAAAACGGTTTCCAAAATCTTCTTCTTACGTGATTGGCGGGTTATCGAAATATGTCTTTGGATCGTCGACTCGGGTTGCTCCAAGCACATGACCGGAATCAAGGCTGGCGATCAATTTCGTCGGAAATTCATGGGAACCGACGTTTGGAAATGATCATGTAGCGACTATCATGGGTTATGGAGATCTACCTTTGGAAACTATTTAATCACTCGGGTTTACTATGTCCAAGGGTTGGGACACAATTTGTTCTCGATCAGGCGATTCTGTGATGCTGATTTAGAGGTTGCTTTTAGGAAAAATGCTTGCTTCGTTAGAAACTTGGATGTCACCGATCTCTTAAGCGGGAATCATGATACAAACTTGTATGCTATCGACATCAATCAAATGGCCTCTTCATCACCAATATGTCTTATGACACGAGCATCCGGAACTCGGTCTGGTTGTGGCACGAAGGTTATCCCATCTCAATTTTGACACCATCAACAATCTTGCCAAAGACAACATCGTCAATGGACTTCCAAAGTTCAAATACACCAAGGATCACCTATGTCCATCATGCGAACAAGGAAAAGCAAAGAGCATCATATAAACCCAAACCGTACCTAGTTCGGAAGCAAGGTTGCATATGTTGCACATGGACTTATGTGGCCCAATGAGAGTTGAAAGCATTAATGGGGAAAAGTATATTCTTGTTATCGTCGATGATTATTCAAGATATACATGGGTTAAGTTTCGAGATCAAAAGACGAAGCACCGAGCATCATCATCACCTTTAAAACGCATTCAAGTACTTCTTCAAGCTCCGTAAGGGTTGTAAGAATAGACCACGACCGAATTCACTAATCGGGAGTTAAGAACTTTCTTTGAAGATGTTGGAATTACTCATCGGACATCACCGTTAGAACTCCACGTGAGAATGGGGTAGTTGAAAGAAGAAATAGAACTCTTGTGGAAGCCGCCGCACAATGCTAATATATTCTAGTGCACCGATTATTTACGTGGGCGATCTTTGTTGCCTGCACCGCTTGTTTCACTCGAACCGATCCCTAATCCATCCAAGATTCAATAAAAACCCATATGAGCTTGTGAACAACGAAACCGGATATCTCTTACTTTCACGTGTTTGGCGCCTATGCTATCCGACGAATGACGAGAGAAGATCTAGGTAAATTGAAAGCTAAAGGTGATATTGGAATCTTCATTGGATATTCGAGATAACTCGAGGGCATTCGTGGTGTATAATGAAGGCTAAGGAGGATCATGGAGCGATGAATGTGACATTTGATGAACTTTCAATGATGGCTTCGAGAGACTCGCTCTAGAACCCGCACTAAACCGACAGACTTACGGACACATCGTTCGGGACTCGTACCTCAAAGAGCTCAATCAACTTCGTTTGACAATCCTAAAGAACAAGAATGGGAGAATTTCTTTGAGTTAATGTTCGATGAATACTATGGTGGAACTTCGACAAATGCATCAAACCATCATTCCGCCGCACCCGCTCAAAATCATCCTCCACCACCAATGGAAGATGCATCTACAACGGTCGAAACAAATGCACCAACTCCATCAACATCATCTACATCTACTCAAGTTCTTCCACCCGTTCTACCAGCGGTTGATGAGCAAAACCAAAACCGAGCGATGCAACGTTAGATGAAGACTTATTTGAAAACCCGTTTGCTAAGGAATCGGTGAATCGTCTTCAAACTTACGAGAACCATCTAACTCGTGACACGTATAACCAACGGTATCCTTCACTCGAAGTGGACAAAGACCACCCAATTGAACAAGTTATTGGTGAACCTTCAAGGCCAATTCGGACGAGGCGTCAACTTGCCACCGATTGCGACTTATGCATTTACCTTTGCTCAATTAGCAATATAGAGCCAAAGAACATTCGTGAGGCAATGGCGAACCGGCATGGATAGAAGCGATGCGGAGGAACTTCTCCAATACCGTCTACATGACTCTTGGGAAATGGTTCCAAGACCAATTGACATTCGCGTCATTGATCTCAAATGGTTATGGAAGAACAAAAGGGATGAAGAGATGACGTAATTCGCAACAAAGCTCGTCTTGTGGCCAAAGGATATAGACAAGAGGAAGGATAGACTTTGAAGAGTCATTCGCGCGGTAGCTAGACTTGAAGCGATCAAGATATTCTTGGCCTATGCGACTCACAAAAACATCACGGTTTATCGGATGGACATTAAGACCGCGTTCTTGAATGGAACTACGAAAGAAGAAGTGTACGTGAGTCACCGAAGGCTTCATAGACATGGAACATCCGGACTCGTCTACAAACTCAAAAGGCAATCTATGGTTTAAAACAAGCTCGAGGCGTGGTATGATGAATTGTCCTCTTTCCTTATCCAAAAAATTTCACCAAAGGAACAATTGATCCTACCTTGTTTACACAAAATGCAAAATGACATTTTGATTGTTCGATTCGTGGGCGACATCATCTTTGGGTCCACTAATCCGAATCTTTCAAAACATTTTGAAAATCTCATGAAAAGTAAATTTGAAATGTCCATGATGGGGAACTAAAATTCTTTCTTGGTTTACAAATACATCAGTCCCTCGTGGAATTTTTATAAATCAAGCTAAATACACAAGCGAGATTTTGAAAAATCATGGTATGGATAATTGTGTCTCTGTCGGAACACCAATGGTAACTTCACCAAAATTGGAGCCGATTTGTTTGGGAAACCTATTGATCCGAAGAAATATCGAGCATGATTGGTTCTCTCATGTATCTCATCGCTAGTCGACCGGATATTCATTTTGTTGTTTGCTTATTAGCACGGTTTCGTGCAAAGCCTACCGAATCGCACCTCAAAGAGGTTAAAAGGATCTTCGGTACACGAAGACATCCATTCACATGGGACTTTGGTATCCGAAGGAACCGGTTGATCTAATTGCCTTTTCGGATGCGGACCACGCGGTGATCAAGTTCTGACAAAAAGTACATCCGAGGAGCACAATTTTGGGTGAAAAGTTAGTAAGTGGTCTTCAAAGAAACAAGATTGCCTTGCACTTTCAACCCGAAGGCGAGTATGTGTCTCTATCTGCGTGTTGTGCTCAAGTTCTATGGATGAGAACACAACTCACAGATTATGGTTTTATTTTCGATAAAATACCTATGTATTGTGACTCGAAAAGTGCCATAGCCATATCATGCAATCTGTTCATCACTCAAAGACTAAGCATATCGAGTCCGCTACCACTTCATCAAAGTACGTCGAAAATGGTGCTGTTGAATTATTCTTCATGAAGATCGATTACCAACTCGCCGATCTATTAACTAAAGCCCTTCCAAAAGAAAGGTTTGAGTATTTAGTTCGACGAATTGGAATGCGAAGCCTAACCCCGAGGAGTTAGAACGTCTTCTCGAATCTTCTTGAAAATGATTTTTCAAAAGCTCATTGTAAATAGTTTTGAAAACAAAATACAAAATTTGAAAAACCAACAAAAGCAAAATATAAAAATATAAAACTTTCAAAATACAAAACAATATAAAATCAAAAATCCAAAATATTCTTCTACGACATGTCTCTTGTATAATCGATATTCTGTACGTATCTAGAAATGTCATTCAACAGTGATACGGGCATGTACAGATGCTTGAGCGAGAGTTCTTTAAAATGTTTTCTAAAACTGTCGTTTCTCAAAATTTCTTCATAATATGGCTTTCGTATACTTCAGTACGAAACCCGGACCAAAATGATGACTTTTGATTATTTTCAAATCAAAACTCGTGCTTTGATCGAAAAATGAGGTGTACGCTTCAGTGCACTACATTTAAAAATGGTGAGAAATCATCATCATCTTGAGCACCTTTTCAAGATTGTTCAAAAAGATTTTCAAAATCTTTCAAAATATTTTGTGCTCAAGATAACTCCCTCTAAAACCCTTTAATTGAATATGCTTTATTAAAGGGGGAGTATAAAACCAAAATATTCCAAATTCATGCTTAAATCAAATCCGTTTGTCTCCCCAAAAGATTCTAAAATGATTTTTAATCCGTGGATAACAAAAATATCACAATTATGCTATTTTTGAGGGGGAGGAGATGTGATTAAAATGTGATCTAAATCGTTGTTTGAATCTCAAAATGAGCTCGACTCAGTCGGAACCAATGAATTGACGAGGAATCATGTACCATCTCGAGAAACTTTCTATGACTTGACCAGGACGGGTAATAATTTCAAGCTAGTTCTCTAGTGATGTAAACGTGTCTCGAATCGGTCTAGTTCATTTAAAGTCGATCAATTCAAAAAGTGCAAACTCTACCCTCTATGTGCGATATTGTCAAAACATATAAGCACATGTGAAGGGAGTGTTTACGAAAATATAAAACTCTCGAATGTTTCAAACATATTTTCTATCATAAACACTCGAGAGATTTTCAAGAAAAATGGTTTTATGGCAACAATAGGACGATCATGGAGTTATAAGGTGACTAAGGATAGGAAATCGGTCCTATGATCCGCCAGAGCCGGAGGATCTACCCAAGGACATCACAAATAGTTTAGTATTAGAAGTCCTTATGAATGATTGAAAAAGGAGTAATGTGAGAAAGGAGAAAGAAGGGTTGAAGAATTAAAAGAAATGTAAAGAAAGGGTAAAAGAAATAGCCCTCCATATTCAACCTTAGGCGAAACCGGGTTCAATACATATACTCTTGGTTGTCACTAAGTTGACACTGGTATTGAAGACCAAGTCGTCATGGACCCAAATGACGCCTTGCACTAAACCTTCTAGCCACTCAATTCCTCTTAAAAGGATTTGTTTCATTCTCACCGGAACCCTACATAATCTATTGACTTTCTCTTAGAGATCGTTGGTATTGAAGAAGGAGACCTCTCCCTAGTCTCCGCTCAGAAAACCAAAATGCACTATTGAGTCTAGAGCCACGAGATTCATCAAAAGATCTCATAGGAACACTTGACATGACATCGCTTGTTGTTCATCAATAAGGGCACAAGTGATATATTATAGAGTCCACGCAGATCTTAGCAATCTGCCGAACATTTATGAAGTTTCACATCCGTGATCTTGATGATTGAATGGAAACTCTGCCGTGGTCAACATCAACGACCCGACGGCGGTCACTTCGGTAACTCCCGTGGATTACGCTTAGTGTGTCTCAAACGGTCTACGATCGTGAGGTGATGCTTGGTGTACCTCGCGACTCATCCGAACTGTAGATGTACTTGGTATATCGCGCTATCTCACTTGTGGGACTCCGGTTCGAGAACGGCCTCGTGAGAATTAGAGGCGTGTTTTCACACTATGCTGTTAACACCCTCGAAATTCAAACTTGTAAGTGCCGGAATCCGCTTATTACTAACAATGTTTTATGTTTTCTTCTTATGGAAGCTCCGGAGCGGATTGATCGTGCAGACTCGCCACATGCTCATACCAACAACACATGAAAGTTCTCATCAAAATCAAAGGCAACTCAAAGTTAAAGATGATTCTTCGTCAATGTCAAAGAATCTACAAAGTGTAAAGACTCGAGAACTTCATCATTGGAAACTCAAAGTCAAATAGAAGTGTGAGCATGGTGGAGAAAGACGTGGAGATACCTAACCAATGAAGCTGACAACGGCAGACAACCACATTATCTGATCACAAAGCATGAATGAACAAAGAATCAAGACTATTCAATATCTACACACAAAGTTCTTGCTCGAGAAAAGTAAAGACCTAATCAAGTGGAGCATCATTTGAATGACCACCCCTTAGGGGGAGATTGTTAGCCTTAATAGTTTTATTAGAAGTGATGGTCATTCACTATTAGGAACTTTGTAACGTGTGTTAGATATCGTGATAGAATAGTCAACGGGCTCGTGGATTGGGCTAAGCTAAATGGCTAATAGTTATGTTAAGCTAGCCTTTTATTGAGTGTAATCCAATCCAAGTCCACGAAAGCCCAAAGAAAGCCCAAGCTAAAGCCTTTAGGGTTTTAAGTTGCTTGTACTATAAATACCCCTCAAATGGTCATTTGAGGGGTGTGCTTGCAAGTGTGTGTGTGTGTGTATTTTCTCTCTCAAGGAATATACAACTTTATTGTGTTTATCTTATACTCATAACATACACGGATTTATATATCATTCAAGTCACCATCTCATCTTCATCTTTTCTTTCTTTTACGCATATGTTTGTGTTTGGTTTGTTCGTGTTCTACGCGTAACTGTTGTTACGTGTGTTGGGTTTGCTTGGTAAAGTGATAAGGTTGATATTCGTAGTGGTCCTACAGATTTTTGTTTGGCGCTCACGCCACGTCGGTGGATTTTTGTGTCTTGTACAAGCTTATGGTAATAATCTAATCATGGCTGAGCAATGAGTGTGATTTATCTTGTTACTCCACTAAAAATTGAGTGATTGAGTGAATTGTATTTCGTTCCTTTTTTGTGAGGTGTTTTGAAATTTTAATCATGCAAGAAAATCATTGGATATTGTCAAACATCTTGAAAGTTTCACTCTTAAAAGCGTAATTGATGAATCTTCTCTCGTACTCGTACTTGGTAGATTTGCATCATATTTTTCATAATCATAATTTTGTACCAATGGATGTTTTTCCTAGATTTACTTGAGGGCAAGCAAAGTTTAAGTGTGGGGGAATTTCATAACGCTCAGATTGTACATGTTTTCAGTAGCGTTATGTGTGCTTTTGTATATGTTATTTGGTTATATTTGTATGATTTCGGTGCTTAATCGCATCAAAAGATGTTTGTCTAGTGTTTATAACCAAGTGCGGGGAAGCAGAAGGAAAAGTAAAAGAATGTTCAACAATTGGAAGATTCTCGTTTCAGTGAAGCATGTCAAGCACAAATCAGTATTTCAAGTACCATAGAAAAAAAAGATGATCGAAGAACCAAGCTCTACAAGTCAGAATAAAGTAAAGGTCGATTTTTGGTCACTCAGGAAGACCAACCGAATCGGTTGCAACCACAACCGGATCGGTTGGATGAAGGCAAAAAGTTGCCTATGACGCCAGTCCAACCGTTCGGTTGCCACCCGCAACCGATGCGGTTGGAACACTTGTAGAAGACCAACCGGATCGGTTGGTCATGTGACCGATCCTGTTGGAAGGACTGTTTCTGCCAAATCTTCATCATTAAGTTTCCCCTTTGTATCCAAACGATTCTAGGTCCTTCCCTTGGTGTATTCTAGTCCCTTCCTAACTCCTTGGAGGCCAAGTTCAGCAATTAATACCCTAGGCCTTGGAACTATTATAAATAGAGACCTCTTGTGAGCATATGAGACACACACTTCAATACAACTCTCTCTACTCATCAAACAAAGCTCTTAAGCTCTCAAATTCGTCCTTAGAAGTCCAGGAAAGTTTGGAGTTCCAGAAGTACCACATTTGGAGGCCAAAATCTCAAGGAGTCTACCCCAATACTTTGGGAATCATTACTTCACATATTTGTAATCTTATTCCAAGCATTGTAAGACTCTTAATCATGTTTTCTAATGTTCAAAGTTCTGGGTTTATGTTTATGTTTGCTATAAGTGGCTAGTTTCTTTATACACTTGCTTAAATGATGTTGATTATCATGTGATTAGTTAGTGATTGTGTTAACATGTTTTAATTCAATTTCAAGTTGATTCTAAGATCCAATTGTGCTAAAGTTTCATAGTGACATTTGTTAATCAAGTTTGACTAGTTGATAGTAATCGTAGAGGTCGAAAGAACTTATTGTTATTCAACTAGTTATAATCATTTTTTCTATGGATGATTGTTTTTACCCATTATTCTTGATTAAACAAAGGAACTAAAGTGTGGTTGTAATAAGAACGCTTTTTGATTATCAAGATGGATTGATTGGAAACATCTAAAAGGTTGTAAGATTAGTTGTTGACAATCAATTGTAACCTTTTGTCTATAATCGGTTGCCTTTTGTATTAACCATTTCTTAAGCAATTTGATAAAGCAAATGGATGTTTTTGTGTTTAAGTTTGTGAAAATAAACTTATGAAACTTGAATTGATCTTGAATTGATCGGTTAAACTTAATGCTTGTTTTTATGAACAAAAATCTTGACGAAGGTTTAACTTGTAAGGACAATAGATTAGTACACCAACTAATTATCATAACCAACATGTTAAGAGGTTAACACAATCATACTAATCAAGGATAAGAAACTAGTTTAAGCAAGTGTAGTTTTTAATCATCTGAATTTCATTATATCTATTTTCGTTGTTATATGCTTTTGGATTGCCTTACTTGATTTAAACTTGTTAATCAGATTCACTCAAATCCCTGTGAACGATCCCGACTTACCTTCATAATCTTACTATAACGGACGAGTGCACTTGCTCGTATGTGTTATTGGTAAAATTGGTAAATCGTCTTTTATAAATTTAAAACTTGTACACACGTAGCACATCAATATTCAATTTTTAGTTAATTTAATGTTTATTGATAAATTGTTTGGTTGATAATTAGGGTTTTAATGTTAGTTTTATGATATTTATGGATTTTAGACTGTTCAGGTCAGAATTCTTGTGAAATGACATCGTAACTTACTAATGTTTATGATTATTAATATAATTGTAGTCGCACAATCGATTTAGGTGCGCTTAGTGTCGTTTTCTGATTTGGTGAAATTTTTGTTCTTGAATTATAGGTTTTAATTGATGATTTTAAACACAATATACAATCTTAAGCACAACTTGTAAAATCAACAGTTAGAAATATACAAATAAGACTTATGAACCAATATCAATCTTTAAAAGACATGCAACTTGAAAAAATGGTTGTCCACATATCAAAATTAAAAAAACGCAGATCTTATAATAAACCTCAAACAATCAAAACACATATTCTCAAATACCGAAGTACCATACATTTTCAATGATAATTGCATGTGTACCAACACCATGTAGATCTAAGAAAAAAACACCCCAACTGCCATGTCATAACAAAACATGAAACCACTGTGTGTTTCACGGTAGACGGTGAGGTGAGAGAAACTGTGTGTGAGACAGTGATTTGAGAAGGAGAATGATTCTAAAAATGTGTGTGTGAAGTTGTGTGCTCGGTGGTAGATATGAGCGCTATATAAAACGCAAGAAAGAGACCAAAACGTTGTCTTTGTAAGCCAACGTCTATTTAAAACATGAAACGATGTCGTTCAAAACCAACAGAAGAGTAAAAAAAAAAACCAAAAATGACATCGTTTTGGAGGCCTTCTAAACGACATCGTCTCCCATGGTAAATATAAAATAGAGTAATATAATTAGTCGGTTCTTTGTTATCTATAATTCCAATGTTTGTGCAATGGTTTCAAGTGAATAAAAATATATTTGTATTATTCATTTATATAAGTCGAGCCTCTTCTTTCATTGTTCAACCATTTAAAAGCAGCAACGTCACCACAAATAGTTTGACAGTAATCAATAATAGTATGAGAGTTGTCATACTTACACTAAAAATCACATGTGATTTTATAGTGCAAAGTATTAATGTCACAAAAGCAAAAGTGAAAATTTGAAATTTTTTACGTTTTTTCCAACTCAAAGAATTAACTGCTCTAATTAAATATTCGAAATATAATGTGTGATATATGGATGAAAACCTAATGATGTGTAATTTTCAATGCAAAAACGTGAATCTTTTTTAGTCATATACAAAAAAATACTTATACTTATTTTGGTACAGTTGTTTAGTTTTCGAACTTAAAGATTAGTGTTATATGCGCAAATTCACCAAAAAGAAACGTTACATGATATGAAATTAATTCAATTTCTGGGGAAAAAAAATAATACAACACTAATTAATTAAAAACAATTAACACGCACAAAAAAGTAAACAAAGCTTACATATGATATTAAATTTTTATTCAGAAAACTTTAAATAATAAAAAAATAATAGTTTGTATCACATAAATGTAAAGAAAACGCCATTTAGCTCTTTAGAATAAAGGAAGGACAATCCTGAAAGCTTAGAGTTTTTCTTCACCTAGTTTTCTTCCTCCCTGTATTCCAGTAGAGGCCGCAGAATTGAGTAAACTTCTGGGTATTGCAGGCCTGTTATCGCCAAAAAAATAAAGAAACTTCATTTTACCATCCCTGCAGTGATGTCCATCTTTAACGCTACAAATGAAGTATCTAGTTCCTCTTTTATCTATGTTTATCAAATCTTTTCCACTAGTGTGACGTACTGCACCAGGAGGCACAGTACACTTTTCAAAGTTCTCTCCATCGACTTCAACCACGTCGTGTTGTCCAATAGGATATTCAAAAACTACAAACACAACCAAAGTCTCGTATGATTCATCAGAATAATATGTGGCAAACCCCAAAATGTGTAAACCCGGTTTAATCTAAAAATAGCACGTGGTATTTCTTCACATTTTGACCAATTATATATGTTTATATGTATTTCGAAGTATTTGAAAATTTACGAGAGATTTACTTATTCTTTACAACTATGGTAAAAGTAAACACTTACTGATATCCAAATCCTTGTTGAAATCTATGCAGTATCCTAACTACATAATTAAATGAAGAAAAAAAATGCGCAGAGTTACCAATCCTTTCTTTCTAGCCGGCCTAATAGTACGCAATCGTTTGATATTAAAATATAGATAAAGATTGAGTTTGTATAGATAAGATTGAAGACACATACGCAGTTTATCTCCGACATACATTTCAAACCTATACATATAGGCTTGATGATCAACGCCATAGGTCCAACCCTCATCTCCCCCGACAACAATCGTTCTTGGGAATGTTGGATCGGAAACTGAGACACCTAGGGTCATCATCATTAACGTTGTTATAACAATTGTGATCATTTTTAAGTTGGTTGTAGCCATTTGCGATATGTCTAACATTTGAGTATCCTCAACTTTTATTTTCAATTTAAGTTTAAAATTGGGCTTATGTAATCCTGCAAGAATACCTCTGAACAATGAGAATTGATGAACAACCTAATTTATTGCCTAATGAACCGTTCAATTCTAAATTTGGACAAAACGTACGTCTTTTCTTTTATTAGTAACTTGAATTGAATATAATAGTTAGTTAACACGACACAGTAACAAACTGGGACAAAATATCGGCTCTTTTTTTTATCATCAAACAAAAAAACCCAATTATTTATTTTTTTTAAGTAAAATATCTTACAAACGATAAACCATCTAACTACAAAAATACATCATCAAAACGAGAATCTTTTTTTATCTTTTAGTACACGACCACTTCGATATACTTTCGACCATTTTTTTCTCTCGAGCTTTATTTTCTATCGTTCAAAATTTCACCTAGAAAAATCACACATGATTTGTAAAATCACTTGTACTTTGTTATTTTAAAAATCACTTGTGATTTCACTAATCACATGTGATTTTTTATTTTAAAAATCACGTGTTGTAGCACAAATCACATGTGATTTTTAAAACAACAAATCAACTGTTTTACGAATCAGATGTGATTTTTCTGGACGAAAATTTCAACACTCACAATAAAATAAAATAAAAACTCAAAAATAAAATCCATCAAAAGAATATAAAAATACCCTTGTATATAAAGATGATTTAATTTATATAGCGGTAGTATAATTCATTTCGCATGATAATTAACGTTTTACGAAATATTTAATTTTCACAAACACGTTTAATTTTCAGGTTGTAATTTACCCAAATTTTTATTTACTATGTTCACCTAAAAAAAAAAATCCACTTTCCTCTTGTTTAAAAACCGTTTTAAGCATTAAACTCATACAATTAAAACATCTTTTTCAAGTAACGAACAGAAACAGATGTAGAATTTGTTAATCGTAGTTTTAAAAAACAAAAGCTAAAGGTCATAATAACATGAGCTTCTAAACTGTATCTTTTCTCAATAAAATGTTTGGTAAATTAACGTTAATCAGTAATTATAAAACGTTATGATAATTTTATGTTTTAACATTTGAAATATTTTAAAAATTCATGAATCGCCTTTTCGTTTTGATACTTGTTTAAAATAAAAACTTGAAGTTGATGTATCCAAACGAATCTTTGTTTTGGATGAGATTATTTTATAACAAAAAACATTTCAAAAAAAAAAAAAAAAAAAAAAAAAGCTCCAAAATGTATAAACTCATCCAACAAGCTTCTCTCATTTAACTCCCAAATAAAAACACCGAAACACATACCAAATAAACACATACACAAAATAGAAGTTACCAGAACATTCACCGGAAATGCATACACTACCACCGCCCGAAGATCAAAATTCACCGGAGAAAATGTCGCATAAAACGAAATTAATTCAGTTTTTGGAAGAAAAACACCGATTATTCTTCAGAATGATAATGGACCTTGTCCTCTTCTTGCTATATGTAACTCACTCTTTATTTTTTTCAACTGTTTATTATATTTACTCTTACGGTTAGTTTTCAGTTATGAAATGCTCGTTATATATTTTTTTTAATTAATTTAGCGAATTATGTGTTTTAATCATCTTATTATTCTGTTTTAATCATCTTTTTTCTGCTACGGTTTGCTGTTGATTGTGAAATGATTGTTAGTTATTTTTATTATGATGTTAATTATTGTTAGAATTGATTAATTTAGTGTATTTTTTATGAATTATGTAATTACCGTTAGCTGTTAGTTATGAAAAAAAAAACTGTGCATGCGTTTGATAATGATGAATTGTTAGTTATCAGTTAGGTAATTACTGTTAGATTTTGAATTTGGGGATTTTTGAAGGTTTAGTTGAAATTTAGGTCAAAATTGGTTATTATGACAATTGTTACTGTTAATTGATGTTGATTATGAAAAGAAGCGATACTGTTGTGATCCGTTATGTGCGATCATTTTGTTTTTCGGTTACTTGAATTTTTCTTAAATTATATTTACTGTTATGATTAGTTGTTACTTGTTAGTAGTTGTGAAATGATCGTTAGTTTTTAATTAATTTGTGCATGTCTTCGATTGTGGTAGAGATGATTAATTTAGTGATTTCTTGATTGATTGTTTAGTTTGTTAAATTAGGTAATTACCGTTAGTTTTGGATTTTTTGCGATTTTGAGCATTTTGTTATAAGATGTTGTAATGCACTTTCTGTGTTAGTTGCGATTTTGATCGGTTTTTGTGCGATTAGTGTCGTTTTTCAATTTAGTCAATTTTTTTAACTGTTTAGTTTTGGGCAAATCGCATAAAAAGGTACTCATCTTATGTCCAATTTCAATTAAAGGTACTATTCTTTTTTTTTTCTCAATTTAAGGTACCCGACTTTTTTTTTGGGCCGATTTAGGTTTTTTTCTAACTTCCGTTAACCATTTCGTTAGTAAATTACATGTTTGGTCCTTGAGTTTGTATAAGCATTTCATGTTTGGTCTATTTTCGTCCGTTTTCATACGCTTGCATACGTTTTCGTCCGTTTTATACGCCGCCCGTTTTACGTTTTCGTCCGTTTTGCACATTTTCGTCCGTTTTGCGATTTCGTCCGTTTGACACGTTTTCGTCCGTTTTGCACGTTTTATCTGCTTTTGCACGTTTACATGCATTTTACACGTTTTCGTCCGTTTTACGATTCCGTCTGTTTTACACGTTTTCATCCGTTTTGCGTTTTCTTCCGTTTTACGTTCGCTTTTGCACATTTCGGTCCGTTTCGTCCGTTTTCCACGTTTCCGTATATATTTTACGTTTTCGTCCGTTTTGCACGTTTTCGTCCGTTTTACATGTTTCGTCTGTTTTACGTTTCGTCCATTTTGCACGTTTCGTTTGTTTTACGTTTCCGCATGTTTTGCACGCTTCGTCTGTTTTAAAACGTTTTTTGTCTGTTTTTACACATTTTTTTCTGTTTTTATACGTTTCCGTCCGTTTTTGCACGTTTAGGGTTTTAATGTTAGCTTTATGATATTTAGGGATTTTAGTCAGTTTTAGGTCAGAATTATTGTTAAATGATGCTGTAAGTTACTAATGTTTATGAAAATTGTGATGATTATTAATAGAATTGTAGTCGCATGATTGATTTAGGAGCGATTAGTGGCGTTTTTCGATTTGGTGTTATTTTTGTTCTTGAATTAAGTTTCAATTGGTGGTTTAAATTTAAAAGTTAAATAAGCTAGTTATTATGAATAAAATTTCTAAAGAAATTCGATAGAAATACATTATTTTATTTAAACATATTTGAGAAATGAAAATATATGTTAGTTCTATCGAATATGTGATAGAATCGCGCTGTTGTTATCTGTTTGCATCATTGCATGTGTTTGTGTAAGCCCTTACTTGTTAGTTTGTTTTCTTGGTTTAATGTGATAAATTTAGTATCTCTTGAATGATTTTTAGTTGTTAATTAGGTTTCTAATGTAACTCTTCGAAATTTGGGGATCCTGGACATTTTTAGGTTAGAATTGGTGATTATGAGAAGTGTTACTGTTTGATGTATAATGTAAATCTTTTTGTTGATTATAATTTTTTTTGGTGAAATAATTGTTATTATTTTTCTTTTTTATTGGTGAAAATGTGTTCTGCTGGGGAATGTGTGTGTTAGGTAATGTTAATGTTAGCTGTTAATTTTGTAATGATCATCAGTTTATTAAACTAAATTGTGCAGTATTGGTGGCGGAATAAAGGATTAATCTATTGTTTTCTTAATGAATTGTTACTTGTTAATTAAATAATTAATGTTAGGTTTTTGAAAATTGTGTATTTTGTACATTTTTTGCGAATTTTTTAGGTCAGAGTTTGTGATTCATGTAACTAGGTTTAAAAGTTTAATCTATTGGTGATTCTGAGAAGACTTACTGCTGAAATCGGAGTTAAATACAGAATTTAATCATTCATTTATATTAAATGTATTTGAAAAAACTAAATGTGTTGTAATATCATTTCGTGTTATTTGTATCGAAGTCGTGATAGAATGGTACTTTTGTGAGTAGTTTACATGCATTTGTGTGAGCCACGTCATTTAAATTCTGTTTTGGACGTGGTGAAACAGTTGTTTTTATATTCGGTTTTGTGGTCTTTTGCTGGTTCTGATTCAAACCATAATGTTAATGTGTGTTAGGCAATGTTCTCTTGCTGAGAAACCAGTTGACTTTGAGTTCGGATTGGGTTGAAGTGTCACAGGAGAAACTGCTATCACTCGTAGCAGAGCGGTTGATTGATGCAAACAGCATTGTTAATGTAATAGTTTTGTTTATTTAGATACATTTTTTGGTGCTTAAGATGAAGTAGAAAATAGTATTAATGATAGAAGTTGGAACCTATTTGTTTTTGTATCGTTTTGAACAATTTCAATGACAAGTTAAGTGGATAACTGTTGGGTTGATTTTAATTGTTTTCAATTGGGGCACAGAATATAGATGCAGGCCATGTAGAAAATCAACAACAGAAAATTGGCGATGCCATTGATTTACTCCCTCGACTTACAACCGGCATTAATGTGAACTTAAAATTTACGAGGTATATTCTTGCGTTTTTTTTATTTTTCTCTCTTTCTCTCGATGCATTCTCATGTGCATATGACTCTTGCAGAATTGATGATTTCGAGTTCACTAGAGAATGTGCAATTTTTGATCTGTTGGACATACCACTTTGCCATGGTTGGATTGTTGATCCGAAGGTATGATTTCTTAGAAATGTAAACGTCTGTTTGTAGTACAAGTGAGCATGTTTAAATCAGCTGAAGTTACATATTCCAGTGGTTCTATTGATCATATCATGATCTTATTTGATTATTGTTGGTCATTTGTTATTGCGTGATTCCAATTGATTATATCTATTGTGTTCGTCAATGTGTCTTTGCAATATTAAGGTAATTGCATTTTTTCAAACCCTTCTTGTGATGAAATGCTTTAGTCTATAGGAACAGATGAATGTAATAGTTTGCGTACAGCTAACTCAAAGTAAGCTACAAGTAGTATATATCAGGAATTTAGCTTTGGCTTATATATAGTTGTCATATATGTGACACCTTTTTTGCTGGTTACTTTTTCCCAGAAGACATTTAAGTTTACTTTTAAGATTTATATATCTTTTCCAAACTAATGCTTGTTTTGAGGCTGATGAATTTATCCTTGCATTTACACTTCATGGGCCCGTTTTCGCACTCTAGTTTGTTGATATACCAAATTAAAGCATAGTAAATGATAATAGGAGCAAACTAGGAAACTTTGGAAGATAGGTGGCTGTAAGTTTGTATCTTTAACTGACAGGCATGTTCCTTGTAGTAAATTGCAACAACCATGCTATCAGCCTTTATCTTTCTAGTACTTTGTAAGGAAGTGTATTCATATTGTCCTTCTGTTTCTTCCTCTTTCTTTGCAGAATTCTGTATAAACTTTTTAGTATTTACTGGCATTACTTTCTAGTGATGTTTGTTAACCATTTATTCTTGTCTATCCTCTCTCTCTATGTGATCTCAGACTCCTGTCTGCATTTGTACCAGGATTCTGATACCGCTAGTGCAATCGGGTGGAAGTCCTACAATACACTGATGGGGGAACTTGTTGCTCTTGATACGGAAATTTGGGAAAGTGACTTGATGAACTCTGATGATGATTGTGTTGATTTTGCTGCGGCCACAACGGCAAGCTTAGGTATCCCATCACCATCTCTTACCAGACATATATCTTTTGATGATTCTCCTTTCCATCATTCCGTCTCTGAGGAAAAAAAGGAAAGAAGAGGAGACCGTGAAGAAGAAGAGGAGCTGTTGAGAGCTTTGAAGCAATCGGAGGCTGAAATTTCAGCTCCAACAGATGATTCATATCTAAAACAGCAGGAACCAGCGATTCCTATGGAAGTACATACTGGTGCTGAAAAGGACGAGTCTTGTCCACAAAAATCTTTGATAGTTGATGACAATAAGACTTTGAATGATGACGGCAATGATTTGACAACTTTCGAAACAGCTTCAAGGCAAGATGCCTGCTCTTCTTCACAATGTGAAAATGACAAGGGTCACAAACAAATGCAGGCAGTATCTGAAAAGCATGAAGGTAAAGATGAAATCGAGAAAGCTAGCATTGATGTGTTGGTCAAATCAGAAACGACCATGGAGGATTCAGATACATCAAATACTATACCACCAGTCAATACTGCTGTGCCTAATTCTGGAGATGAAAAGATACAAGATCAGCCAGCTGAGAGCAATGACCTCAATATAGTACGGAATGTTGATGCTCTTGGTGAGATGTCAGATATATCATACCCATCTGCTTCACCTATTGAAGAGTTAGAATCATTCAAGGACTTGGTACAACACATTAATGAGTCCAAGTGCTCAACGTCAAGTGCTGATGGAAGTGAACCCATCTATGAAGGTGAGGAATACGTACAGGAGACAAGCAGTACAAATTATGAGGATCAAGAGCCTATGTATGAAGGTGAGGTGGTTCTAGCAGAACAAGTGGACAAGTTTAGTAGTCATGCAGATGAGACAAAGGACAAGAGTGGAATTACAAGAAGGCAAGGTAGGAGTTTATCTATAGTTAACTGTTTCCTATAGTTTCTTTCTGAAACAATTACCTCAAACAAATCAGTTAAGATGACCGTTCTTTTAAATAGGGGATTTGATCAGGAAGTTCCTGAAGAATAGTGCGAATCAGTTGACTATATATGGGTACGTTTTATCTATTGATGTACACTTTTATGCTTTCATTATGAAGAACAGAGTGGTTCTGCTTGCTTTATTATAAAGGCTTCATTCCTATTGCTGTTTCAACGCTTGCAGCTTATTTTCCTTGCAAGAAAGCCTAAAAGAACGTGAACTTTGTGTATTTTTCCGGAATAACCACTTCAACACAATGTTCAAGGTTGGTTAAAGTATACTTTGTAGCTTAACAATCACTTAACGTTATCCAGTGCTATGTTCTTGAATACATTGATATTGTTATTTTGTATTATTTGCAGTTTGAGGGTGAATTATACCTTTTAGCTACAGATCAAGGTTATATAAGTCAACCTGATTTGGTATGGGAAAAGCTTGACGAGGTATGCATTTTCCTCATGCTTTATGGAGTTGGCTTTAAAACCATAGCTGATAAAAATTATCTAGTTTTTTCTTGTTGCGTAGAATCTGAAATTGGACCGCTACTAGAAATGCTTGTTTTGTTGTTTGGATGGGGTTCATAAGTGGTCTAATTGTGTGTTAGCTAGTAAAAGCTATGCATAAGTACTCTTTGAATATGTAAGATATTTTGTTTAGACTGGTTATCAGAAGTACTCCTTGCTGAATAACAATGAACTATGAGATATTCTGTCTAGACTGTGTATGCATAGTTATTGATCCTCATATGGTATTGTACATGTTTTCAGGTCAATGGAAATACAGTATATATGACCGGTAGTTTCAAGGAATTCAATGCTGAAAATCCTGACACTCGCTCATGGGATGAGCAAAATGCATTGGATACTACTGCTGTTTGTACCTTCTCTGATACCAAATCTGTTTAAGATATTGAATCTAATACGAAATTGGTGACATATAATTCTCATTGCTAAGTGAATCTTGCTTCAATCGCGTATTTCAGGAATATATTGCCAGCATCGATGAGGCAGCACAAGAGGATGCCAGTTTCAAGTACTTTTTTTCTCTTCCCAGTTTATGTCATGATACTGCCTCGTAACAAATAGAATTTTATACGGTGTCCTTTGGTTTTGCATGGTATAACACTCAAATTTTCTCCTTCATTTTCATGATTTAATAGCAACTGCTGACTTCAACACATATCTTTGCTGAAAGTTTTGACTGTGTACCAAATATCAAATTCTTTAAAAGAAAATAAAGGAATCTATCAAAATCAATATCATTGATTTGATGATAATTAATATCATTGATTTGTTTTATGGATACATATATAATATTATTTAGAAAAGTTTATGAAAAGATGCTGCAATATTGGGAAAAAATAATGGGAAACGGGAAGTAAAATTTAGCTTTTGTTTTAATGTTGGTTTTTGATGCTCGATTCTGTCCACTAACCTAATTGGATGTGTTCTTTGGTGTACAGCTGACATGGAAATAAGTGTGCTTTTATGCTTTAAAGTTCTATTAATTTTGACCTAACATCGTCTACCTTTTATTGGTTTTGCATTGTTTTTTTCCTTTTTCTTACACCCTTCATTAAAATTGTAACAAATTTGTTGGTGTTGTGTGGCAGCTCTGATTTGCAATTGGCTATAGCTCTTCAACAACAAGAATTTGAGCAGCAACAACAACAGCGACAGCAGCAGCAGCCACAACGCAATGTGCCACACCAAAACACCAGCAGAGAGTCTGGTCTTGTTATAGGTCCACAGGTAGGCTAATGCACTTTCTGATGTATATTTCTCTCTTTCTTTTACGTATTTTACTGCTAGTCCTTTAGGATGGCGTAAGCATATTCATAATCCCCTATTGTTCACTGTGTGGGTGTGTATTATGTATATCTTACCAGAAAACCTAAGTTAGTTAGGCGGGAAACCATACGCTAATTGAGCCAAATGTCAGCATATTAAGATTGCCAAATATTATTCAAATAACATTTGATACAAAATAGAGTCTCTTCTGACTATTAAGAAAGGAACACCCATTTTAGCATACACTTGACCAAAAATATTTCCGTTTATCTAGTAAGTAGTATAAGGCATTGACACAAGATTCTCGTACTTTTCATCATTGAGGATTATTTCAGATATTTAACTAATAATCAAACACTTAGCATCATTAGTAAGCACTAAACTACATTAAGACAGTGATTTTGGTCCACAGAATTCCTCTGCCTCTATTTTTGTCCTGAGTAGCATTTTAGATATTTATGATTAGTTGTGAACACATAAGTTGTTTTTTAGCTTAATAGTTAATTATCAGGAAACCCTATTTCCTTTTGCTTGTCTGCCAATTTGACAAAACATACAAAGGTTAGAGGAATTTTATAGCTATTCTAAAATACGCACGCGCACACAAGTTAATAGTTTATATCGACGTTAATACGTTATTATGCATATTATCGTATATAAATGTTTAATACGTTAATAGTTTATGCATGTCTAGATATTAAGTCAATTTGATAATTTAAACAGTAGGTACTCCTCGGAATTTGCAGAATGTGCAGCCCTCGGGGCCCAAGAACTCATCTTCATCCAAGCAGGAATCAAAATCATCAAAGGATAAATGTCACGTAATGTGAAGATCTCATCAAGCAAACTAACCGGTGGGTCAATCTGTAAATGTTTGCAGTGTAGAATATCTTTGATTTTTTTTATGTTGTTGCTCTAAATGAAATAGTACTCGCCGTACTTTGGTTTTACCCAAGTCCGCATAGCTTCTTACTTTTAATTGCCAATGATTCATGTGAATAGCTGAATATAACTCACAGTATATGTATCATAAAGACTCATAAAAGATGGTACTGATGTGTTGTAGTGATACGACAAAAGGCTGAAATTTATTACTAGTGACTGGGTATTTTCTTTTTTAACTTAATGTATTAATAGATGTTACTGCTATCTAGCAACTATATGAGGTTCTTAATACTAACTTCTTGTTATATTTACCAGTGTAAAAAAACCCTTCACCCAAAAAAAAAATACTAACTTCTTGTTCGTGATGGGCGTTTTCTACTTGTTACTGATGAGTATTTTCTTATGAACTTCCATGATTTTATTGAAGATTTTCTTTTTGTCATGATACTTTTTCATTCATATACGGAGCACATATGTATAACTATCACTGTTGGACTGGGTTGTGTGTAGGGGTGTTATTCGGGTTGACCCGGTCGGGTTCGGGTCAACTCGGGTCGGGTCAGGTCGGGTCAAGGCTTAAAAAAATTTACCCGAACCCGACCTTGTTTAGAACTTGGGTCAACTCGGGTCGGGTCGGGTCGGGTCAAGGCTTAAAAAAATTTACCCGAACCCGACCTTGTTTAGAACTCGGGTCAACTCGGGTCGGGTCAATTCGGGTTCGGGTCAATCGGGTCGGGTCAATTCGGGTTTGGGGTCAACCCGCGTTTTTTACATTGTAATAGTGTTGTTGAGCCGGGTCAGTCGGGTTCGGGTCGGGTTCGGGTCGGGTCAAGGCTAAAAATATATACCCGAACCCGACCTTGTTTAGAACTCGGGTCAATTCGGATTGACCCGATTGACCCGAATATAATTTTGAACCCGATTGACCTGACTCGAATTGACTCGGGTCGGGTTCGGGTCGGGTCAGGTTCGGGTCGGGTCAGCCCAAATGACACCCCTAGTTGTGTGAATCTCAGTATTCATTTGAGAATGAGCCATAAAGAGTGTTTTGTAAATTTAGGATGTGTTTTGGCTAAAGCTAGGGGTGTTCATCGGTTCGGTTATCGGGTTGTTCGGTTTGTTCGGTTCGGTTTGTCGGTTAATTTTTTTTTCTGGGTATAACCGAGAACCGAACCGAACCGAAATTAAAATAATTCAACCGAACCGAATAACCGAAAACCGAACCCTCATAACCGAAACCGAACCGAATAAACCGAATTACATAAATTTAATTATTTATTCATTTATTTATAAGATTTTTAGAAAGAAAAAAATTAAAGCTTAAAAATGTTATATTTAAAGAGTTTTAATATTTTTTATATAAATATATAAAAATATATATATTTATTTGAATTCGGTTTTCGGTTCGGTTTTCGGTTTGGATTGCTAAAACCATAACCGAACCGAAACCCGAATATTTAATTCGGTTCGGTTCGGTTTTGGCAAATTTGGTTCGGTTACGAGTTCGGTTCGGTTATTTTCGGTTCGGTTCGGTTTCGGTTTATTCGGGTATTACCCAACCCATGAACACCCCTAGCTAAAGCTTATATGATGGGCTTTTGAGTTTATTAACTTATATGTGTTAAATAAGCTTATATGAGTGGGTTTATGAGCTTATATAAAGGGGTTTTGATAATGGGCATGTTTAGTAGGCTAATATTTGGAGCTTTTATAGAGCTGTAAGCTTTACAAAATAATCTTCTCAAAATCAAGTAGCTCTGTTTGGATACATCAACTTTCAAGCTTTTATTTTAAACAAGTAGCTCCAATATTAAAAAGTTGATTCATGAAGCTTTTAAAAATTTCAGAGCTGTTAAAACATAAAATTACTGTTAACCGCTTATTATTACAATTAACAGCTAATTTACCAAACACATTTATTGAAAAAAAAGATCGGTTTGTAGCTCATTATTAGCTTTGTAACTTACAATTACACAACTTACATTTTTCATTTCTGTTAATTTTGTCAAACATACTCAAGCTTAAATTTATAGCTTATATGTGAAAGGGTGAGCTTATATAACAATATTATATAAAAATACTTTTATAACCTCATTTAATAACTATGGGGTGAGATCAATAAAGATCACATAAAAACTAAAAATCAAATGGATCAATATCAACTATGCATTTTTTATCAAATTAATTAAATTCACTTTCACTTTTATATTTAAAAATTAAATATCTCACAAACAGTTAATAGTTAGATAAAACTAATTATATCATTGCGACAAGAATAAAATTATCTTTCTATAGAGATCTAATATTGTATATTTTCGACGAATTTATTTTTTTTATCGTTTTTTGCGGGTTCCGATATATTACACTATAAATGAAAATTTTAAAAATACTCTTTTGTATTAACACAACCCCTAAACTACAAAACCTAAACCCTAAAAACCCTAACCACTAAACACTAAAAAACCCTAACCTCTAAACCCTAAACCCTAAAACCCTAAACCTCTAAAACCTTAAACCCCTAAAAACCATAAACCCCTAAAACCCTAACCGCTACGGAATTCGAGATGAAAGTCCTTGGACCGGCAAACAAGATTCCATGGTTGCAAATTTAACGAGATAGAGTTAGTAGGAAAATTTGGCTTTCACAGAAAAGTTATGTGAAGAAAATCTTGCAAATGTTCAATATGCAAGATTGTAAGCCAATATCAACCCCATTTTCTACTAATGTCAAGTTATCCTCCAAGATAAGTCTTATCAATGAAGAAAAGAGGATGGAATTGTCTTGAGTACTGTATGCATCAGCAGTGGGAAGTTTAATGTTCGTGATGATTTGTACAAGACCAGACATTGCACATGGAGTAGGAGTAGTGAGTAGGTACATGGTGGAACTTGGTAGAGAGCATTGGGAAGATGTGAAGAGGATCCTTAGATATATTAAAGGAACCTTGGATGTTGCATTATGTTATGGGGAATCGGGTTTAATTGTCAAGGGATATGTTGATTCTGATTATGCATGTAATCTTGACGGAAGTAAATCAACCACTAGGTATGTGTTTACACTTTCGGCGAACGAAGAAGCTAGGTTTCAAAGCTGCGATCGGTTGTCGCTATGTCAACAACAAAGCGAGAATATGTTACTTTGCTCAAGCCAAAGAAAGAAGCGATATGGTTGAAGATGTTGCTAGAAGAGCTCGGGCACGAACAAGAAAAAATTACTCTATTTTGTGACAATCAGAGCGCCTTGTATCTAGCAAGGAATCCAGCATTTGATTAAAAAACAAAGCATATACGAGTTCAGTATCACTTCATTCGTGAGAAAGTGGAAGAAGTAACCGTAGATATGCAGAAAATTCATACTGATGATAACGTGGCAGATTATCTGACGAAATCAATCAACTTTGACAAGTTTATATGGTGTCGGTCCTCAAGAGGCCTAGCAGAAACGTAAGCAACATGAAAGTGGCAAGGATGGATGACGTGAAGATTGATTGAGTTTCAATCAAATTTTCAAGTGGGAGATTCTTAACATGTATCAAGATACATTGTATGGGAATCTTACAATACAACTTGGAATGCAACTTGGATTGCAACTTGGTGGTGGTGTCATGGATGATGTCAAATGACAAGAATTTTGCCTATAAAAGGCAATGGAACTTGCCTTCATTTTCATCCCATCTCATTCTCTTCTAAAACACATAGTGTATTCTCTCCTTATGTACTTGGGGCCTATTAGAGAGTTTGTAGTATATTTCTTAATCATAAGAGATTAGTATTGTTAATCCTTGTAATTAGAGAAAAAAGTGTAACTCCTAATTTTTATCATAGTGGAACATATCTTTCCTTGCCCGTAGTTTTTACCCTACTGGGGTTTTCCACGTTAAAACCATGTGTCATCTAGTATTTTATATTTTAATTGTGGGTTTGGTTCAATACGGTGTCATTTTTTTCAACAGAGGGCGCTAAAAGGAAGACTTCTGGTTCGTGTAGAGCTAGATAGAAGATGCATTGATTTTGATTCGGTTCTTTGCCCGTGTTGCAACAATATCGTGGAAACCTGTGCTCATTGCTTGGTCACTTTTGATTTAGCGATGAGTATGTGGGTAAAAATATTCAATTGGTGGAGGGTGGGGAGTGTTAATGCTTTTTCTATTGATAAATTATTTTCATTTGATGGAAGTGTTAATGTTCCCACCTCTCTATCTCGTGTTTGGCAAACGGTTATTTGGACTTTCGGGTATTTCATTTGAAAAGAAAGAAATGCAAGTGTGTCTGGCAAATAAGTCTCAAGCACTAACAAGATTGTTCAAGACATTCAACTCAAAACTTTGAATGGCTTATGAGAAGATCAAATAAATATAAAAAGTTAGATTGGCAACAATGGTTATGAGGTTATGAGATCTAACAAATATTTGGCTGCGGTAATATGGTAAAGATTGGATGAAAGTGACTGCAAAAGGGTATGCTGCAAATATATTGTGAGAATGTTATTGCGACTGCAGTGCCCGTTTTGACAATTTTGTGGTGCAGGTACCTTTGGTTCTGTATTCGTAGGTTTGTCGGTAGGTTTAGGGTTGTCCTAAATTGTGTCCTTCATAAGTTAGGGTTTATCAAAGTCAATGTGTGGGGGGTAGGGGTGTCATTCGGGCAGACCCGACCCGAACCCGACCCGAGTCAATTCGGGTCGGGTTAATCGGGTTAAAAATTATATTCGGGTCAATCGGGTCAACCCGAATTGACCCGAGTTTTAAACAAGGTCGGGTTCGGGTATATTTTTTTAGCCTTGACCTGACCCGAACTCGACTAACCCGGCTCAACAACACTTTTACAATGTAAAAATACTCGGGTTGACCTCGAACCCGAATTGACCCGACCCGAACCCAAATTGACCCGACCTAGTTGACCCGACTTCTAAACAAAGTCGGGTTCGAGTATGTTTTTTAAGGCTTGACCCGATTTGACCCGACCCGACGAACCCAAATAACACCCCTAACTGGGGGTCATGGTCTGTGTGGGATAAATGGTTTGGCTGTCATATGATACCATGATCATATGTGTTGTTAGGCCTTTTGTCCCTTTCGTTTTTGGCTCTTGTCAATAATTAAATTTGGTTAGTTTCACATAATGGTATATATTTGTATTTGTCTTACTTATTTTGTGGCCATTTCTTTTTGAGAAATGATAGGACGCTAAAAAAATACGCTTAATTATACGCTTATTTATGATCAAGAGTTTATTGGTTTGTGAAGAAGTGGGTCAAATTGCTTCAACCAATAAACTCTCACATAGCTTTTAGTCATATAATTAAGCGTTTTTAAAGATCCCTATCATTTCTATTTCTTTTTAATTGTCTTGTTTAAAAGATGGGTCGCTATTTTTTTTGCATTTATACTTTGGTTCTTTCGGTTCTATAATACATGTTGCATTTCCAAAACAAAATGACCCTAACAATTACAAATCTTAGCTATAGTTATTAGTCATCAAAAAACCTTGATATCATTTACAAATTACAATCAACAAAAACGTCCTCGGAGAAAATAGAACAGTTTTAGAAATACTTCATTCGCAGTTGTTTCTGGACCCAGTTCAACTAGAACAAGCTAGGTAGGACTGAACAACAACATAAGTAATTTACGTTGGTGGATGCATGTTGCGTATTAAGATGGTGAATGGTGTGGTAATTCCGTAATTAAGCAAAGTTGTTTACATAGAAATAATGTAAATATATTTCTCCATTAACCACAAGAAAATACTGAATTAATTATCTATTAATCAAAGGAGATCAAATTTTAATACCAACCTTTTCCGGCCTTAAATCTACTATATTCAAGAGCAGTAGATTTGAGGACATGTCAAAATAACCCTCCAACTTTAGTCAAATGAAAATGTAATCCCTAAACTTCTTTAACTTTATACTTTAACACCCTTTATACTTGCTAAACTAATAAATCAATACGTAAACTACAAAACTCTTCATTCTGTTAGATGATATGTTAAGGCCCAAAACCCTAAAAGCTTAGGGTCCATTAGGTTTAGGGTTTATGTTGCTTATTGTTAAAGCTACGTGTCTATTATAAATAGACATGCAATATCACAAATGTAAAACATCCATTCAATAATACTCGTTTGCTATTTAACATAATATCTGAGCTTCAGGTAACTAACCAAACAATTTGTGTCCACCAAATCTAATATGAGAATCATGTGAGTCGTATTTTGTGTATAGTTCGGATTTTTGCTTTGACCACAATTACAAACTTATATATTTAGAGGGTGTTTGATTTCAACTTCATTGACTTAATATTAAAGAAACTGAATTAATTAAGTCATATTTGCATGTTACTTAATGGAGAAAGATAACTTAAAATATTAAGTAATAAAATTGACATTGTCTGTATTAAGTCATCTTTTAATTAAACATGCCTTAATAAAATAAAAAAATAACAAACAAGCCCTTATTGTCTTATGACTAATGCTAAAATCAAATAAACGACAATGTTAAAAGTTACAAGATCCTAACTTTAAAAATTATCATTTGCTTTTAACCTGTTGCAACGCACGAGCATTTAAAAACTCGTTAAATACTAATATTAAGATAGAACGCTCGATTGTTTAGAATAGGCTTGAAGCAATTTCTCTATAACTTTTAATGCATGCATGGTTATTTCTTAATACTTTTCGATTGGAAATGACCTTTGGATTTGTTTGTAAGAGTAGTGGGTGTAATAACGTGTGTTAAGGTTTAACACACTGTCACGCAACGTTATCATAACTCAATATTAATTAAATATTTTGGGCCCCACTTTTATCGTAACTCAACTAAAAAACTTGAGTTAAACCTTAACATACCGCACGGTATGAGGTATGAGAGTTAAACCTTAACTTACAAAAAAAAAAACAACACTTTAACGCACGTTAGGGGGTTAACTTACCAACGTTAACGCCCCCTTAACTCACAACCACGGTGTGGTTAACACACCTTAACACAGAAATGTTAAGGTTTCACTTGGGTGTTGTGTTACCACACCGAATTAAGGGTGTTCACGGGGCGGTTCGGTTTGGTTAGTTAGAAGATTTTAACTATCCATCGCGGGGCAGGTAATTCATTTCACTATCCGAAACCGAACCGTAATAGGCGGGTAACCGTACTTGCGGATAACAAGTTAGCGGTTACCCGCGGTTCGGGTCACTGATTAACCATTTTGATGCTTAATTGAGTTTGGCCGTATGAACAATTACATGATTTAAAACCTAAAATATACTTTTAGTAAAACTAAATAACATCAAATAGATTAACATGATATTAAAGTTGATTCATCACAATACTTGCTTCCACATAAACGCATCGTATTATATTAACATAAGTATTTATCCAACGATATATATGTTAAGATCACATTAATCAATTTTCATACAAAATATCTAGTAAATGTTTACATTGTGAGTAAAAAATCGTTATACAATAAAAGTAGTGCAATGATAAAATCAGTATTTGTATAATTATCTGAATATTTTGTTAAAACCTTCATGTATATTATACACGGTTCGGTTCGGTTAACCGTGGATATCTAAATCTAAAACCCGTAACCGAACCGTGATAAGCGGGTTTTTCCGGTTTCGGTTTTTTTCGGTTTCGGGTTTTTTCGGTTTCGGGTTGAGCGGTTCGGCTCGGTTTCTCGGTTTCTCGGGTTTTTTGAACACCCCTGCACCGAATGCTCTAACAAGATGTTAGAACCAGAATAAAATATAAATTTTAAACAAATGTCTTTTTTGCATTAGTGCATCTTTTTGTACCCACTATATGATTAGTGAGACAGATAGGAAACGTCTACACATTTCACTGAGACAAAACAAAGAACAAACTTCATAATATTAATTTAAATTTCATTCATGATAAGAATTGAAAATGTTACAAGTCTTTCATGGCCAAGTTGAAGTTACCATTCTTCATGGCCAAGGTTTTTTCAACTGCCATCCTCCAGGAAAAGGCAGGTTTGTGTGCCGATGTAAAATCCATCTGATCGTACTAGCCAGTAGCAATGCTGAGTTCCAAATTTTCCGTTATTGCAAAGCGACCAAGCTGGAGTATCATACACATCCAAAGTTTGATATTTTGAACCCCACCAGAATTCACCAGTAAAAAATGATTGACCTGTTTCACAGAATGTCCAATCATAAATACCGTTGTGAGGAATCGTATGATTTCCAAGATCGGACCCGCTTCGTGACTTCACATGAACTACGATATCTTCAGAGATATCGTTGATTACAAACATATGCCATTTAACAAGAAAGAAACATGGAAACTTTTGATCAGAAGTTGTGGCTGCAAAAGTAATATAATTTTTCGAGATGATTGAAACAAATACAATAAGTAAGAGGCGACAATGCATTGTACTATTGTAGCAACCCAAGTTTTGAACAATGAAACTTATTATTTCATGCACTCTACTCTCAGTTTATAAAGGGCCATCTGATTGCTGCTAATTTCTATATTTGAGTCTCAAATTATTTTGAAATTAAATAAAGATCTTTTCAGCTCTCTAATAAATGTTTTCTAATAGTATCATAATAAATGTTTTTCTAGTATGTTAATAACTAATCAATGTTTTACTAGTATGTTAATAAATAATTAATGTTTATTTAACTAATTTTATTGATTTGATGAAGAAGTAAATGCTGCTTGTTGAAAAGTTATTTGAAATAAGAGAGAATAATATTTACTGCCTTAATTATATGATTATCCCAATTTCTTTCTTTGTATTTTCGAGTTGCGTTATAGCATTAGGCGTGATGAATAACCATAGTTACTCTTTCGAGGCTCACAGGGTGTCACATCACTATAACAAACCTCCACAACTAACTCCCTCTTACTAACAATTAACCTCAACTTACTTATTTAGGGTCCACCACTTATAAAAACATTACATATCTACCCAAAAAGAAAAAAAATAAAAAAATGACAAATCGTACAAATATTACCCTCGCCGTGCAGACGATGAGGGTTGGAATGGCGACGTATAACGAAGGGGTTGATGTCATGGCGAGGCATGAAGAGGGTGCCAACGTAACACAACGAGCTATAACAAAGCTCACACGTTGTGCTCTTAGGATTATGCTTATAGTACAATCACCTAGCTATAATTACAGTTCATAAAAGGTGCATTGAAAACATAAGTTTTTCACATTTCAACAATTTGGTACAAATTCAGGGTTGGTAACATGGTAACATACTTTCATTTGATAGACCATGGTTCAAATCTTTTTACTGCCAACTTTTACCAAACTTTTTATTTTATTTAAGGGGAAATTGCATATATATCTCTGTAAAACTTTATAATTGCATATATATCTAACCAAAATTCATAATTATATATATATATTTTTCCAAAACCTTAAAATTGTCATATATATATCCAAATGATTATTTTAAATACATTTAATAGAAAAAATTGTCTAATAATTATAAATGATATATAAAATGAGATTATACCCTTATTCTTATTATTACTTTTTGACAATTACAAAATATCTTTTTATTGGTTTGAATTTTATTATGTCATTTGATCTATATATATAAGAGTTTACATTTAAATGGAACGATGAATGGTACAGTTGATATTCTTATTTAAGATTCGTCGATACTGAACACGGGTTGAGTCGCCGAACATGGTTGCTCTTTCTTTTCTTAAAAAATGGTTAAAGGATATTTTGTAATTGTAAAAAAGAAAATTAATAAATAAGAGTATAATTGTCATTTTACATATCAATTATAGTTATTTGAATTTTTTTTATAGTATATTTAAAATAATCATTTGGAGATATTTAAGAATTTTAAGGCTTTAGAAGAATATATATGCAATTATGAAGATATGGATATATATATATATATATATATATATATATATATATATATATATATATATATATATATATATATATATATATATATATATATATATATATATATATATATATATATATATATATATATATACTTCATGACCCGCCCAATAGGCGGGTTCGCTTCATAAAATTGTTGACAAAATTATTTGCACGTAAAATAAAAAATGAATAACAGAAAATATGTTACACAAATATATTAAACAAAATAATTGGAAACAAAATATAGTGCTCGTGTATTATATGTAAAAAAGAACTATTATAAATGTGCCAACAAATCAATTACATGATGGTTATATGCGAAATAAAAATTCTTTGTACACAACGCTTGTTGGATGATATGTATATTCGTGTTTGTAAACGACGTTTGTTCAATTCGTAGGAAATATGCAAGTCAGCTTCAAATAACCATCGCCTCTGCATGAAACATTGATTCAACTTTTAGCTAAAACTCCCATGATGATGGACCCCTAACATCATAAACAAACTCAAATTAATAGACAATAAACTAACCACCATAACGTATCGAGGAAATCAGGTTTAAACTCTAAGTGAATACATGTTTTAACACTCATTGGTTTGTGAAAAAGTGTGCTCTTTGGTTGCAGCCAACATGATGCAAACTAATTCATATGTAGGCTATAAACAATTTTTTATTTAACAAAGTGACCTCGACATTCTTAAGGGTACACAAATTCTATGTTTCCCCATGCTTGAATGGCCAAACATTACAAGCATAAATGCAAAAAAAATATGAGATGCATAAAAATGTAAGCAGATTTTATGATTTCATATGTGTGAACAACTTAATAAATAGTTACATATTTTCTAAGCCATGATGAAAATGTTCGAGTTTGCATTGTTGTAAAGAATCGAGAAAGGAATAAATAACAACACATACAATTGTTAAGTTACTCAACGGATAAAAGATAGGAACCATACCTTTAAAGCGCAATTGTCATGTCATAGTTGTTAATAAGAAAAACTGTCTGCAGTTCGGTTTTGTGAATGTTTTGGTAAGCTTGATAAGCAAGTCATCAATAGCCATTTTCGGATTTCCATGTTCAAATCAAGTCGTAAATGGAGAAAATCATTAATACCTATGGAATAACAAAAACAATTCATTATATACATGAGTTTGTGTGTCTTAACTGCCATCCCATAGTCAACATTAAGTTGAATAAGTGAAGTGTAAACTCGAGATACCGCCTCATGACATAATGTGGATGCACATCATCCTCCCATAATGTCTTCACATTGGCATTCGTAGGCGTTGATGTGCATGTCAAATACCATCTTGAAGCGTGGCCACAATGAAATGTTCACCTAACTACTGACCGTATCTAGTAAATTAGATGTGCGGGCATATCACGCCATGTAATGGACAAGCAGGACCACATACACAAAAGTGATCGAAAACATGTGTGCGGGCGGCGGCGGTATAAATCCACAAATACCGGAAAGAACTCGATTTACAAAAGATAACAAAATACCCCGAAGCGCCTACCATGTACATACCTTGTCTAAATAAGAATCAAGGCATGGAATCAAGTCGCCTAGACGTTATGAGTGAAAAGAGTATAAAACATTAGTTTGTCATCAAACGGGATACAAATGATTGCTCATCCAAGAAAGATAAATGCGAGAGATATGTCTAATAGTTTTATATAAATATGAAGAATGAAGTCCATCGGAGAGATAAATATATTAAGAAAATAAAACATTTTATGTCATATCAAATGCATAAAATATATGAGCTATTGAGTTAATCCAAGTTATGCTCCAAACATAACAAGTTATTACGCCTTGGTTGTCGATCGAAGTTCAAAAGGTCTCAAGTTTCAATAGTTTCTCATGCCTATTTATCAAGAATATATATCTCACAACACTGCCAGATTAAAGGAGAAGGAACAATGCAACATAGGGAAAACTACAGATGAAAAAGCTATTCATTATGGGAAGAAAAAGAAAACTGGACCTAATCGAAGAATTTTATTATTGTCATAAACAGTCAATACCTGGTGTTGGTGTGTAATCCGGATCATAAGCAGTATACCAATTGACAAACACAAAGTATGAGCTTATTAACAATTCATAAGTTTATTACTCTTTTCTAGCATACTTCATTTTGTGGCCTCCATCTTTAATTCACTACATACAGGATTACATATAAGTTGTGTCTCCCTATACCAAAAAGATTCTCTAGAATAGTTTTACAAATTTATCCATCCGTGATTAATTCAAGTACAGTTGGCAAAATGGTTACAGATAATGGGATCCCAAGCTGAAAATGCTAAATAGACTTCAAGACTTTTATATAAAAGTAAGATAATGTTTAAAAGGTAAACCTTAACACTTTTCATAATCCCTCAGCAGACAGAACTTTCTTCGACTGTCCAGGCTTTGTTACATTTGTCGGATTTTCAACCATTGTAGATGCCTTCTAATTGCATTTTCTCTTTAGCGTTAAAAGCCATTGTTGGAATCACTCCTAAACAGTATTTCAAGTATTTATATTTCATATGTAATAGGTAGCTTTATTATGGCCTTTATGTTTGTTTAAGGTCTAGCTTATGTAGAAGGCCCATAAGCTTAGGCCCGAGCCCACATAAGAAAGGATGGGAACTAGGAGTGTTGCCTAGCTTTCCTCTATAAATACTCTTGTAAACCTCATTTGAGGGTTGGTTGTTCAAGTTTTCTTTTCATTCACTCTCTTTGCCTTAACCGTATTATTATACGTGTGTGTGTGTGATAACTTGTTCATCCGCCTTCATCTCTTTCTCTATAACTTGTGTTTGTAAAACTAGTGACCTAACGATGGTATCAATCGCCTACTAGTTGGGTGAATCGTGTTTGTTTTCGAAGTGGGTTTCGGTCCTACGCACAAACGCACCTTGATACTGGTTCGCTTAAAACTTGTTTTTACACTTTTAATCCAAGATTCTTGTACTTTCAATGTCTTAAGGTGTTAAAATACGTGTTTTGGCAAAAGTTTCAAACTTTATGCGTGAATAGTTGTTTTTGAACGTGTTTTTGTTCTTGGGTGTCGTTCTCACGCGTAACCCGTTTAGCCGTTTTGGTACATCAAGTTTAACACTTTTGTGTTCTTTTGGTACTATTAAAGCTATTCCATAACAAAAATCTGGTTTAGAAACACATTTGGGCAACATCAAAATTACGAGTAATCCTACGCGTATTGAAACCCTAAAATTACGCGTAAGATTTTCCTTGGTTTGATCTTCATTTTCCTGGTTTATTCCGTGTTTTCTTACTTGGATAAGTGCGAAAATACGTCGACTTTGGATATCTTTTGCCCGTGATAGTGTAAAGATCATTTGGGAAAAAACCCTAAACTTACGCATAAGCATAAGCTTACGCGTAGAAATCCTACGCATAAGATTCACTTTACGCGTAAACTTAGTTCTACGCATAAGGTAATCCTACGCCTAATTTTCTACGCCTAACTTTTGTCTACGCATAACTTTAGTTTTTTTTTCTACTTACGCGTAAGCTAAAACCTACGCGTAACTCCTTGTGGTTACGCGTAACTTTTGGTGTTTTTACGCATAAGTACTACTTGGTTTCTTGTCTTTTCTACGCCTAAGGACACTTCATCAACAAAGGTTCATTCGACTACAAAGATCCATTTTTACTACACAAGTTTAACAACATGTCTCAACCACCATACTCTAACTATTTCCCTCACACTTATAATCATCAACAACAACAACAATTAACTCCACAACATCAACAATGGAATCAACAACAAGCTATTTATCAACAACAATTTAATCAACAACATAATCCACAAATTGGTGCAATTCCACAACCACAAATGGTTCAACCACCACCAAGCCTTCAAGTTCAACCCTACAAATGATTTCAATCAACATCCATCAAGGAACACTATGAAGGAACCCACTTGGTTTGCAAAGATGTGTGAAGCTTTAAGCAGCCAACAATCAATTCATGAAGTGGATCACTTGATAGACCTCCAATGCTCACTCCGAAACTACGATCAATGGGTGATAAGGTTCTTTAGGTTTTGTGATCCGAAGAAGCCACATGGAAAGTTCTTAAAGAAGGTTATCTTAGAAGGTCCATTTGAGATGCATCTTGTCATTGTACCCGGAGATCCAAGCTGCATTCCACCAAGAGATGAACAAACCAACATTGCTACTGTTGCAGATCTAAATGCTACGAACTTCTACACTATGAAGTCGATGAACTTGCAATGGAATACATCCTTTAGGATTACCAAACCCATTCTTCGTAGTGTTGATGCTCAAAAGCGCACAAAAATGTGGGATCATATTCGTCTTCTTATGGAAGGATCTCATACTCAATCGGGAGGATTTGGAATCCAAAATTTACTTGGCTTATGAACACTTCATGATTGAACACGGAGAGACACTAGAGTCCTATCATCATCGATTTTCGAGACATCATCAATGATTTGGATAAACACAACATCATCATGCCAAGAATTGCGGTGAATACTAAGTTCCCGAGTAGTCTTGGTCCGAATGGGAGAAGTATGTCATTTTTCTCCGTCTGCGAAGAATATGCATCATTCTACTTATGGATTGTTGTACGATTACTTAAAGCCTCATGAAAAGGAAGTTGATCGGGAAAGGATTCTCCGTGCTCAAATTGCTAAACAGTCACATCCGGATAATCAACAACTTGCCTTGTATGCTCAAGCGAATTATCCTCTCAACCAAGAACTCAACCAAGCGCTTCAAACACACCTTCACAAAGCAACAACCTCAACAAAATCAATTGGTTCCATACAACAACAATGCTCAAGCATATGTCGATTGAAGCGACCGAGAAATCGATCCGTTGAAGCATTGCAACAAGGATTTGTGATGATTGCTATTGCTTTTGGCGTTACACCAACAAATCCAACAATCGTATTCGTTCCTCATCTAACACACGAACTCAAGTTGTTGTGAACAATGGACGTGTTGAAGTTCGAATCATGATTATGGTCGTCGGATGGGCGGTGGTCAAGGGTTTAATCTTTGTGGGTAGGAATAACAACAGAGCTCAAGTGGTGGAGCAGGAAATGCTCAAAATCGGTTAAATGGTCTTAGATGCTACAACCGCAATGAGAAAGGACACATGGCTAATGCATGCCCAAAGCCGAGGACTAGGGGCGTGCTTATTTCAAAGAGGCTTTACTTTTGGCTCTTAAGGATGAAGTGGTGGATCTCTCATGCATAAAGAACGAGCTTTATGGCGATGCGCACTCGATGATGATATGGAGGACTTGCAGGCCAATGCATTTATTATGTTGATGGCTAATATGCAAGAGTTACACATGAGTGAAACAGCCCATATATGACATCGATGGCTTGTCTCGGTGCCCAACAAACCATCATCATATCCGAACTAATATCTCCATCAATATTTGAATCAAACGCGGCTCGAATGTTCAAAATGAGTCATCTACATCTCATTCGGCGATTTTCAAATAAACCCGTAGTTACATTTGACGATCCGGATGACCTTATGGTTTCCATTGATAATCAAATTGACTCGTGGTTATACTTGAGGATCTACATAATGATCATGTTGTGACTCACGTTGAACACGATGAACCTTTGCCTCATCCGGATCTTGTTACATTGCTTAAAGACCAACAATCCCAAATTCTTGAATGTGTTGCATTAAATCAAACCTTAAAAGTAAAAATGCACCTGTTAACCAAGGATTTTGAATGCTTACAAATGCAACTCAACTTTTCAAAACTCAAGAAAACCGTGAAAAGGTTTTGAAGCCGCTTTGCAAAATCTCATCAAAACGAAAAATATTTAGAGACAGATCGTGATCTAGCCGCCTCGAAGAATGCTTTGTTGTGCGAATTAGAACAATGAAACATGAACATAAAAAGCAAATTAACGCCTCACCTTGGAAAATCAAAAAGCTAAAATTTGAGTTGTTAAATTGTCAAAAGCAGTTCTCCGCATACAAAAAGCATTCAACGAATCGGTGGATGACCTTCTTGAAGAAATTCTCGACTTGCAAAACAAACTTAAAGAGTTTAAAGCATTGTTTACAAACATGGTGAATCGATATGACTATTGAAAAGTTTACCTTAAAACCCAATCCAAAAGGATATGGAAAAATCTAGGCGATTACAAACCAAAGCTTTCACTAAAAACATTCAAACCAACTCACAAGTTTCCGGTCACGAATACAAAATTGATAATCTTGTTATGAGTGTTGTTGAATATCATCGTCAAGAGGAATTAGATGCGAAGACGAGAGTCGATCAAAATTAAAAATGTTGTTTACAACAAACCTTTTAATTATAAAAACGCGGTCACTTCGCCACACCAACGGATTCTTCTAACACACCAAGGGTTATCATCAAAACACACGAGTCTTCTAATGTTAATCCCAAAGCGACTTTTGCACAAACTTATGGTCCTTTACCTTCCATTAGTGAAGTAAACTCAAAACACGAAAATCGAAAAATTCTTCGATATTTTGACATTTTCATGGTCGACCTCAAAATTTTACAACATGAGATAGAATATCGCCTGAAATCAAATTTGAACATTTTCAATCGCCTCTGGCGCGAGAACAAAGAGACATTTTTAGAAAAATCTTTTACCTAATGTTAAAAACTTGAAAAGTTGTGCAATTGCACAGGAAAAGGATTTTCATAAGGAACTTGGGGTAATGAAAAGCGTTTTCGAGAAAAGCGAAACATCTATTTCTAACACTAAACGCAAAAAAGAAAATGTTGAGAAAAGAGGTTGATCGACTCTTGGAAGATGTTATGCATCTTTGATATCCATAATGTTGTGTTACTTTATTCTTTGCCATATGCATTGATTGATAAAATATCACAAACAAGTGTTTTATGTGTTTTAAATGCAAAAATATCAAATCTGGTGAAAAAGCGTATCAAATTTGCATAATTGGCGCTTTAGTCCCCAGTTTCAAAAGTTGTCAAAAGCAGTCCTGGTAAATCTAAATAAAGAGAAATGTTATTCAAGGTCCACGAAATATTCTAATTTGTTAAAAATGATCCTTGAATAAATCTTTTGTAAAATGGCGAGAAAAGGTCCACGAACTTTCAAAATTAGCGAAATTAGTCCACTGAAAATGTGAAAATGGCAAGTTTGGTCCTTGTACTTTGTGAGATTGTCAATTTTAGTCCTTGGAACAACTTTTCAGTTTTGGCAGAATAGGTCCTTGCAATTTCAGAAATGACAACACTAGTCCTTGTCTTTATTAATACCTTTACACCTATTTGACTTGTCATAACTCAATTCTGGACCCCTGTCACTACCACTTTTGGACCCTTACCTGTTTTGACCCCTTGGTCAACACTCAGTCAAACACCTCCACCTTTTGCCGCCCACACCTTATCTTCTTCCCCTCCTCTGCAACTCCCAACACAACCATCCCATCCACCTTTTTCACCCCTTATCTCTTCACACTCAACCCACCTCATCATCATACTTATCACCCCCCCCTAGCTGCAAAGTCAGAAGGCCCTAAAGTCAAATGTCCCACTTCCCGCCAAAATCACAAAATGGCCAAAACGGCCATTAATCTCCCATTGGCTCTACAAGGTGGTGGGATTCTCTCAGAAACACGTGGCAAGGATTTTGGAACTATAAAAAGGAAGAAAGAAGAAGAAATCAAGAGTAGTTAGTTTTTAAATTTTCTTTTATGTCGTTTTTTTTAGTTATCTTAATTAAATGTTCAAAAATGTAATTCTAAAGCTTGAATGTATTAAACTTTGATCACTTTATCATTCTAATTCACTTTTTAGTATCAATTTAAGGTTCCATTTACATTTCATGTTTTGAGGTTTACTGTTGAAAATTTGATTTTCAAACTATTGTCTTAAAACTTCCATTAGCCTATTTTCAAGTTAAAACAGGTTAACTTAAGCTTGTTATAGCTTTTGAATAGCTTGGGAGTCAGTTTCAATCAAATTAAGGTATGGTCAACAAAAGTCAACAAGGAAAAGAAAATGGTTCAAACTGGGAATGGTGATGTTTTTGGTTGATGCAGCCTTGATTTGGTTTGTAATAGATTAGGTTAGCTTAGGTTTGGTTTTGGTTGACACAAGTGAATACCTGTTTCATTTTCAAGTTGCAAGTCAGTTATTGCATTTCATGGTTACATTGATCTGAATTACTGTATGGTGATGGAAATGGGATGATTATGTTTGGAATGGGTTAATATTCAGGTTTAGGTTAGTGGTTAAATATCTTAAGTGAGCATGCCATTGTGGCAGGACATCATGTAAGTTCATATCTGTTATCATTTCTGTCATATCGGCACATGTAGTATAATTGTCATTTGATAGTTATAGCAATTGTTCCTATTAGCTTGCACTTAATCTTTTATACTTGTTATAGTTGTATTCATGGTTTAGATTTGAATTGAGAATTTGAATCTGCTCATTAGTTCATTTAAGTAGTGTTTGGCATAGAGATCATTTCTAAGTTCAAGGTTAGCTCAGTGGTTAAGTTTAGGTGATAGAAGTCTATAAATGATAGTTGCATCCATATCAGTCCTTAGTTTGCATATATTTTTACTAAAAGTCAAAATCATCTATCCAATATCTTAAACTGTCCACTGTTGGGATTTTTGATTGACAAAAGCTTATTTTGTGTTCAATTTTCAGTAATATAGCTTAATATAACTTTATTTTATCATAATATATTAACATCAATCCACAAAATCAGCTCAAAGTTGGAAAAAGTCAAATTTTCAGTTTTGATTAAAAGTCAAAATTGAAAGATCTCAGTTTTGGCCAAGCTAGAGTGATTTTTATTGGACTCATCTTTGAGTCAAATTCAATGTAATCTGTTGTTTTAATCAGCTCACTTGGTCTAATTTCTTTTTGTCAATTTAGTATAATTTTATGAATTTTCCTTAAGCTCTTGAAGAGCTTGTCAAAATATTGAAATGCACGCAAGTGCGAAACACGATGCTTCACGAGGTTACAGGTATTGCGAGCTTGTATTTGGCTCACAGAGCTCCTCTAGGTCTAGTCTTTGGTCTATTGGATCTTGGCTAGGTCTAGTTCGAGTCCCACTACATTTTGAGGTCTCGACTTATTGTGAGTCCTGTGCATAAGCTTAAAGTAGATACCCTTAATCTGTTTCTAGCTTAATATCTCATATACTCAAATCTATGTAATCAGTTTATCAGAGGTTGCAGCCTGTTGATTCTTGTTGCAATTGAGTTCCTTTAGCTTATTGTAGATTCCATATCAGTTTGGTGGCTTTTGAACTCCATTTTGCTTATTAAAGTGCTTATTACAATAAGCACTTGCTCATCAGTTGCTTATTCTTGCATACAAGCTCATGTTTTTCCATTTTTCCTTGCTTCCTCATATTATTTTAAGCATTTCCTGAATTTTTCAGATTTTTCCTAGCTTGTTTGGTATTTTTCTGCATTTTATTTAGTTTTTAAGTATTTTTAAATAGTATTTAATACAAAAAAAATTAAGAAAAGCTTCAAAAAAATAATTTTTCAATTTTAATAATTTAAGATAAATATAAAAACCCAAAAGTATTTTCCAAATTTTCTTAGTTAAATTTGTATTTTTAAATATTTTAATTAGTTTTAATAGTTTAAAATTCATAATAAATAGAAAATAATCATAAAAATACAAAAATAGTTTGATAATTCTAGTTTGATATTTTAGACTTTTCCATTTCATAATTTTATTTTTCTAGCTTTATTTCCTAATTTCTTGTATTTTAGGTAATTATTTAATAGTTAAAATAGTTTTAATTAATAATAATTAGATAAATAGCTATAAAAATAATTTTCTTTTTCTATAAATTTTGTTTTATCATTAGGGTTGTAAAAATGTATTTTTCATATTTTTAGGATTAATATTGTGTAAGTTTCACGTTTTTATTTTGCACGTTTACGTAATTTTGTTTTAAAACGTAAGTTTTAGGTTTTAAACGTTCATCATTTTAAATATAATGATAGCGTTTATTTAATAGATTTTATCTTTTTATTTTCCTTTAATTTGCATTTAAGCCCACATGGTTTATGGGCTTTTCATGGTTATAATCATATCGAATCTCTTTTCCGTCGAATCTCGATCGCTTACTGCGTCGACTATTCTACGCACATTTCGTTGGGACTTAACGACTGGGAAACACTATACTCTCGATCTTCATTGAGTGGTGTGTGGTTTTAAGTTCCTTACGGTGATCATTCACAAGTGATCATTTCGCTGAGAAAACTTGACAGTTTCGCACCGATCATGCATCGATTATATCTCTCGATCTTTGTTGAAAATGTTGTAGCTGTTGAGAACACCGATAATGTGCTTGATCGAGTCTTTAAAGCTGAAAATAAGCGATTACTCAATGAAATTTACAATGCAAGCGTCGTCTTCATTGGTGTGAAAAGATATTCGCAATCATCGACTTAGTTTTCAAAGAAAATCGCTCGAGGTTGAGTGCAAAATCTTCGATCCTAAATTTGAGCAATTGGATGATCAAAGCGTGTCTTTGAAAAGTCAAATCTCAAAATATGAACAGAACTTTCAAAGTTAAGCGAGAATATGGTGTCATATTTGATTTACTCAATAAGACTCGTCATGAAGCATCTAACGAACTTGATCACTATCTTGCTCACACTAGAGAAGTCATGAATTTTCTTTGGTAATATTAGATTACGAAAATCAAGATTTGATTCACACTATCTCCAAGTTAAGGAAATGTTAGGAAAGTATGAACAACTTCCGCTACCGTGATTAAGAGATTAGCACCGGTCGCACTTAGTAATCGTGAACCTAGAATCCCTACTTGCCAAATCACAAGTTGCTAACGTGTTTCCCTCTCTTTGAAGCAGGAATAGTTGCGTCTTTTCCAAGCGTCCGCAGCTTCACGGCCTAGGAGCACTCAATCGAAGAATAGGAAGTTGCGACTAAGAAAAGATCAATAAGGAATGCTAAGTAGAAGAACACCCTAGGACTACGAATAAGACTCATGTTGCTTCCACTATAGATGTTGCGTCGGCAAATGTAATAGAAATAGTGATGTAACGAATGCTAAACCGTTAAGTACTTTTGATATTGATCGATGCACCTTGTGTTATTTGTCGGAAGAGTATGAATTCGATTGTCATGACAAATGTGTTGCTAAAGCTATAATCTCTCGATTACGGAATCCTAAGAATCGAATACCTCTAGGCCCACTAATCATTCTAAGTGCTGTGCTTGGTAGACACTTCTTTAGATTCTAAGGCAAACGTTCTTTGTAGCTCGATTTCACCTCTAAGAATGTAGTACCACCTAGTGCATTCACTAAGACTAAAGCAAAGAGTAGTTATAGATGGCGAAATGGATATATAACACACTAGGATTTAAATGGATGCCTAAACTTATTAATGTGTGTATGTCTAATATACCTTTGGAACCTCTAACATTTCGGGTTCCACATCTACTTCTATTCCATACATCAGCAAATGCGTGTGTAATGCGGTGATACGGATCATTCTCTAGTTGTTGATAGCGGATGTTCCCGACACATGACAGCAACCTTTGTTAGAATTAGAAATTCCGGTATTAAAGAGTCGGTCACCTCAGTATATGTAATCATTAAGCTCGTAGTCGTAGTAATTCTTAAGTTAAGTAGTATTTAGTTAAGTAACACCGTGGAGGACAGACGGGTCTTTACCCTTTGTATGCACGATCCATAGCCCGATGTGTGGCGATTTATGTAAGACTATAAATACTCTCTACCTTCCAAGGTAGAGTTGAACTCATAATAATATCTTTCACTTTCTCTCACTAAGTTCCCCAAACCTCTAACTTTCTCTCTAGAATTCCACTTATTAGCCACATGGTTGTTATGGTTTGATGTGTATGTGAAAACTTATATCTTACAATTGGTATCAAGAGCCATGGTTAGATCATATCTTACATCTTTGGTTTATAGTGGTTTTTAGGTGGTTTTGAGTTTGAAAAGTTTAGTGGTTTTGCATCATTTGGTTGATTTCTTGTGTTAAAGTTTGAATTTTGTTAGTACTTTTATGTTTAGAATCATCACAAGTGTTTAGGTTTTTATTTGGTAAGCTTGAATCATCTTGGTTGGGTTGTTTTGGATTGAAAAGTGATGTTTATATGGTTTTCATGCTAGCGACTTAGTTCACGGATAATCTTCTTCGTGGCGACTTGCTTCACTATTTTATAGCGATTCTGTTTCGGACCTAGCGAGTTACATCTAGCGATTCTGATTACAAGTAGTGGACTCTCCACTACTGGTGCGACAGTGGTAGCGACTTGGTGCATGGCGAGTTGCTCTTTAGCGACTTGCATCGTTAGCGACTTAGTGGCAGTTCTTCTTAGAAATTTTGCTAGCGACTTGAGTGTTAGCGAGTTACTACTTAGCGACTTGGTTTTTGTCTAGCGACTTGGGACTCTAGCGACTTAGTTGTCTAGTGAATTAAGAGTTAGCGACTTAGTGCATTATACTCTAGCGACTTAGTGCATTATCTTCTAGCGACTTAGTGCATAATCTTCTAGCGACTTGAGTGATTGTTTACGGTTTTCTCTTGATTTAGTAAAATCCGTGAAAGAATCTATTTCGGTTTAATCATAGAGTTATAAAATCCCGTATAATGCATTAACATGTCTACCAACGTCCTACTATCATCTCCCTTGTTGCCGAGGGATGTACAAGCGGTGGCTCGGATACTAGTCCACCCATGCTTGGCCAGGCGACTTCGATTCTTGGGCTCAGCGAATCGATTGTATTGCCTTGGAAAGGAAAATGGTGTCAACATTCTCAAATCCATTGATGAAGGACCATATCGGGTTGAGGCGACCGAGAGACATACTTGATACTAATGAAGATGGTACTCACATTTACGGAATGGGCGGACCTAAGATGTATGATGAGCTTGATGATAAGGAGAAAAAGAGATTCGATGCGATATCGGGGCTTGAACATTGTTCTTCAAGGTCTTCTAAAGACATCTGGTGATCAATCATAACTACGATGCAAAGGCGGTTTGGGATAATGTTAAGATGCTTCTCTCGGGTTAAAATTAACTATGGAAGGAGAATCTGACTCTATAGCCAATTTGAGCACTTCAAGATGAAACCGAGATGAGAATGTCTATGAGTACTATGTGAGATTTCATAAGTTAGTGAATGACATGAGGAACATCGAATGACTATGCCTAACATTAATTTGAACTCAAAATTTGTGAACAACATGAATCCCGAATGGCACAAGTTTGTCACTTGTGAAGCTCGCTAAAGGATTGAAGAATACAAACTATGAGCAACTCTATGCTTTCCTCCTTGAGAATGAGAGACATGCTATGTTTGAAAAATTGATTCTCAATCGGTTTAAAACCAACCGGGGAGAGACAAGCTCGGCTAATGACTCAACAGTTTCTACTCGAACATCGGAATCACAACCGAAGCATCACAAGTCATACCCTTGGGCAATGGTAATCACAAACTCATTCACGATCCTATGTTCAAACAAGGCGATCTTTGATGCTCGTGGGTAACTTCATTAATCAACTAGCTCTTCTCATTAGTCAAAACATGAATTCTCTCCCACAAACCAACAACAACCTCGAGCTGCATCTAACCCAGCACAATCAAGCCCTTTGTTAAAGATGGAAGGATGGTGGTGCAACCAGATTCGGAAAAGCAGTATGATCAAGGAAGAGGTGGAGGCGGGAGAGGTTATGTTGGCAACGAGTCGAGGAAGAAATGGAAACCAAGGTCAAGCTAAGCCAATCAAATGTTACAAGCATGGTGGTGAAGGGACATTGAAAGGCGCACATCTCCAAGCGTCCAGAGAATGCGATTACTTGAGAGAGATAAGATCTTTTGGCACAAGCTCGGGACAATGGTCTTTGCTTTGGATGAAGAGGAATTCTTGTTTCTTCTTGAGGGCAATGCCAAGACCTATGATGCGAGATGTGGATGAGCGACCTATTCGGAGATAGAGTCAATCATCGAATGCCTTTCAAGTTCTTGTTGTGATGCATACGACTCGATGTAGATGATGGACCTACGCACACACAATTTTCATGGCTAGCATTTCTCCAATGGTTTCTCCCAAGGTCTCTTCTTCACCTGGTGGCCTATCAGGACAAACTCATCTCGGAGGTATTAAAACTATACGATGATCTTTGATGTACAGGATGCATGACAAAGTACAATCAATGAAACTATTGAATCAAATGTTGAAAATATGGTAATGACAATATTGTCCCATACGATCAATACGTGAAACAAAGTGAAAGTGAAGTTGTACCAAGTGATGCATCTCCTGCGATCAACAATGACTATATCTTTGATGAATACACTGCATGTACTCACGATGATTCCATAATTTACGAACTAAATGCCTATAAGGAGCGTGTTGCTATTTATGAACAACGTGCAAAATTTGAGTTGACCACTCGTGAGCGGGAAATGGATGACCACGTGATGCGGTAATTAGAAAAAGTAAGTTTAGAAGAAGTATTGAAACAAAATTACATTCCTTGCAAGAAAAACTTTCTAAAGCACTAAGCAAAACAAGAACTTCAAGAAAATGTGAAAATGCTTAAGCAAGAATTTAATGCAAAGGAATCAAAACTCTTGAGAGATATTTCCAATCGAAAACTTTGAAAAACAAACTTGAAAACAAGTTGTACATACAAGGAAACACCATTCGATTTGCTCACATGGTCACTAAACATAGAGTCTTAAGCGATAAGCATATCATTCCTCTTGTTGAGGAACCAAATCGAGGTAATTAAAAGGCTAGAAATGCTCATAAGGTGCTTTATGATGGTAATGAAATCCTTAAGCCTAGGCGGAAACCTAGTTGCGTTGAGTGCTGTGAGAAAGATAAGAAATCAAATGAAATCACTAGGGAAAAGATGAATAAGAAACAAAATGATCCCAAATGCAAAGAGAAAAACATAATTATCACTCCTCATGATTACAAGAAGGAAAGCTGGTTCCTTGAACAAGTTTAAGCCTCGGACTTTGTTGACTCCCGAACAAGTCTTACGGAAAAAGATTTAGATAAGCGGAGCGGAATATTGTTGAAACAAACCCTCCCTTAGGAAAATTCCTAGGCGATTGTGTATCCTCCTAATACACAATGCATCTTGTACCTAGAACAATTGCCACTAAAAGCAAGACATTAATTAGTGATACGTTATATTTCAACTATTTGTTGATTTTGAGAAAACTTACAGAAAAGGATCACACCGGGTATAGCGAAGGAGAAGGGGTTTTGAACAAATGAAAGAATGTTATTTAAGCGAGGTCATGCCCTTCTTTAAACTTCTAAAAGACCACTTTGAGAGTCTTAAAGGGGATAAGCGATATTAAGGGAATGGAAAAGGAATTTGATGCAATGGTTGTTGAAGTTAGTGACTATGAGCGTATCTTGAAATATAATGAGATTGAGAGA
>CM040239.1:187758470-188158470 GCA_022545495.1 Chrysanthemum lavandulifolium | reverse complement strand
GCACACTTGAAGAAAACAAAGCGAAACCTTCGCGTAAAATCGCGGTAACAATATATATATGACTCTACTAAACTAGGATATAATGCTTGTGAAATGGATGTTTCTGATTTTACGGAAAATTAAGACACGGAAAATTCCAAAAATTTATATGTAGCACGAAAATGAGAAAAAGAAGTAAGTTGTTTCTACTCCTCTGAAGCCGTCGAGTTGCGATCTGACGTCAGTTTACTGACAAACGGTTTGCGATTTTCGGAAAAATTCGGAACATTTTATCTTTAAAATCTGGAAAACTTTCTGCAAAGCATCCATTATGACTCGATACAAGCATTTGACTCGAACAAACACACATGTATATCTATTAAATAATTGTAATTTTCATGTTCACGTTTCTTTTAAAAACGTGTGTAATCCTCCCTACACTTATCTCTTATGTAAAATACCTTTATATGTAATTAAGACAAGGTTAAAGACAAAATAAAGCATTTTTACAAATTTAAACATGAGACTAAACAATCAATAAAAGATACACGACACACAAACAAGCAAACAATTAAGCATGGGTTGCCTCCCACGAAGCGCTTTTCTTTATTTATGAGTCTTGTAGCTAGACTCGAAGTCGTGCCCCTACGTACCGATATAAGTAAGCTTATCCTCAAGAATGTCATAAGGATCAAACTTATCATTTAAGTTCCTAGTGGTACGCTTGGTTCGATATGCCTTTTCAAACTTCTCTCCATCGAGGTCATAGATCGTTATCCTAATGTGCCACTCTCCATTACCATCACTAGGTGGTCTACCTCAATTCCACCTATGCTTAGGCTTATCGCTCTCAACTTTCCACTTATTCATGACAAGGTTGACGGGCAAGCTTCCTAGGAACTCGGTCATCTTCCTAAATACTAAGGCGTCCTTGAACGGGTTCACTTCCATGTCCCTAGCCAATTATTTTTCATGGTAAGTTGCTTTACTAGCAAAGGCTTCATCTAGATAAAAAGGTCGTTAGGGACCTATGAAGTTCTTATTAATCCAAGGTCCATATCTAGATTGTGCTCTATCTAACCTAATCTCGTGTGGGATTTCCTCTTCTTTATAGTAAGTATGTTTTTTGACATCGTAAATTGACCTAGCACTCCCTTCTCCTACCACTATTTAGACATCTTACAATCAATGATGGTACTAGCGGTAGCTAAGAATCCTCTTCCTACAAGCAATGGGCATGTCGGGTCCTTATTCATGTCTAGCACATGGAAATTCGTCAAAAGAGTCCATTCTCCTACGTGTACTACCATGTCTTTTATTATCCCTACCGGATATGCAATACTACCGCCCGCTAGACCTAAGATGGTTTCCGTTGGTTCTATCTTACCTAAGTTAAGGCTTCTATGGAGGGACAACGGAACAAGATTGATGCATGATCCTAAGTCGGCTAGAGTATCGAGAGGTTTGGAAGTTCCAAGCCTACACGGAAGAGTGAATAGCCCGGGATCATCTAACTTCTTAGGTAAATTATTTTGCACAAAAGCGGACCCATGTTTTCTAAATCTAAGTTCTAGCTCATATTTTTCTTTTAAAGCATTATAATAAGGTGCATGAGCTAAGACTTCAAGAACCGGTTTTTCTTGATGGAGTTCCTTGTACTCCTCCTCTAGATTAGGTTTGGGTTCTTGGTTGACGGGTTTCTCAAGAGTAAGTTTTACCAATGGTGCGAGGCCTTGTTACCTAATTTTGGATTGCTTGGAACCCTTGTTGATAGCGTTTACCGAGTGGACCGTTGGGTGTGAGGGGCATGGATGCGCACTCTCCCATGGTGAACAAGAACATGAAGTCGATGAAATCGAACTCACTTTTGGGTTCTTTATAGTATCACTTGGGAGTGCTCCAATTTACCGGTCATTAAAGGCTTTTAAGAGGGCATCAAGCTTGTTTGTCATCTCGTCTTGTCGTAATAAAATCGGCTTCAAGCTTAGTCAATCGAGTTTCTTGAGATGACATGAATCTAGATGCAATTGCCTCAAGACTAGTGGGGTTCCCGGTGTTTGGAGGGTTGAACCTATTAGGTGGACTAGATGAGCTTTGGGGTGTGTTTGAATTTTGGTTCCACTTAAGGTTAGGGTGATTCCTCCATGAGGGGTTGTAGGAGTTTCCTAGGTTGTTTTGTTCAGGCTTGAAAGTATACCACTTCTCTCCCGCTCCATCGGTACGCGTGGAGGCGTAGTCCGCAAAAGCTTGTTCGGAGAGTCTTGTGCAATCACGAGTGTCATGGGGACCACTACATAACTCACAAGGTAGAGTGATTTTATTCACTTGATGTGAAGACTTAGGATTCTCGTAGGAGCTCATTAGGAATTTAACTTGATCTTCAAGCTCGAGCATCCTCGGTTGGAAGATTGTGAGTCAAGGGAGGCAAGGAGATTGCCTTTACGGTTTGGGAAACTCACGGGGTCATTCCAACTTTCGTTCTCATAGAGAAAAGGTCCTCTATTATACCCTACGATTCTTCCGCGGTTAGATCACTAAGTTTTCCACCGGCCGCTTGGTCAATGGATCGCTTAGTGGGGAAGTTGACATGATCGTAGAAGAGTTGGACTTGAAACCAAAGATCAATGCCGTGATGAGGGACTCTATGGAGTAAGTCCTTGAATCGAGTCCATGCTTCATAGAGAGATTCACCTTGACGTTGTTGGAACATCAAGATAACATTCATAAGCTTACTAGTTCTCCCTGGTGGGAAAAGTTGAGCAACGAAATGAGAGGTGAGATCATCCTAACTTGAGATGGACTGACGGAAGTCGCTCAAGCCAATTACTAGCTTGGTCCCGTAGAGAATTAGAAGCGGCGCAGACGTGTGGTCTCCCTAGTAGTGGCATCGAGGTCGATGGAATCGAAACTTTTAAGGAAATCCTTAAGATGCTGATTAGGATCTTCGGAACGAAGTCCATGGAATGCACATCCGTTTTGCACCAACCGGATGGTGTCGGATCGCTAGGCCGTAGTTAGGGCTTGGTCGGGAAGCTGAATAGTCTTTCTATAGCCTAGGTGGCTTGATCTTGAGTATTCACCAAGAGTACGGCCTCTTGGCGGGTCATTTGGTGGTGGGTTGATGAGTGGTGGTTGATTATCACCTTCCATGATGGAAATTGATGGGATTAGAAACAAATGTCACAAAGAAGGGGGATAGACTACGAGGAAGCTAAAAATGAGAAAAAGCTTACATGATAGGAATCAAGCAAGGAAACCTAAACGAGGTGGACTCCTACAAGCTATTCTATTCCCCGGCAGCGGCACAAAAAACTTGATACGCTTACGCAGCGCGTTCAGGGTCAAAGGAACTTCCTTTTCGTCGAGCAAGTTTTTCAACACCCTATGTAGTGAACCTAATCATTGTAGTGTAGTACTGTAGTATTAGGGTAAGCCACGGGGTATTGATGTCGTTCTCTAGGGGAATAGGAATGCTAGTAAAAAGTTACTACGCTAAGGTTAGGGTTGAGGAAGATTATTTTTTATCTTTTTTTATATTTTTTAAGAAATAGAAAGGTACGAATCTCGGGGTTTGGATTTGGGGGTTGGTATTTCTACCGATTACTCTACTTATCTATTCTAATTAACTAAGCTAAGGGTAGTCTATGTCTATTGTTGTGTGCTCGTATGATAGTTAAAAATGTGTTTACTTAGATTTTATTACTCCCTAGTTATCTCCTATTGATGGTTGAATTGTCACGTCCTTATTCTTAATGCGTTGTGTTTCTAAGGTCGTAGGGTATCGTTTATCCTAACTCTTTGAAGCTACCAAAGGTTAATGACTACGAAATCTCCGGATTCATAAACTTAGCACTAAGGTATTCTTTGGATGTTTAGCCTACAATTCCACTAGTAACTATATGCTAAGGTTCAACAAAGATTAATCAAGCATTAATAACACAACGAATGACCTATCGCAATACTAGGTCAATCACAATTAAGATAAGAGACAACCAATCAATATTCAATAACTAGGTTTCATATTACCTAAGCAAACACACAAGTAAATTAGCGGACATGGAGAACATGCAAGCATACACACAATCAATTGAAGACATAATTGAATCAATGAAGTAAAACACTTATCTTGATGTAAAATAGGGTATGAAACCCTAAAATCTGTACAAGACAGACCTTGGTTCGGTTTAGGTTTTTACACCACAAAACTACCTCTCAAAAACTAAAAAAATTCGGATTCTATATATAGTGTTAAAAATTGTGACGTCGTCGGGTCGCCGCCATTAGAGTTTCATCTTGGCCACGTCAACTCTGTGATGGCGTCACCTTATGCCCGTGACGCCGTCGCCTTCAGTCTCTGACGCCGTCTGGATCCAAATCTAGGCCGTCTGAGCTACGAAGCCCTACTCTTTTAAACCTGATGCCGTCAATTGAAAAATGTCAATTTGCTCTCTGAGTTGTCTCAAGATGTGTCGCGACGGCATCATAAATAAGACGACACCGTCCCTTTCAATTTAGCAGTTAGTGTCTCGATTCTTGACTTTGGCCATTTTCTTTGTATATTCGTACCTTTTCGTCCTAATAAGTGTCATTCCAGCAATTTGCCTTCAAGAGACCTAAAAAGTGAAAAGGAACGAAATTAAGTAATAACGGATACAAAAGTGATAAATTAAGAGCTTAAATGACCCTTCAAAAAGGTACCTTTTAAATCCTTATCAAAACCCCATGTAAAAATTTTGTAAAACTTCTCACTTTTAGGACAAACAACTTCTCATTGTTCATACAAATAAAAATGGTATGTTTAAACATCACTTGCATAATGTCTCTTGAATGCTAATGGAAGTACATAATTAATATATATTTTGGGTACATTCAATCGAAGCTACATTGAATTAGGGCGTTTGGGTTCTCTCTTGTATTTTACAAAACTATTAACTATTTATGCATTAAAAGAAGTCGAGATAACCACACTTCCACATTGTTTTCATGTAGACACACACTAGAACTTTATATCTAAATTCTCATTAGTTGACTAAAGCGTGAAATATTTGTCTCTAGGAACAATCATGCCTCTGGCAACTCACTATGATCACAAATACACTCTGAACTACATTCCCAAACATCATAGGACTAAGGAGCTTACTCCAACTCAAGTTAAAATTTTCAAAGCCTTAGAAAAACGCTACTTTCACGAAGGTAGAACAATACACCCATCCTTCCTTGAAGGCACAAACCTTCGTCAACAACTTGCCACCATCAAATTTGATTGCCTCTTGGACATTGACGCACAAATTTGTCCAAGGTTTGTTCTCGAGTTCTATGCTAGCGTTGTTTTCGTAAGTGCTGATAATGGATTGATGTCCATTCATTTCAAAGTGAAACAAAATGAGTTTCATATTCCTCTTCGTCAATTTGGCGAAGTCCTTGGACTTCCATGTCAAGGCACATACCATTACTCGGACATATTATCCCTCTCAACTCTTGACTCAATTGTTGATCGTACTCCTCCCTATCAAACTCCATTGGTTGGTAAGGAAAAATCGGGAACATTTGTTTCTTCCTAGAATCTCGGTATTAGAACAAACCATACGGAAGGAAATCAACATAGATCCGTTTGGAATGGAGCTCAATGAACTAAAACCGCAATTCAAGAAATGGGAAGAATTATTTAGGGCAAATGTCTTGTGCACCATAGGAAACCGTGATCATCTCAATGCTTATCTTTGCTACATGCTCTATAGCTTGTCAACCGTCAACCGTTCAACTTAGCCTACTATGTTGCCAAAAGAATAGCATGCATACCAACTCTAGGAACCACTGCTCTTCCATACAGGATGCTTCTTACCCATATTTATAGAGCCTTTGAACCAATCCCACCAAATGCTATAGGGGTATGTGTTGACTATTCTCTTATTGAACATATCTTTATACCATTGAGTGATGAGCAGTGGCAAAAACCAAGTCTGCGGAAAGCGTCCTCAACCTCCAACTTCCTCATACTCATAAAATAGCTCGGAAGATGGACTTCCAAACTTTAGGCTCTCTCTCCTCTTGGGTACTTCAAGAAACTTCCAGAAATTGAAAATCAATTAGAAGAGTTCAAACAAACAAGAGGAATGTTTAAATGCATTAGAAGGTTCCTAACCAAGATCAACAAGAAGTTGGATAAGAGATGAAGGTTATATGATTGTTTGGTACAATATTTCAAAACAACGATGTATGATGTATTTCGCTACTCCTAGGATAATAACTTGTCATTTAACAATCATGTGAACTAACCCAATGCCTTGCAGGTGGATAAGATTGCTATGTTATCAAATCTTCCCATTTCACATTATAGTGAAATTTATATCTATTACATGATATATGTCCATTCATATGTTTTACATATATTAATATTGTTTCTCAATAACAAATAATTAATTACACATGCTCCGGAAAGATTACAGAATTTGAGCGAGCTCACGAGGATCAAAAATCTCCTATGTATAGTTCTCGAGACATCGATGGAAGGACGGAACCAAAAATTTGGTTCCGCCCATATACATTTTAGCTCCGCCAAAAATGGAATGAAGATTAAACGGACCCAAAATTTTGGTTCCTTGTTTAGATTTTGGTTTCGTCGGTCCTGTTGTCACAAATTTAATTTCGTTACTTTCCCACACTATTGATCACTCATTTTACTTTCATTAGGCTTTTTAACTTTGTATTACACACATTCGGATGTTCTTAGCTCCCTTGCACTAATAGGATAACCATTTCCCACTAAAATTTGAAATTTCTCAAATATCACTCAATGAACCCTTCTCTATAAAGGAAGGAACCTTTTATTTGGTACCTTCCAATCCGTGGGTCTTTAACCTCCGTGATCTTGTAATGATTACAACACATTAACGCATATCTCACTCCATTCACTTAACTCACTTCCATTGGATTGTTAGATGATTAGACAAGCTCATAAACACTTCCAAATCAATAGGATAGATCAAATTTGGTGGAATAACATCAAATCCATGCACAACATTCCACAAATATTTACCATTATAAATAGAAACCTCCAGGATCTTCATTTTCACCCTTACTCACATCTTCACCACAACTTCTTGTAAATTTTAGCAAATACTCAAAACAAATTCACTATGACTAAATCCAAAAACTCATCACCTTTCACTAGGCCACCAAGAAGAACCGCTCGAATTAGTGTCCAGCCATGTTGCTTCATGAACTTGCACACATCATCCCCATACTCTTCAGCCATTACCATCTCATCACCCATCAAAGATGATAATTTCTTGACTCTAAGTACTCCAACACCTCTACCAAAGTCACCTATCATTTTGACTATTCCACCTCCAACCAAAACTTCAATAGCAACCACACCATCTCCTGCTCCATCGCAAACACCAAAATAACCATCACCACCAAATTCTCCAAAACTTGAACCCATTGAGATTTTTCTCGCCACCCACTTCTCCTAATATATTTTTGAAACCTTGGAAGACTTGCCACCAAGAACATCAAATCCACCACCTCTACCATCATTTGCATCAATCAAGCGTATTGCTTAAAATCACCTCGGTTCATTCATGCCCAATGAGCCTCTACATAATGAATCATCTCAACCATCGAACCTTAACCCCTACTTTTAACCAAATATATAGGGAAATGCATGGGACATTCTATGGAGACCACAAACATCATGAAATCCAAGATGATCAACCTCTACCACAACCTCAACCTCAAAAACCTCAATCCTCTTTCTCTAGCTTTAGGGAAATTGATGAATCAATGTGGAATGACCCTTCAAGCAAACAAGAAACCCATAACATCCTCAATGAAATGAATGGTCTTCTGACCTTCAAAAACATGATAGGTTCTCACATTCAAAGCCATGCATTTACAAGAAGTCTTGTTTTCCACCACAAACGACATACCACCACCAAACACCTTTCAAGCTCACGACACTCAATCAACAAATCCACCACCACCACCAAATGAAAATTAAGCCTTACCACTTCCACCCAACTTCCTCGCCATGGTTGCTCCATGTGTGAATGAGCCGCTAGGATTAGTGAAAGGACCAACATAATAGTCCACGAACTTCAAGATGAAATGAGATTCATCCTCCAACACATCCTTGAGCGTTTAACGCTCTTTCCCATCCTCCACCACAATAGAAAAACTAAGATGGATGAAATAATAAGTCCAATAACATTAGGACTTTCTAGCTTTAGGAATTTTATTTCTAAGTTATTTTTTCTCTTTTATTATTCTAGGATTTTATTTTCTAAGTTAGTTTTAATTTTTGCACCATCATCATTATTGTCTCACCATCATGAATTTAGTCATAATGAAATTTTACTAATGTATGATGTTTATCAATTTTGTATGTTGGTTGTTTATTTATTTATCTTGTATATTGTATGAATGGTTAGTTTGGATTATTTATCACTAACCTTTGTTTTGTTTGGCACCCCAACTAAGGGAGTATTGGCCAGGGGGAGCTTATCAAGCTCGGGCTTGCACTACATTCCGCTCGCTTCTCTTTTTTGTTTCGACAAAAGGGAGAAAATATTAAACTTAAATTCACAATTTTATACAACTTAAACATCTAAATGAATTTAAAAGTTGCATAAAACAAGTTTAATCTATATTTTTAATGACTTGCACTTTATTTATCTCATTGCTTAAAAATAAACTTTATGTTTTGTCCACAACAAAAAGGGGGAGATTGTTAATAAAATATCGTCCAAAAAAATGTTAGTTATATTTTACGATCTTTGCTATCTTTTGTTAAAGAAAATAATAAACTTTATTTTAGCAAAGTTTAAATTTTGTCAAGTCTTTTATATAGCTACAAAAATTTTCTTTAAAATAGATTTAAGTATAAGTTACTTCTTAATTAACATCACTTGGCTAGCTACTATTTATAATTCACAAGTTTACTTTGTTAAATATTTTAATCAAAATAAAAATGTATTTTTACATCATTCCATAGATCATCCTACTCTAATCTAAGATTGCATATCTCTTTAGGATCTTTAGAAGATATCGTAAATATTTTGGTTAGATTATCACTCTATAATCTTTAAAAGATATGGTAAATATTTTGGTTATATTTGATAAAGATTTGGATGATCTCTTGTCGAGTCTGGCGGAACCAATTATTCGGTTTACTTTGATCCGTCAACTTCTTGGCACTTGTTGCCTATAAATAGCAAGTCACACCATGTTGTTTATCTCATCACTTACCAAAGCATAAAAATAACATACATTCTCTCATTCATCATTCCTTATTTTAACTCATTGATATTTCATTTTAGTGAGCTTCTTTTGTAGCAAGAAGATCAAAACATTACAAAAAGACTTACAAGCTTCAACAGTGTGTTGCAAAGTCTTGTTAGTTCATCAAAGTATCAATTGTAGTTATTCATACATCATTGTTTGTACAAAACCATCATAAACTTTCCATAGTGATCGGTTAGTATTTTAGTACTCAAAATACATAGTGTGACGGTAGTGGTTGTACCCTTGTAAAAGAACTCGACATCTAGCTTTATGTCGGTAATATTGTGTAAGCGACGTGTAAAGATTTTCTCCGCCAGATAAAGGAGCTTGTTTATTAGAGAAGAATACTCTCGAGTTGGAGACTTGGGGAATAGAGTAGGGTAAGGAAAAAGAGTCCTTGTAGACCGAACCACTATAAACACTCATGTTGTGGTTTGATCGTTTCTATCCTTTCTTGCATTATACTTATTATTATTGTGGTTGGTTTCGCATAAACATAAAGATTTTAAAAGAAAAACAATAAAACTATTCAACCCCCCTTCTAGTTTTCCACAGACTTATTAGGTTTATATCTTTGTATTTTTTTATTTATTTTTTGGTTATTTCTTCATTGTATTGTAAAACATTGAATAATCAAACCATAGGGGTGGTTGGTTGGGTTTGATCATCATAAATCCAGCTTTGATTATAAATCTTATTTAAGTCATAAAATTTTTCATAGTATCAGAGCCAGGTTGCTCTATATTGAATGGTTGTATCGATCTAAAAGGTTTTCAAAAAATGAAGGTTTCAATAAATTTGGCTATTCTTGGTCATATATTTGTTACATCGTGTTGTCTGGAGGTTTAATTTCAATTTTTCAAAATTAAGGTTTTCTTGTAATTAGTTATTGTTTTAATCGTATTCTTTGTGAAAGATCTGGTCTATGGGTGGTTGGATTGGTCCAATTGTTTTGTTTGGTCAAGTTATGGTTTACTGTATCAAACCCTAACTCAGGTTGTATGTCTTATTTTTGTGTCTTTTCTTCATAGATTTTTTTTCTTCTATTTGAAAACACTATTTTATAAAATTAGGGTTTTCTTGATTCTGAGTCTTTTCTGTTTATACACTAGTCTATTACAAATTGTTTGATTCTTTATCGGTTTCGGGTTGAATTTACATTGTTGTACTTTGGGTTGTGATTAAGATCTTCTTGATCTTCTTGTTTCTTGTGCTTGGAACGTGTGCTCTGTAATACCTCTCACGCCTTCTATTAGGTTGTTTTTAGGTTTTTATATGACTTTTGGTGGTTAAGTAGATTAAGGGATTTGTTTGTTTGATTGGAGTTGGTTGTTGGTGGCATAGCTATGATTACTATTGGAGGTGTTATAAGGTTTTTGTTCTGTTTTTTGCTTGTTTTGTGTGGTTTCTTGTCTTGGTTATTACCTTCTTATGGTTGATTTTTGAAACTTGAAAATCTGGTTTTAAAATGGTTAGAGTTAATAAAGAAGATATAGGTAAAGGAGTAGAAGGTTCAGGTCCAAGTGATTTGAAACTGAATGACTTTGATCCTTTATACTTACATTCAAGCGATTCAAATGGTACTCCCATTATTTCTTTTAGACTGGAGGGTACAGAAAACTATAAAGTTTGTTCTGCTGCTGTAAAACTAGCTTTACATACCAAAAACAAACTTGGCTTTATTAATGGTAAATGTACTAGACCACAAGAAGATGATTTTCCCAGACAAGAACAATAGGATGGATGTAATTCATTGTTATGTCTTGGATTCTTTGTTGTGTTACTCAGATTTATATTTGGGTCAAATTTACTCTCGAATGCTAAGTCTGTTTGGGATGAGCTAGAGGAAACATATAGTAAATTTGATTGTTATGTGATCTTTAACATGCATTTTAAAATTCATTCTTTCACAAAGTCTGGTATCCCTTTGGCAGAGTATTATCACAAGTTCAATTCTCAGTGGAGACATTATGAGTATTTGGTTGATCAGCCTAATTGTACTTGTGATACTGCAGAAAAACTAAAGAAGCATGAGCAGCTTATTAGGCTCATGAAATTCTTAATGGGACTTGATGATGTATTTAGTAGTGTCAGAAGTAGTATCTTGTTGATTGAACCTTTGCCTGATTTTAAATCTACTTTTGCCACGTTGTCTAGAGATGAGTCACATAGGTTTAATAGTGAGTACACTTCTAGTAAATATAATTCTACTGCCTTTGTTGCCAGAAGCAACAATGAGTGGTCTGCTAATAAAAATAATAATAACAACTTGAATAGAAGGTTTACTAGAGGTCCTAATCCTAATATTTTTTTTCAAACACTGCAATATGATTGGCCATATTATAGACAAATGTTTTGAACTTGTTGGGTATCCTCTTGGGTTCAAAAAGAATCCAAGGGGAAACAATGTTAAGGTTTCTGCTAATAATGTGTCTACTAGCAGTTCTGGTGCTGGATCTAGTTCTACTCACACTTTGACTAATGAACAATATCAAAAACTTATAAACTTGTTGAGTAGTTCAGGTTTTGGCACTGTTTGTGACATTCATGGAAATGTTACAGGTATTTCTTTGGGTTCCAATCATGTCTTTTGTTTTGCATCATGTAGATTTTTTAACCTCAATACTAAAATAAGTACATATAGTGCTTATGTTAGGTGGATCATTGATTCAGGGTCTAGCCAACACATGACCTACTCTGCTTTGTTTTTGTTTAATGTCATTGATGTTTCACACCTAAATATAACTGTTGCACATCCCAATGGGATTGTTGCAAAGGTAAATCAAATTGGAAGTTTTAAACTTACTGAAATATTAATTACTCATGATGTGTTGGTGGTCCCTGGTTACCATGTTAGCCTTTTGTCTATGCATAAACTTGCTAGTGCTAATAAGTTGAGGGTTATCTTTAATAATGTGGACTATCTTATTCAAGATTCAATTCAAAAGTCCCTGGTGGGGACCGGTTGTATGATTGGTGGTTTATACATCCTTGACCAGGGTAAGAGACATATAAATAGTAATGCTAAAACATGTGTTGTCTCTAAATGTCTTTGGCGCAATAGGTTGGGACACCTTGTTGACCAAGTCTTAAAAGTTTTAAAGCATAAAATTGGTATAGTATATCTAACCACTGGTCCTTGTGATGTGTGTGTTGGAATCACTCCTAAACAGTATTAGCAAGTGCTAGTTAATTCATTGTAATAGGTTGAACATTTATTGCTTTTATATTTGTAATTAAGTGTTAATGTAGAAAGCCCATGAGCTTATGCAAAGGCCCATAAGGCCAAGGAAGGGACTAGATGTGTTGCCCTAGCTCCCTTCCCTTATAAATACATTGTAACCTCTCCTTGGAGAGGTGTTGTTCACATTCAATATTACACATAACCTTTCATATATCATACGTGTGTTTTGTGTTCAACCTTCCTTCTCATCTCATTTCTATCATCTACATACTTGTGTGCACTTATGGTGACCTAACGATGGTATCAATCGCCATCTAGTTGGGTGAAACTCATTTGTTTTGAAGTTTGGTATCAACACTTAAAGACTCATGTTACACATTTTCATTTGCATAAAGCTTTGATTTTTTCACTTTTAAACTTTGAATTCTTATGGGTTAAGGTTTATCTAGTGTTAAGGTTTCTAGTTTTTGCAAAAAGTTTCAAACTTTACGTGTTTTAGATTGTTTTTAAACTTGTTTTTGGTTCGTGTCCCTAATTTACGCGTAAGCTCAAAGTTCATCTTGGTACATCAAGTTCTAAACTTTATTGTTATTTTGGTGATTTTGAAGCTGTTTCATCATTAAAAACAAGTTTACAAAACGTTTTAGTGCATAAATATTAGTTTTGGTGAATTACATCAAAGTTACGCCTAAGAAAACCCTATTTCTACGCCTAGGTCTGCAGTTACGCCTAAGCTTTCTTACGCGTAAGTAATTTTCGTTATGATCTTCAAAGTTGTTGGTAACTCAGTGATTTTCTTTCTTGGATAAGCCTGAAAACAATTCGACTTGTGGATATCTTTCACACTTGGACAAGTGTGAAGGATTTTAGTTAAAAACCTAATCTTACGCCTAAGTATAAAAGCTACGAGTAACACTTTATGCCTAAGTTCAATCTTACGCATAAGGTTCCTTACTTCTAAGCATTTAGTTTAAGTCTAAACTTCGTTTAACCTAAAGCTTACGTAAGAAGGAATTTACGCAAGCCTATAGTTTACGCGTAAGTGGATTTTACGCGTAATATCATCAGTCTACGCCTAAGCTATTTGTTTACGCCTAAAAGGACTTCTTAAACAACCAACAACAAGTTTCATTTGACTACAAAGATCCATCATCTACACAAGTTTCAAAGATGTCTCAACCACCATACTCCACTAATTTTCTCATGAATACCCTCAACAACAACAACAACAACAACTACAACAATATCCTCAACAACAATTTCAACAACCACAACAAGTTAGAAATTATTTTCCTCAATTTACACAACCTCTTCCACAACCAATCCCTCAACCAAACCCTCGTCAACTACAGCAGTATGCTAACTACTTCCAATATCAGTTTCCAGCAAAGTATACTATAAATGTTACAACGCAAAAGGAACAAACTTGGTTTGCAAAGATGTGTGAAGCTATAAGTAGCCAACAATCCATTCATGAAGTTTGGATCCTTGATAGACCTCCAATGCTCACTCCGGAAACTATGATCAATGGGTGATCTGAGTTTTAGGTTCATTATCTCAAGAAACCACATGGTAAGTTTTGAAGAAGGTCATCCTTGAAGGTCCTTTTCAAATGCCTACTACAACAGTACCCGGAGATCCAACTGCTACTCCACCAAGAGATGACATTACTTCCACTCTTAGAGTAGTTTAACTCACTGCTGAAAAACTACTGACCTATAAAGCAGATGAAATGGCAATGCAATATATCCTTTTGGGACTACCCAATCCGATTCTTCACAGTGTTGATGCTCAGAAAACTGCTAAAGCAATGTGGGATCACATCCATCTTCTAATGGATGGCAGAACTCAATCAAGAAGATATGGAATCAAAACTTTACTTATCATATGAGAACTTCATGATTGAACACAGGGAATCATTAGAGTCATACTATCATCGGTTTAAAGACATCATCAATGACTTAGACAGACACAGATCATTATGCCAAGGATTGCAATCAACACAAAGTTCCTAAGTTGTCTTGGTCACGATTGGGAAAAGTATGTTACATTCATCCGTCAAGCTAAAACCTTCACCAAGAAAAGTACGGGTTGTTGTATGACTACTTGAAACACCATCAAAAGGAAGTAGACAAAGATAGAGCTCTCCGTGGAGTCACTACACCTTTACCGGATAATCAAACTCTTGCTTTGTTTACTCAAGCTTGTTATCCTCAATTTCCACATCATAGCAACGGTCTTTACAAATCCACCACAACCAGCCCAGTTACACCATATGATCCTTCACGAAATCACAAGAAACTCAATCGGTTCCTTACACAACAACACCGATTCAACACTCTACGGTGAGACACCAAATGATGATGCGAAGCTTTCGATCGTTGAATCAAGGATTATAGTTAATTGCTAGAGCCTTCGGGAGATTTGCTAACAAATCCAACAACCATATTTGTACCTCCTCTAACACAAGGAATCAAGCAGTTGTTAACAATGGAAAGGTTGAGGTTCAGAACCGAGGAAATGGTCGTCAAATGGGTAGTGGTCAAGGATTTAATGCTAATGGAAGGAATAACATGGGTGCTCCACAGCAATGGGTTCAAATTTTTGATTAGGGAAACATTCAGAATGGGATTAATGGTCTCCTATGCTACAACTGTAATGAAAAGGGTCATTTGGCGAATGCTTGCCCAAAGTCGAGAACAAGAGGCAGCGCTTATCACAAGGAGTCTTTACTCTTCGATCTTAAGGATGAAGCTGATGGAACACTTACCAACAAGGAACAGAGCTTCATGGCTAATGCATATTCTGATGATGACATGGAGGACTTGCAAGCTAACGCAGTTGTAATGTTGATGGCCAACATGCAAGAGCTCCACATGAGTGACACATTCCCAGTGTATGACACTGATGGCTTGTCTCGTACGGGATCCTAACATATGTCTTATACATGATCGATATCTCCGCTGCATGTGCATCGGCGAGGCACGAGTGTTCAACATGAGCCTTCTATATCTCATCACGAAGGAAATCAAATGGATCCGTGGTTACATTTGATGATCAAGATGACCTTACGGTTACTATTGATAATCAAGTTGACCATGTGATTACATTTGAGGATCAAAATGATGCATATGTTGAGACTCAAGTTGAACAAAATGAGCCTTTGTCTAATCTAGATCCAGAGCTCATGACCTTATTTCAGACCACCCAATCTCAGTTGGAGAAGTGCAATGAGATTAATAATAATCTTCATGAAAAAGTGGAACTATTGACTAAGGATATTGAATGCTATAAGTTACAACTCAATAACTTTGAAACTAAAGAGAAACGTGAATATAGTTTTGAAGTCGCTTTTGCAAAGTCATACCAAAGCGAACAATCTTTAGAAAAAGCAGATCGTGTTCTAGTTGTTTCCAAGAATGAATTGTTTTCTCAAATAGAACAACAAACATTTGAACATAAACAACAAGTTAACACTCTTACTTCGGAAACTTAAAAAGCCAAGTCTAAGTTGTTATCATGTCAAAAACAGTTTTCAGAATACAAACAACATTCAAAGAAACAAATAGATCTCTATCTCGATGAAATTGTCGATTTACAAAACAAAATCAAAGAGTTTCAAAATGTTATTTATAAACATGGTGAGTCAATCACAATGATTCAAAAGTTCACATTTAAGCCAAATCCAAATAGATATGGGCCAAATATTGCTGATTACAAACCATGTTTTTTCAATAGAGCATTCAATGCACATCCAAAGTTGTAAAGTGTCAAACATATGCTTGAAGAATCTGTTGTGCGTGTCGTTGAATATAATCGTGAAGAGGAATTGGATGCAGAAGAAGATAGTCGATTGAAAATGGAAAATTTGAATATAACAAACCATTTGATTATTCAAAAGGCCCTCTTATAACTTTTTTAAACAACAGATAATACAAAGCAGACCTTGGGTTGTCACACCAATTCTTGAGTCCTCCTCTAATGTTGGTCCCGTTCAACAAGTTGCACAAATTAATGGTCCTTTACCTTCTTTAAGTGAAATCACACCATTACTCGAAAGATGTCAAACCCTTAAATATTTTGATACATTTATGTCTGACATTGATCTTTTGGAACATGAAATTGAACTTAATTCGGAAATAAAAGTTGAAACTTTTCAATTGCCTTATGCGAGAAAAAAAGAGATATTTTTCAAAAACAACTTTTACCCCATGTTCGAAGTTTACGTATGTGTGCAAAATATTGGGAACGGGATCTTTAGAAAGAGATTGGGCACATGAAAACAATTTTCAAAACAACAGAGGCATGGACTTTGAAAAACAAAAAGAATAACAAAATTTTCAAAACCATGTTTATCCACTCTTGGAAGATGTTATATGTTGATACCATGTCACTTTTGTTGTATTATATTGTTGCTTCATTTCGATAATATTGTCATTAATTATGTTGATATTGTTGATAATGTTGAGATTGTTGATAATGTGTCTCAAATCGAAACCTTGAAAGCTGAAAATGAGTGTTTGTTAAATGAACTTTCAAATGTAAAACGTCGTCTTCAATGGTGTCAAAAAAATTGTAATAATCAAGAACTTGCTTTTCAAAAAAAAACTCAAATAGTCGTGTGCTCAAACATTTGAACCAAAACTCGAATGACTGGATGAGGAAAACGTGTCTTTAAAATGTCAAATTTTTAAATATGAACAAGAAATTGCCAAAGTCAATACAGAATATGGTGTCATATTTAATTTGCTCAAAAAGACTCGTGCTAAAGCGTCACAAGAACTTGATAATCATCTTGCGTACACTAAAGAAGTCGTAAACGTTAATGGAAATATTCGCTCTGAAAACCAAGATTTGTTACACACTATCATAGAGTTGAAAGAGGATTTGGTGAAACTTAAGAAAGATAAGTCTAGTAACACAAATTTCCTTGCACCTGGAATGTGTAAAATTGACACTAGGATGCCTAATGACAAACCTCAAGATACTAATGTGCTTCCTTCCACTTCTACAGGTGTGTACTTGCCTCTAATCCTAGCGTTAGCACTTCACAGCTTAAGAGCACAAACAGGAAGAATAGGAAGTTGCAACGTAAAAGAAGATCAGTAAAGACCCCTGAAGTAGAAGAACACACTAGGAATTTGAATAAAACATGTGTTGCACCTACTTTAGACATTGAGTTAGAGAAATGTAATAGACAAAGTGATGTAACGAATGTTGAATCTTTAAGTACTTTGAATGTTTTGTTTGAAGCATCTTGTATTGGTTGTCGTAAAATCATGTTTTCTGGTTGTCATGATAAATATGTTGCTAAATCTATCTTATCTCGTAAGCGAAAACATAGAAATGGAATTACCTCTAGTCCCACTAATGCTTCTAAGTCATTCCTAGGTAAACCGCTTTCTAGTGTTTCTGCAGATATCATTGATGTACCCATAGAACCCACTTCACCTCCTAAGAAGAGAATATCACCTAGTGCATTCACTAAGACCAAAACACAAACTAGTTGGACTTGGCAGAGATGGTTACAAAATACACCTGGATTTAAATGGATTCCAAAAATTATAAACATCGTGTTTTTCAACTGTAACCATAACGGAACCCTCTGACTCTTCGGGTTCCACCTCTACTTCTATTCCACCTGTGTCGTCTGTGTATTGCAGGTGATACAGATCATCCTTTGGATTGTTGATAGCGGATGTTCCCGGCACATGACAGGCAATCTCAAACTTCTTACAAACTTTGTCTCAAAGTTCATTGGCACTGTCAGTTCGGGAATGATCACTGCGGCTATCATGGGCTCTGAGAGACTACATCAATGGGAACAACAAAATTAGCAGGGTTTATTATGTTGAAGGTCTTGGACACAATCTTTTCTCAATCGGCCAATTTTATGATGGTGATTTGGAAGTTGCTTTTAGGGAGAAAACATGCTTCATTCGTGATCTACAAGGAAACGATCTTATGTCTGGAACCCGCACTTCAAGCCTTTACACAATCGCGATGCAAGACATGATCGCTTCATCTCCCATCTGTCTACTTTCTAAAGCAACATCTACAAAATCATGGTTGTGGCACAGAAGACTTTCACATTTAAACTTTCAAACGATAACTAACCTTGCACGACACAAACTAGTTGAAGGTCTCAAAGGTTTAGGTATTCAAAAGATCATTTATGTTCAGCATGTGAACAAGGGAAAAGCACTCGTGCTCATTTTCCTTCAAAGGTGGAAAACAACTCTCAGCATGTTCTTCATATTTTTCACATGGATTTGTGTGGCCCGATGCGTGTGCAGACGATTAATGGAAAATGCTACATTCCCGTAATTGTTGATGACTACTCCAGATGGACTTGGGTTTATTTTCTTCGAAGTAAAGATCAAGCTTCACAAATGATCATCACCTTTCTTACGAAAATTCAAGTTCAGCTCCATAACATGGTTAGACAAGTCGAGCAGATAGAGGAACCGAATTTGTAGAACCAAACTCTTGAGAATACTATGAGAAAGTAGGAATTGAGCATCGAAATCCGATGCACGAACACGTAACAAAATGGAGTTGTCGAAAAGACGAAACCGTGCGTTAGTGGAAGCTGCAAGAATGATGTTGATAAATGCAAAACTTCCAGATTACTTATGGGCGTAAGCCGTTTCAATCGCATGCTACACTCGAACCGTTCTATGATAACAAAATGCCACAACAAAACACCTTATGAGCTTATCCATAACAGAAAACCGAACCTTAAACACTTTCATGTATTTGGTGCTCTCTGTTACCCAAATAATGATCGTGATGACTTTGGAAAGGTCAAGGCCAAAGCTGACATTGGAGTCTTCGTTGGATATTGTGAAAACTCAAAGGGATACGGTTTGGAATCATCATACAAAGGAAATTATGGAAACCATTCACGCTTAATTTTGATGAGCTCACGAAATGGCTTCTGAGCAAAACAGCTTGGAACCCGGAGATAACCGTCTTAACTTCCTCAATCATCAACTGATCAAACCTTTCAAATCACTCATCGTCGATAAAACGTTGTTTGCTCCATTATTTTGTGAAGATTTTGATCAACGTGCTCCGGATGTATCAAATGTTTCATTGCTCAACCCGATAATAATTCTTTACGATATACGAAACAACAAGAATCAAGCTGTTGATGCACCTCGATTGAATCTCCAACAATAGCCGAACAAACTACTTCTAATGACAATGACCGGTGATGATATTCTTAATCAAGATGTACACCGCACCCGCTGGATTATGATGGAAATGCATTCTTTAACCCTTTCGCTCTCGAAGCGCAAATTCGGATGTTCTTTGAATCTTCTACCACCATCCGAATCCACCAAATTTGCACAATGTATACCAACATCAACCCTCCATACACCGATGGGATAAAGACCATCCTCTTGTTAACATAATTGGAAACATAAACCAACCAGTCGTAACAAGACAACGCCTTCAGACTGATGGAGAACATTGCATTTATGCACTCACCGTTAGTCAAACTGAACCCAAAAACATTAAAGATGCAATGACTCTCGACAACTGGATTGAATCCATGCAAGAAGATTTGAACCAGTTTAAACGTTTAGAAGTATGGGAATTGTTTGAAAGACCAACAAGGGTCTACGTCATTGGTCTCAAATGGATTTGGAAGAATAAGTTAGATGTTGAAGGTACGGTTATCCGAAACAAGTCACGTCTGGTGGCTAAGGGCTATAGATAGGAAGAGGGTATTAACTTCGAAGAATCATTCGCACCGGTTGCTAGACTTGAGGTAGTACGGATTTTTCAGGCATTCGCGGCTCACTTGAACATCACCGTCTACCAACTAGATGTCAAAACGGCTTTTCTAAATGGTCAACTAAAGGAAATTGTGTATGTTATCCAGCCGAAAGGATTCATTGATCTAGAGTTCCCCAATCACGTCTACAAACTGAACAAGGCTCTCTACGGTCTCAAACAAGCCCCTCGGGCATGGTATGATAAGTTGTCATCCTTTCTCCTTGCTAATCATTTTATCAAAGGATCGATCGACCCAACACTATTTATTCAATATCATGGGGCACACATTTTAATTGTTCAGATTTATGTGGATGGCATCATTTTTGTTCTACCCAAAAAAAGTACTCAAACTCTTTTTCACATCTAATGAAAACAAATTTTGAAATTTCAATGATGGGTGAACTTACGTTCTTCTTAGGACTACAAGTTCATCAATCACCCCGTGGTATTTTCTTAAGTCAGTCCAAATATGCTCTTGAAATATTGAATAAACATGGAATGCAAAGTTGTGACACCTATGCAACACCAATGGCACATACCAACAAACCGGATGTTTGATTTACATGGAAATTGGTTGACCCTACCAAATACCGAAGTATTATTGGGTCTCTTATGTATCTAACAGCCAATAGACCAGACATAGTATTTTCTGTATATCTTTGCACCCGTTATCAGTCACGGCCAACTGAAAGACACCTCTCTAAGACTAAAAGAATCCTCTGATACGTCAAGGGATCCATTAACTTAGGGATGTGGTATCCGAAGGATTCTGGTTTTGAACTAATAGCTTTTTCAGACGCTGACCACGCAGGATGCTTAGATTCACGGAAAAGTACTTCAGGAGGTTTACAATTCCTTGGTAATAAATTGGTGTCATGGAAATCGAAGAAACAAGATTGTACATTGCTTTCATCAACTGAAGCAGGATATGTAGCCATGTTGGTGTGTTGTGCTCAAGTCATTTGGATGAGAACACAACTCAAAGATTATGGTTATGTATTTGACAGAATTTCGGTGTACTGCGATAACCGAAGTGCTATTGCGATCTCGTGCAACACCGTTCAACACTCAATGTTAAATCACATCGATCTTCGATACCATTTCATCAAAGAGCATGTGGAAAAGGGTATAGTTGAATTATACTTTGTAAGTACAGAACACCAATTGGCGGATCTTCTCACTGAAGCCTTGCCTCCCGCAAGATTTACTAATTTGATTCACCATATTGGTATGAGGTGTTTGACTCCAGAAGAGCTGGACGAACTTTTAAAACGCTCTTGAAAAGTTAAACACCAAAACCTCTTTTGTAAATATTTTTCAAAAACAAAATACAAAATTATAAAATCTTCTAAAATCCAAAAATATTCTTTTATCTAAATTTTATATGAAATACAAGCATCGCAAGTACAAAATTTCCATCAACACAGTGTTCTATTAAACATTTCACCATTTTTCCCGAACAAGTGTTGAGGGGGAGAAAGTAAATATTTTCTAGTTTCATAAAACCTTGTACTTGCATGTTACCAAACATACGTTGTTTTCTATTAAACGGTGAATATGTATCTTGTCATATACCCTCCTCGGACTCAAATGGTTACAAATTTCTTTATTTCAAAAGTCGAGGGAGAGTATCGTTAAGTTTCTTGCCTAATATGTGTTTTGTCTAACCAAAATGGAAGTTAATGGGTCTTGGTTGAAAATTTTTGAGGTTGAGGGACTGATTATGTCAATTTTTCAAAATAATTTTAAACAAAACTCACTATCTACCTCATTCAATGCTTTTACTCTTAGCATTTATTTCAAAACTTACCAAGATCCAACAATCCACACTCGTTCTGCAAATCCGTCCACTAAACTCAAAATCTGTAAGTTACAATATGTTTTGATCATGATTTTAAACTATGGTTTTAAAATTCTTTTCAATCCAACAGCTAAATCTTTCAAATTTTTGATTTTAAGTTTTACGCATATGCGTATGAATAGAAGATTTCGCCTAAGTGAGTTTGTGATGAAATGGTGGATGTTAAAACCTTTATAAACCTGTTTTGAAGCCATTTCAATCATAAATTTGAACCTAAAAACATTAATTGGTCAATTTTCAAAATTAGCGTTCATGAGTCAATTTGGAGGATTTCTTGTTTGAGTGTTTTAGTGCAATTAGATGGCTAGGTTAGTGTTAGAACATGATTAGGAACATGAATAAAGCCTCCAATCTTACCCAGAAACAACAAAATGTAAGGATTAATGTTTTAGGGTTCTTAGGTTCATACTATACGAATCTTCAAATTTTGTGGGTTATTTGTGTTAAAACTTGTTCTAGCTCACTCCTTAGACATCTAGGATAGTGCAGAAACGAATCTTGAATGATTTCCATGGCTAAATCTGTTAAGCGTAACACTAGGGTTTAGGGTTTAAGCTTTTCTTATGCTAAGCTGCTCTAGGCTTATATGATTTGGTCTTGTGCTTGTTTTATGTTCATGATAGTCCTTGGAATAAACTGTAATCATTGTTTCATGTTCATGATTTTCAGGCTGCTTACTCGTAAAAATCAGACAAAGGTGTTCTATGATGTTACGCATAAGGAATACCTTTATGCGTAAAGGTTACGCATAAGAGAAATCTTACGCGTAACTCTTATGCATAAGGGGTCTATAGTGGGATTACACGTATCTTGGAAAGATATGCGTAAATGATCCGTGCAAAACCGTCAAGTTTTCTCACACAAGCCGGCCACTTGTGAATGGCCGACCGTAAGAAACTTAAAACAGTTTAAACATGAATGCAATGAAGATCCGGGAGTATAGTGTTTCCCAGGTCGTTATGTCCCAATGAGCTATGCAATGGATCACCAAACGATATAGTGATCGAGAAATTTAAACGAAAAAGGGATTGTGATTATTATAACTACGTAAATAGCCTATAATTACAAAGGCTTAAATGCAAATTAAAGAAAATTAAAAAAGATAAAAATATTAAATAAACGCTATCACTATTTGCAAAATGATGTTTTTGATTTTATGTTTTTATAAAACTGAATTAAAAACTACGCGACGTACAAATAAAAATATGAAACTGAAGCAGTATTAATCCTAAAAATATGAAAATGATATTTTTACAATCCTAAAGTTAAAAGAAAATTATTAGAAAAAGAAAATTATTTTTATAACTATATATCTAATTATTATTAATTAAAAACTAATTTTAACTATTTAATATTAGCCTAAAATACAAGAAAATATGAAATTAAGCTAGAAAAATGAAATTATGACTTGGAAAAATCTAAAATAACAAAATAGAATTTTCAAAACTATTTTTGTATTTTTCTGATTATTTTTCTATTTTCTATGAATTAAAAACTATTTAAAACTACTTAAATTCCTTAAAAGTACAAATTTAACTAAGAAAAATCTAGAAAAATATTTTTTTGGCTTTTTATATTTATCTTAACCTAATAAAATTGAAAAATTATTTTTTTGAAACTTTTCTTAATTATTTGTATTAAATGCTAATTAAAATGCTTAAAACTAATTAAAATGAAGAAAAATACTAAACGACCTATAAAATCTAAAAATTCAAGATAAGCTTAAAATAATGTCTTGAATCTAGGAAAAATGGAAAAACAGTTGCTTGTGTACAAGAATTTGAAATGCTATGCAAAGTGCTTTAGAATAAGCACTTGAAATAAGCCACAAGCCACAATTAAGCACTAAACCGATATAGAAGCTATAAACGCTAAAAGTAACCAAATGCAACAATGTTCAACTACTCTTAACCTCTATTTTGCAGATTACAGTTTGGTGATAAGAGCTTATGAGCTTAAAATCGGTTTAGGTGCTACTTTGAGCTTAAGTACAAGATACAAAATAAGTGAGAATGAAAATGAGAAGTTGGAACTTATACTAGACCTGTCCAAGATCACGTGAACCAAACATGAGACCTAGATAAGCTCGGATGAGCTTGATGCAAGCTCTGCAAGAAGCTGCACAAGTCTGTGCAGTCGATCGATATCAATCGACTCGAGTTTGACCTGAGCAACTAAGACCAGATTCACAAGTCTTTTGAGGCTTATAAAAATTCACAAAATGTACAAAATGGTGATAACGAAATAGACCAGTTGAAGTTTATGAAATACCAAGTTTCACTTAATATGGCTCAAGAATGAACCAATGAAAAATCACCTCAGTTGGCTCAAACTAGGTTTTATCCAATTTGACTTTTGATACAAATTTGAAAGTTTGACTTATTTGATTTTGAATCCAATTTGTGGACCATTTTGATGTTAATAGATGAACTAAGCTCAATGCAAGTAATATCTATGAATCCTTAACACAAAACAAGCTTTTGATTTCCAAAATTCCAACAGTGGGCAGTTAAGATGTAAGAGATGTGATTTTGACTTTTGATATCCGCAAGCTCAAAACTATGACAGATATGAGTATATTGAAACTAAACAAGCCTAGAACTACAAAGGTTACCCACTGAGTAAACCTTAAAGATAGATTAGGTACCAAATCCAAACACCCTTATAAGTACTGATTTGAACTCAAAACTGATCCAAACACTGAACCAACTTGTTTTAATGATCAAACTAAGTTTAAATAACCTAAATACTACTTAATGAGCAGTTAAAACTATTATAAATCACAAGAGCAGTTATGCTATATAACTTTGAAAATCACTTACAAATGGTCCTAGCCACTATGGCTTGAAACAATGAATGAAACCGAACACACTAACTACTAGCCTATATAAACCAAACCCATAGAACTCGAATCAACCCATTTCCATTTACGCATCAACCATTTCCATTTCATACCCATTTGTGCTCCATTTTGACTTATGTTGACCAAAATCCAAAATAGCTTGAAACTTAAATGTAGGCTTATAAAACTATAACAAGCTTATACAAGCTTGTTTGAGCTTAAAATTAAGCTAGTAAGAGCTTATACATGAGAGTTAAAATGAAAATTTCAACGATGGCATATAAGTATGAAACTTTAACATAAACTTGAATTGATGTTTAAAAAGAGTTGCAATACATAGAAATACTTTAATTTGATACAACTAAACTGGAAATTACTACTAAGAACCTATTAAAGACTTTTGAATTAAAAAACGACATACATTTAAGAAAATAAACTAAGTGCTCTCCTTCTTCCTTCTCTTTGCCTCTTTTTATACTCCAATGAGCTTCTCTCACCTCTCTCTTCAAATCCTAGCAGAATTGATAGCCATTGGATGACTAGGATTGATCTTGGCCGTTTATGCATTTTGGCGCCAAAAGTGTTTTTTTTTAACAGCTGGAGAGGGCAGAGTTAGGTTGAAGGTGCATTAAATGCATCCTTGGAGTGGGGTGAGGTGGAGGTAGGGATGATGATGGAGGTGGGGTTGAGTGTTAGCGGTGGTGTTGCGGGGGGGAAGGGATGATGATGAAGGTATCTCGTGAGTGGGAGGAAAGAGAAGTCAAAGGATTTGACCGGGTAATATTAAAAGGGAGTCCAAATTGCAAAGGGTCCAAAGGGTAATTGGCAGGGGGTCATATGGGTTTGTGACAAGGGTCCAAGTGGTATTAAAGGTTTAATAATCAAGGGACCAATTGTGTAAATCCTGAAAATTGAGGGACCAGAGCTGCCAAATTGCAAAGTTGTTCCAAGGGCTAAAAGTGACAATCTCAAAAAGTACAAGGACCAAACTTGACATTTTCCAATTTCCAAGGACTAATTTTGCCAATTTTAAACTTGAAGGACCAATTTTGTAATTTCTCAAAACTTTTGATATTTTTCACCAAAGGACTAATTTTGACAACTTATGATTTAAAAGGACCTTTGGTGATTTTTCTTTGAAATTATGTGCTTAGGACTATTTCCGACAATTTTTGAAACTTGGGGACCAAACGCCAATTATGCAAACTTAGCTCATTTTCATCGATTTTAAACATTTTGCATCCGAAACATATAAAATGCAATTTTGGAATATTTTCGATATTTTGATGCATTTCGAGCATTTTAAGTGTTTTGCGATTCAGTTTAACCAAAATGATGAGTATTTACACACTCATCAATCCCCACACACTCATCAATCCCCACACTAAACTATTGCTAGTCCCTAGCAATCTTTTGAGAAAAACTTAATGGATTTGAATCTCTTTACCAAAAGCCATTACTCGGAGTAGCCAAATGTTTCATTCAAGTAAGAACCATGGTACACCGATAACCATGTGATTTTGAGCAAATCACCGACTTCAACGGATTTGATTTGTCTTTACGAAGCCGTTTGCTTCTAGACTAGCCAACTCTTAGATAAATTATCAATATTATCTTTGGTGAGTGATTACCAATTATGGTTTTTCCATCGCCTTTACCACAAGCCATAAACTTGCGGGCTAGCCAACTCTTCACTTTTAAGGATATGGTGAATGAATACCATACAATTTTGGGCAAATTGCAAGCCGTCAACGGATTTGAGATATCTTTACCAAGATCCGTTTGCTCCTGGATTAGCCAATCCTTTTGTTTTTTAGACAAGGCGGACTGATAACCAAATGAGTAAGTGTAGAACACTTACTCCAAAAAAAATTTTGGCCAAAAACGGGAGAATTAGGCGGTATAATTACGTGATAAAATTCGTGAGAATTCCCCCCCACACTTAGAACTGAATATTGCCCTCAATATTCAAAGTACCGCGGTTATGCGAAACAAAGAACGTAAAAGGAAATACTACGGCCATTATGTAGCAAGATTTTTTTTTTTTTTTTTTTTTTAAACCTTATATACACAACATGTGGGCAACCCCCATACTAGGGTGGTAGAAAGATAGAAAGAAGTCGAAATATGGGTGAAAACCCATATTGCATGCTCTTATTTTTTATTCCCGAGTCGCTAGCTTGCCTCGATCCCGCATTCATTTGTTCATGGGGAAAGTAACGTGGAAAACCAATCTCGATCGGACTTTCGTTCACAATGTTAATAAACATATGAACATCGAAAGTTCCACACCGACGAGATACAACCGCGGTATTGTTAATAATAGAAACTATAAGGGATGATACTGGGGTCAAAGATGGTGTCCTCATTCCGAAAAGAAAAGGAAAAGAGCAACCACACCATCTGTGAAGAATGGAATAAAGGCGTACATGAGAATGCAAGTCCATTCCTCAACGAAAGAAGCAAATCACCATTTTGACATTTTAAGCTTAAACTTGAAGCTTATATGGTGATTGTCAAGAAGATGTCCGGGAGGAGGGTGGGAAAGCGGTTCTTCAATCAACGTGTTTTCCGAAAAGGATGTCTCCTCCGGATCAAAGTAAGTATTATCAATTCTGTTGGAATTGACTCATCACTAAGAAAGGCATCGACTTCATTCCAAAGTTGTCATCTTCCTCATCGGGGTGAGAGAAGGAATGGAAGAGTCGGAATAAGACTGAAGATGATGGATCATTTTGAGCAATTCATCAATGGGAAGAATGTCTCCATTGGATCACAAACATCATCATCCAATTCGGATGAAATCAAGAGAGTTTGGTTTCATCCACGAGTTAACAATCTCGATCGACAAACCGATTCCGGAGGTGGGACAAGTGGTGTGCTCTTAGAGCTAGCAATTTCCACCACTTCCGATGAAGTCTCCGATTCTAGATCATCATCATCATCAAGAACACTCTTGACTTCCTTGGTACAACTTTCAAACCATTTGTTTGAACCAGGGTTGATTTTCAAAGCTTTTAACTCAAAGACGTTTTTGAAAACTCCTCTTAACCGTGAAATTTGAGAGTGTTGCATTGAATCTTCGGATCTTTGATCAATTGTGGCAACACTCTGTTTGGACGAGGTTTGGAGTTCGTTGATATTCAATGTGAGCTCTTCGTTGTCAACCCGTATGGTCAACTCTTGACGAACACATCAATCGAGCACGACTGTTCTCAAGAAAGCTCTCCCAAGATGAGGGAACTCTAGGATCCGTGCATCGAAGTCTACTACAACAAAGTCGGTGGGAAAGTGAAACTTTCCCACTTTCATCACGACATCCTCGGCTATCCCAAGTGGACGAGTTGTGGTGCGGTCCGCTAGCTCGAGTGTCATACAAGTGGATGAAAGTTTAGGAAGAGACAGTTTCTTCCATCTCGAGAGTGGCATGAGGTTAATGCTAGCGCCAAGATCGGCCAAGGCGAGCATTGAACCATCCCAAGAAATCACACGGATTAGAAATCGCCGGGGTCTTCAAGCTTTTGGGAAGCTTCTTGAGAAGGACCGTGAGCATTGCTCATTGAGAGGAGTTTTAGCCATCTCGGATAGCTTATCTTTGTTGGTTAGTAAGCCTTTAAGCGTGGATGCAAATTTAGGCATTAGAGCGAGAGCATCAACGAAGCTTATATCAAAGTGTAGCTCATTGAAGATTTGGAAAAATTTCCATTTGCTCTTTGTTTTGTCTTTGAGCTTCTCATCATTCATTCTTGATGGGTAAGGAAGTCGACTAGACTTTTGAGCCGGATGGAAGTCATTTACGCTCAGATTTTCTTCGAACGTCGGGTTCCGGACTTAAAGCTTGGACTACCGAAGGTGGGACGTGTCTTGATGCCATGGGCTTGAGAAATGCACCTTGTCCGTTGTATCCTTGGTAACTTGACTCATTGCCACGGGAGGAGGGGCATAGGAGTCGAAGGTCCATTGTCGTCTTACCACTACGAGTGGTGACGGCTTTCAACTCGGCATTGGGGTTAGGAATTGTATTGCTTGGAGTCCTCCGGAAGATGATGAAGCTTTGTTCATATTCATGTTCATGAAACTGCTCATCATATTCTTTAACTCATTTGTCTGCCGAGACATTGTGGTATCAATTTCCTTTTTTAGCTCAACTCTAATGTTATTGATCTGAGTTTGCATTGATCGTATGTTTGACTCAGTAATTTTAATGAAGTCATTTGGCATGGGAGCTTGAGGAGGTTGTTGATAACTTTGATGATTTGGAGCTTGATAAGGTTGGTTGAAATTGTTCGGTTTGATTGAAATTTTGAGAGTTATTGAAATTTTGTCCTTGATTCGAACAAAGCGATTTTGATTGCCATGGTTTTGCAGGAGGAAAACCGGTGGTGTCATACCGCTAGGTGCACGATAGTGAGGATCACTGTGGTCGGTATTGATTGTGGTTTACGAAGCTACGGAGCTTGGTAAAGGAAGCATCGGTTGCTTGACAATCATAATACGCATGTGGACCACTACAAGTTTCACACACCTTGTTTACGGCTTTGATTGGTTCCGGCTTATGAATTTCGCTTTTGATTTCCTTTACATCCTTAATCATACAACGGATAGCATCCGTTAGAGCGGCTATTGGAGCAGCTAACTCAGAAGAGTTATTGGATGTAGAAGCAGGAGTCTTAGGAGTATTGACTTTGTTGCGAGAAATAGGAACTTTTGATTTTTTCTCGCAAATCTCAATCACATCTTTAGGTCTACGATTCAAGATATTGCCACCGGCGGCTGCATTCAAAGAATCTTGATCATTACCGTTCAACCCATTGTAAAAAATATTGACTTGTTGAAGCTCCGTGAATTCATGATGGGGCATTTCTGAGGAGATCTTTGAATCTCTCCCATGCCTCTCCAAAGTTTTCATCGAAATTTTGACGAAATCCAAAATTTCATTTTAAGATTAATCGTCTTTGATGGAGGAAAGAAATAATTGACAAACTTTTGAACAAGATCCTCCCAAGTTTCGATGGATTGAGGGGTTCTTTTTCCGGTAAATCCGGCCGTGTCCTCAGTGAGAATGGAAATAGCATCAACTTGATCACTTTTGTGGCACATCCTTGAAATTGATAGTTGAAGTCAACTTGTTAAACCAACGGATGTGTGCATACGGGTCTTCTCGATCAAACCCGTGGAATTGACTCGTGACACAAGTGTGATCAAATGTATCTTCAATTCAAGTGATCGAAATTGATTCTTTGGTAAAATGATGGCATCTCCATAACCCTCGGTGGGTGCTTGGAGCATTTCCGCCATAATACGTTAAATACGCCATATTGTTGCTTGAAATAGTACGAATCTCGGGTTCGACTATTTGGGCGACACGTCGACGAGCGTCTTCTTGGAATTTCTGCTAGATCACGCAAAGGACTCAATGATCTAGAAGAACGAGTGCGCGTGCACTAGAGTTAACTCTAAGGAACCTCAGAGTTAAGGAGAGGAATGGGAATTATGAAGATATTTATAAAAATGGGGTGAGAAGAATCTTTATGGGTTTTCTGGTTCTGACAAGTAGATATACCAACAAAATCAATTAAAACAAAATCGAGGCAAAACAACGATGAACTTAACCAATAATCACAAGATGAATGGCTTTTTGAAAAGGTACACCAATCACAAGGACACAAAGGCAAGTTTTAAATCTTTGGTTCGGGAACTTATTATGGTCGTACCCCAGTTAGGTAGTACACTGCCTTGGTTTGCGGTGGTAATCTTTTATGTTGTTATTATTAAACAAAGAAACGATAATCTTTTGTATTTTATTATTTTTGATATATATAGAAACAAAAGGAAAATATTTTTGTGTTTTATACGTTTTTTTGCTGTTTTGGGTTTTGGATTTTTATAAGAGAATATGGATATATATATAGATGGATGGTATGAACAAAAGTGAGTATTCAAACTACTAATCGCTAAGCGGAAGATAATCAAGACACCCACTCCCGTGGCGCTTAAAATTTGATCCGTGCAAAACCGTCAAGTTTTCTCACAAGCCGCCACTTGTGAATGGCCGACCGTAAGAAACTTAAAGCAGTTTAAACACGAATGCAATGAAGATCCGGGAGTATAGTGTTTCCCGGTCGTTATGTCCCAATGAGCTATGCAATGGATCACCAAATGTATAGTGATCGAGAAATTTGAACAGAAAAAGGGATTGTGATTATTATAACTACAGAAATAGCCTATAATTACAAAGGCTTAAATGCAAATTAAAGAAAATTAAAAAGATAAAAAAAAATATTAAATAAACGCTATCACTATTTGCAAAATGATGTTTTGATTTTATGTTTTATAAAACTCAATTAAAAACTACGCGACGTATAAATGAAAATATGAAATCAAGCGGATTAATCCTAAAAATATGAAAATGATATTTTACAATCCTAAAGTTAAAAGAAAATTATTAGAAAAGAAAATTATTTTTATAACTATATATCTAATTATTATTAATTAAAACTAATTTTAACTATTTAATATTAGCCTAAAATACAAGAAAATATGAAATTAAGCTAGAAAAATGAAATTATGACTTGTAAAAATCTAAAATAACAAAATAGAATTTTCAAAACTATTTTGTATTTTTCGATTATTTTTCTATTTTCTATGAATTAAAACTATTTAAAACTACTTAAATTCCTTAAAATACAAATTTAACTAAGAAAATATAGAAAAATATTTTTTTGGCTTTTATATTTATCTTAACCTAAGAAAATTGAAAAATTATTTTTTTGAAACTTTTCTTAATTATTTGTATTAAATGCTAATTAAAAATGCTTAAAAACTAATTAAAATGAAGAAAAATACTAAACTGACCTATAAAAATCTGAAAAATTCAAGATAAGCTTAAAATAATGTACTGAATCTAGGAAAAATGGAAAAACAGTAGCTTGTGTACAAGAATTTGAAACTGCTATGCAAAGTGCTTTAGAATAAGCACTTGAAATAAGCCACAAGCCACAATTAAGCACTAAACTGATATAGAAGCTATAAACTGCTAAAAGTAACCAAATGCAACAATGTTCAACTACTCTTAACCTCTATTTTGCAGATTACACAGATTTGGTGATAAGAGCTTATGAGCTTAAAATCAGTTTTAGGTGCTACTTTTGAGCTTAAGTACAAGATACAAAATAAGCTGAGAATGAAAATGAGAAGTTGGAACTTATACTAGACACGGCCAAGATCACGTGAACCAAACATGAGACCTAGATAAGCTCGGATGAGCTTGATGCAAGCTCTGCAAGAACTGCACAAGTCCTGTGAGTCGTCATTAATCGACTCGGTTACCACAGGCAACTAAGACCAGATTCACAAGTCTTTTTGAGGCTTATAAAAAATTCACAAAAATGTACAAAAATGGTGATAACAAAATAGGCCAGTTGAAGTTTATGAAATACCAAGTTTCACTTAATATGGCTCAAGAATGAACCAATGAAAAATCACCTCAGTTGGCTCAAACTAGGTTTTATCCAATTTGACTTTTGATACAAATTTGAAAGTTTGACTTATTTGATTTTTGAATCCAATTTGTGGACAGATTGTGATGTTAATAGATGAACTAAGCTCAATGCAAGTAATATCTATGAATCCTTAACACAAAAACAAGCTTTTGGATTTCCAAAAATTCCACAGTGGAACAGTTAAGACAGAAGAGGTGTGATTTTGACTTTTGATATCTGCAAGCTCAAAACTATGACAGATATGAGTATATTGAAACTAAACAAGCCTAGAACTACAAAGGTTACCCACTGAGTAAACCTTAAAGACAGATTAGCTACCAAATCCAAACACCCTTATAAGTACTGATTTGAACTCAAAACTGATCCAAACACTGAACCAACTTGTTTTAATGATCAAACTAAGTTTAAATAACCTAAATACTACTTAATGAACAGATTAAAACTATTATAAATCACAAGAACAGATTATGCTATATAACTTTGAAAATCACTTACAAATGGTCCCTAGCCACTATGGCTTGAAACAGCAATGAAACCAGAACACAGTAACCACTAGCCTATATAAACCAACCCCATAGAACTCAGAATCAACCCATTTCCATTTCTGCATCAACCATTTCCATTTCATACCCATTTGTGCTCCATTTTGACTTATGTTGACCAAAATCCAAAATAGCTTGAAACTTAAATGTAGGCTTATAAAAAACTATAACAAGCTTATACAAGCTTGTTTGAGCTTAAAATTAAGCTAGTAAGAGCTTATACATGAGAGTTAGAAACTGAAAATTTCAACAGTGGCATATAAGTATGAAACTTTAACATAAACTTGAATTGATGTTTAAAAAGAGTTGCAATACATAGAAATACTTTAATTTGATACAACTAAACTGGAAATTACTACTAAGAACCTATTAAATACTTTTGAATTAGAAAACGACATACATTTAAGAAAATAAACTAAGTGCTCTCCTTCTTCCTTCTCTTTGCCTCTTTTTATACTCCAATGAGCTTCTCTCACCTCTCTCTTCAAATCCCAGCAGAATTGATAGCCATTGGATGACTAGGATTGATCTTGGCCGTTTATGCATTTTGGCGCCAAAAGTGTTTTTTTTAACAGCTGGAGAGGGCAGAGTTAGGTTGAAGGTGCATTAAATGCATCCTTGGAGTGGGGTGAGGTGGAGGGTAGGGATGATGATGGAGGTGGGGGGTTGAGTGTTAGCAGGTGGTGTTGCAGGGGGGTAGGGATGATGATGAAGGTATCTCGTGAGTGGGAGGGAAAAGAGAAGTCAAAAGGATTTGACTGGTAATATTAAAAGGGGAGTCCAAATTGCAAAGGGTCCAAAAGGGTAATTGGCAGGGGGTCATATGGGTTTGTGACAAGGGTCCAAGTGGTATTAAAGGTTTAATAATCAAGGGACCAATTGTGTAAATCCTGAAAATTGAGGGACCAGAGCTGCCAAATTGCAAAGTTGTTCCAAGGGCTAAAAGTGACAATCTCAAAAAGTACAAGGACCAAACTTGACATTTTCCAATTTCCAAGGACTAATTTTGCCAATTTTTAAACTTGAAGGACCAATTTTGTAATTTCTCAAAACTTTTGATATTTTTCACCAAAGGACTAATTTTGACAACTTATGATTTAAAAAGGACCTTTGGTGATTTTTCTTTTGAAATTATGTGCTCGGGGACTATTTTCGACAATTTTGAAACTTAGGGACTCGAAGCGCCAATTATGCAAACTTAGCTCATTTTCATCGATTTTAAATATTTTGCATCTGAAACATATAAAATGCAATTTTGGAATATTTTTAGTATTTTGATGCATTTCTGAGCATTTTTAAGTGTTTTGCAGTTCAGATTTAACCAAAAATGATGAGTATTTACATACTCATCAGTAAACAAGGTCTGTTTGCGTAAGCGTTGCTCTTACGAGTAAGCTTTACGCGTAACTATCTGCTTAACCTTACGCGTAAGCTCAAAGCTTTGATTTGGTTTTACGCATAAGAAATTCTTACGCCTAAGCTACAATCTTACGCTTTAGCTTATGCCTAAGCCTAAGCCCTTTCTTTACGCATAAGAACACTTGCTTACCCATAAGCCATTTTTCCCTTGTATTGAATGTTACGCGTAGACTAACTTGTAAATTGTTACACTTAAGTCACAAAACCAAATGTTACTCATAAGCTCTCAAAAGTTAATATGTTATGTGTTTAAGTGAAACTTTGGACTTTAAAACTTCAAAATTAATTCGTTCACGTAACTTATCACATTAACTTAAATCAATTAGACTAAAGTGACATTGGACTTGTAACAATCATGAACATGATAACGTCAAACAAGTAATTGGACAATAAATCAAACTAATACTAACACAATGTGTTTCCATATGTTTGTTCTTTTGTCTGATAACTTTCAGATCAAGAAATGGCTATCAATCAAGAAAACATCGATGCCCCAGTTGAACTCACAATGGCAAACACATTCCCACCGGGTTATGACAGGATCATTGGCAAGAACAACCTCCGGGTCGACTTCAACAATTTACTTGTGTTGAATCATCATGCAGAATTGCTTTGGACGTCCTTCAGTATCATCCATTCAGACCCATGCTTACCAGATCAACATCTATTCCGGACTTCTATTTGCACCAGTTCTGGTATACCATGGAAAGGACTGCCGACGATCATGTGTTCAAGGTTAAACTAGACACAAAGGAGATCATGGTCTCTGTAGATGATCTTCGTTCAGCTCTTGAACTTCCAGCCATTAACTCCGAAGCTGATTATGTCAACATTCCTGATGAAGCTAGGATTCTGGAATTCATGTTAAATATTGGGTATGATGAGGCTTCTGGGATCATATCTACCCATTCAAGATTCGATGTCAAGAATATCCCACAACCTTGGAGAACCATCTACCTAATGGTTGCCAAGTCTGTCTTAGGGAGGGATAGCAGCCATGAAAATCCAAAATTGATGCATTTGTAGATCTTCTGGGGGTTTGTTCACGTACACCACATTGACTTCGCTAGCCTCATCTGAGAGGATATGATGCAACATCTGAAGAAGCAAGGTCCTAGGATTCCCTTCGTTCGTTTCACCAAGCTGATCATCTACAACATCCTCAGGAAACACGAAGACATTCCAAAGTGCCTTGACGACCCCAACAAACACACCATGATCAATGAGCCTGCACTAAAGGAAGTAAGGGTCAAGAAGACAACTACCCGCAAAACAAGGTGATGTTGTTCCAGACTGCTTACTCACCGACAAGGTCAAAGCTGCCACCTCATACATTTATTACACTAAAGCAGTCAAGGTGAAGAAAGTGGGTTTCTTAGATGAGGTAATTGCTCAAAAACCCAAAACTAGAGCACGTAAAGCTGGAAGTGCTGGAAGTACACAGACTAAGTCCAAGAAATCTTCAAGGACATACAAGAGAAGATTCTAGCTAACATTGTCAAAAAGGAGCCTTCACCTGGGCCATCATCTCAACCAGATGATGACTCTGCTACCGAGTCTGATGAGGTCACAATATACTCTGAGGAGCGTACTCAAGACACAACCGTTAAACAAGGAAAAGAGGACAAGGATGATAGTTCTTCTCTTGAGGATCTCTTCCGCGACATCGAAGAGTACGACTTCCCAGATAGTAAGACCAAGACAGACAAAGGGAAGAAACCTATGTATGAACAGGAATCAGATGCTGAAAAGTATGACTCAATGGATGAAGATGAACAATTCAGGAAAACTCTGAAGCAGAAAAGACTTGAACATCAAGTTGCTGAATTTGCTCTTCAACAGACTAAAGGACCGGGAGGTTCCAGCGGTGGTGTTCTCCCTACACTTGTTCCTGATATGGTTAATCAACCCGGTAAAGGAACATATATCATCACCAAGGAATCTGCCGATAAACAACACCAAGAGGATGAAGAAATGGTCGAACATGGAGATGACGACAAAGATACTGATGAGAGAATCACTGAGAAAGACATTTTGGAAGCTGAAAAGGAAAGGGATACAGAAGAAGCTGCTAAGAAGGCCGAAGAGGAACGCATTTGAAGGGAAACAGATGCTTATATTCTAGACAACCCTGAGTAATCTTCAGAACCACCCTTTGAAACCTCCAAAACCGAATCATCTTCTCACTCGTCACCGCCACCATCAAAAGAAACAACAAAATCATCTACAAAATCAATTAAGAAGAAAACTGATACTTGGGAATCTCTCACTAAGGCTAAGATCCAGAACGCATTGCTTCAATCTAGAAAACGCAAACAAAGTCTTCAGGAAACAAGACTGAACATGTTGGCTGACAAGGTCATCGAGCTTTCCCAGCTGTTAGGAATTAGAAAATTCCATAGTGAAGATTCGGTCACCCCAAATATTATCTAGCATAAGTTAGCTCGTAGACTTGTCGTTATTTACGTTTTTATGTAGTTAATTAGTTAGTCAAGAGCTTAAAATAGTTTAGTGCAACACCGTGGAGGAAGGACGGTCTTTACCCACTGTATCCACGATCCACAGCCGATAGGAGGTCGTGTATTTGTAGTATAAATACCCTTCCATCCATGGAAGGGTGGTGCTCATTTTCAATCTAATCTTTCCTTTGTGTAAACCTCTAGCAAGAACACCCTCTCTCTCTACTTTCTCTCTCTAAAATGGAAAACATGTATTTTGATCATCCAAGACCACCCGAATCATCAACACAATAAATATTAAGATCCTACAATTGGTATCAGAGCCAGGGTTATTGTGTTGTGTTGATTTATTGTGGTCTATTGTACCGTGTTATTACTGTTTCGGTATTACTTTTGGTCGGAAAAGTGTTTTTGGGCAAACAGTGTTTATCTAATATTGTGTAGAAATATTGTGTAGTTGGTTTTTGGTCAAAAATGTTCATATGGTCCGGTCTTTCTGTCTTGTCTCAAAATATTGTCCAAGTATCTGTTTTGGTATTATGCATATTTTTTTGGATAAACAATCAAACTGTCAAAACAGTCAACTGGTCATTTTCTGGGTCAAAACGGATTAATAGGCGTATCTTCTTGTTATTTCCTGGGTAACTTTGTGTATGAAAGAAAAATAACAGTTTGATATTCATGCTAGCGAGTTGGATGAACAAGTTGTCTAGATTCAGTGTTTTGCAGTAGCGAGTTGTGCAACAATAGCGACTTGTTCCTTTTGTCCAGATTCTGAGTTTGGTCAACAAGTCAATGGCGAGTTGGTCTTAATTTGCTAGCAACTTGTCTTTACAAGTTAGCGAGTTGTGGTATATAATGAAGCGAATTGGTGGCGGTTTGACTTTTGAGTCAAACTGAAATGTTAGCGATTTGTAATGGAAAAAAGTTAGCGACTTATAAGGTTTAAGAGGTATAGCGACTTGTCTTTACAAGTCGTAGCAACTTGTGCTAGCGACTTGGGCTAAAGACTATGCTAGCGACTTGACTCATGGCTTAGCGACTTGACTTGGCGACTTAGACAGAAAACAAGATGAAGAAGAATCGACCACATGACCACAACCACAATATCTTATAAACCAAATACCAATCTTAATTATCACAACCTCAGGCTATCATACCATCATCAGTCCACGAAGGTCTTAAATTGACAAAGTAAAGAATCGAAGCTGTAACATCAACATACTACAAGCAACCATTCATATCACTTAATCTTATGAAGTACTTCAATCATCTACAATCTACTCTATCATAACACAAGCACAATCTCAGCATATGTCAAGGATTGGTTAAGGCAGTCAAGACCTCAACTCAAGCTTAATTAAAACCCCTCGACATTTTGCTTCACTGATCAAGTCTCTTACGAATGGAAATAAAGTTCATTTCAAATTATTTGAATCTCATTTCATGTCGTGTAGTCTCATAACACATCAAGACTCATAAAGTAACTACACACGACTCATAAACCATCATTGATCATTGTGAAGATTTACTTCATAAATATATGTCCGACTACAAAGATAAGAAATATAACAAGAGTGTTATGTTCTTTTTTTTTGTTTCGGTCAAAGAAAACGTGAAGATTAGAAGTGACCAAGACTCGACTCATATCAAAGTAAGATCTCAGAAAAGCTTTCGTTAATATCTTTTATGTGATTACAATATTAAATGGTCAAGCAAACGAAAGTCAATTCTCATCATAGATCAAGTCTCATTCGGTGTGTTAGAATCGAGCCATGTTCCCTGTGATTGGTTCTTCAACACATAGATATTACTCTATCTATTCACAAGGAACTTATGCATCATAGATCATGTTGGAATATTATCCCGTTGATTATCCGAATCATCAAAGTAATAAAACCATAGCAAGGATGCTAGTTTTATTCTTTTTGTTCGTTGTTTGTCAAATCTGAAAAGAAAAACATAACGAAAAATCAATGAAAGTTAAACCTACCTTAAATCCGAATCAATGGTTTATGCCATCTCTGTGGCAGTTTCAAGACCCTCAAGGCCATCCTTGTGGCGAGGTCTTAACAAAGATTGTTCATCCATGTGTACTGAAAGTGATTGATCTGTTGGATGTGTGTTTGTTGTTATGAGAAAGTCGAATCATTGGGTGGAGAGAAGAATTTGGATGATGTATGTTATTCGGATGTGGGAAAATGAAAAAGGGAGGCGACTTGGTTAACAGATATGATGGGGGCGTTATTTCTGAGAATGTGTTTTAGGGTTTGGATGTATGAGAAATATTAGGGTATGAGGGTGATTAAGTGACTCTTTTATACCCATTAAGATTAGGGTAAGGAGGGATTTGGATTGGGTCAGTCATTTATCTGAATGGGCTTCGGTTGTAGTTGGCCTTGTATTTCCTATGGATCAGGCGTGGTTGTAATTTAAATGGGCCTTGGATATCAAATTATTCATTCGTATGATATGATGAAACTGATGCATGGAATGTAAAATATGTCATCCGAATTTTTCAAAACTTTGGATACATATTTTATAGATTCAATGAGTGGTATCTTGGTATATTAGTTTCACGAGGGATATATCAATTCACGGCCTGAGCTAAATTTCACGAATGGTTAGGTTACATTTTCTCGGGGGCACACGTTCAATTGAATTTGATTATTATCGAAAATGGTGAACCTTCTTTATAAATCCGAAATTTTAATGATGTGCCGGAGTTGATTTGGATTGAATTGAAATGGGCGTAATGGATTATTGGATCAAATGCTTATTTTTGATAATGAGATTTGAAACATGAGATTTGATGTTTTGTGTTGTTATTGAGATTTGGTGTGTTGTGCGGGCAATACTTTGGTTTATGCATTTTCACGAAAGGTAATATGTCACGGCTTGGATTGTTATTGGAACTAAGTTGACTACGGGGTTGTTTATATGGTATATCTTATTTAGATTTGAAGTGAGGTTTTTTTCCGGGCACGTTTATTTATTTCATCTTTCTTCTTTCTACCCTTCCGCGAAGATGACTTGTTTGGGCTTTTACAGAGGGTGATAAAGACTTGGCTATTTAATTACGGTTGTGATTCTTTCTCGTTTAACCCACAACGTAACTATCACTTCGGTGTCTCACTCAGTTGAGAATGTCAAGAGGTTTTGTACATTGGGTACACCGTTTCTTTTTCACGAGGATTAGTACAAGTTTAAGTAACGAATCTGGGGAAGTTCACTTCATGATCAAGTTTGGCATATCAGGTCTACTTCACCGTGTTGTCACTACATTAGCCGACATAATGCGTGAATGATGTGTTTACCAAAGTGTTTGTTGGATGGTTGTTGATGATGTTGGTGTTGGTTATTGAACCGTTGATGAACCGCTACATGTTCCCCTAAAACAGATATTCGTCGAAACCAATGCTGTCATTACACATTCAAGCTGACATTGTTTACGGTTTTGTCTTGATTTTGTAAAATCCCGCGAAAGAACCTATTTCTCGGTTTAAATCATAGACTTGTAAAATCCTGTGACAATGGAAACATCCTGGTATTAGTAAAGTGCATTTCCGGATATATCTTACGGTTTATTTTTTGGTTTTGTAAAATCCCGCGAAAGAAACTATTTCTCGGTTTAAACTATAGAATTGTAAAATCCGTGATGATGGAACCATCTTGGAGAAGGAAAGCGTATCTCGGGTCTTATCGATCTTGGTGTTACGGGTTATGTTTCTAAGAAGGGATAAAAGGGTGTACTTAAATTGGGTGTGTGTTTGGGTTGTCTTCATGGCGGTTTGGTTATTATATGGTTTTACGGGTTACGCGCTTTTAACCATGGTCGGGATGAAACCATTATCAAAGTTCATTTAAATGTCAAAGAAGGCTAGATTTGAGCAGTTCAGAAGATGTGACATCGGCGTTAATTCAGTATTATTTATTTGAGGTTGAAGTGAAACATCACGGGCGAGTGTACTTAGTATCTAAACGTATCGGGGATGGTTGGATGAAGATTCTTCATGATCCTTGTTCAAGCTTATTATTAAAAATGAAGACTTGGAAATCTAGTTATAGCTGGGTGAATTTTACCTTTTCTTTTACCACTTGGGGGAATTGGGCTCTTACCACCATGAAATAACTATCACTTAAAGGAGTTACGTTGTAGTGCTCGAAGTCACATTCAATTGTGGATTTTCAAGAGGTAATGTCGTCTTATACTTGATGGTTGGTTGGTTGAAGAGTATAGAGTACATAGAGAGTACTTAGAGATGCTAATGGAAATCGGCACCGCTCTTTGTTACTTTTGTGCAAGTTTAAGTCACGAGTTCAAGTTAGTTTACTTGAGGTCAAATTCATCATATTGGGTTTTCTCATCACCGTCACGACAAAGAGCCTCTGAGAATGATAATGGGGTTGATTACATGTTTTGCCAAGAGAGTCGAAAAGAGAGATTATGACGTATGAACACATCGTTCATGCCTCGTACTCTAAAGAAAAGAAAAGTGTACGTTTGATGGCGCTTTATCTTCCAAAGAAGAGAAATCTTCTTATGACGTATGAATACAACAGTTCATGCCTCGTACTCCAAAGAAAAGAAAAGTGTACGTGTCGATGCGCTTTATCTTCTCAAGAAGAGAAATCTTCTTATTATGACCATTCTTATCAACATGCTTCATACTTTTTCCATGCGCTTGAGTCATCAAGTGAACCGGGCTACCACTGATTGTTTTCTCATTCCACTTGCTCGATTATAATGAAGATGGCGACATCATGTGCTGATTTTTCGAGAGAGAAGTGTGAATAGAACATTCGGATGATTTTCACTTATTTAGTCAAGAATGGCATCTCCGTATGCAATTCTTGGGGGGAGAAGAAGTGTGAATTTTTTTGCATTGTTGATTGATATTTGAGAATATAAATGGTCATACGGCTCTAAACTCATGTAAGAACCGAGCCTCTTCTTATCGGGTCATCTTCACATGGAGTTTTTCTCTTCTAAGAGCCGTTGGTTGACATCTTCACTCGGATGATGAGTTTATCGACAAAGTGCTTCCGGTTAATGCTTCACGTACACATCAACTCGATGATTCCGAACAATCTCTACGTTCTTGTTTGATGTGATTGGTAGTTTGGTGTTACCATCTTGTGTGTTCATTGCGGCTGATTCTTGATTTCCTTGATGAACATCTTTCGTTCTTGTTTGATTGGGAGGATTTTAGTTAAGGGATTTGCAAGATGTAAGTTAATTGGGATGCTTTTGGTGGGATGCTTTTGGTGTGAGTTAAAGATGTTAATTATCTATTCCCAACCGGACAATCTTGAAGAAGGTCGAGTGTACGATCATTCTACATTTCTTGCTATATGTTAGAATACCAAAGACGAGTTGCATTTAATGATCTAAAGACTTCTTCTTAATCTGGGCATTTATCAAAAGATTGTCGGTCTAGGGAGAGCACTAATTGGGGAATGTGATATGTCAAATTTAATCCCCAATTAGACTTGCTCACATTATTCAAAGATGTTGATTCTCACAAAGACTTCAAGCGATCTTCTCAACAAATTTCAAGTATTTGGGCATTCAAAGAGTTGTTGATTCAAGTATCAAAACCGAGAAGAGGATGGAGACAAGCATCTAAACGCGAGTAAACTTGATGTACTTAATACTTCTAAGAAATTGAAGATATCCCGGAAGACAAATGTTATTACATGAGAGAAACTCAAGGTTTGACTCATGGCGAGTAAACTTGATGAACTTAATTCTTCTAAGTGATTGAAGATATCCCGGAAAACAAATGTCATGACCGCAGAGAAACTCAAGGTTTTACTCATCAAGGCGTTTAGTATTCTTATTCCAACTATGTGGGGAAGCGATGGAAGAGTTAGTTTCTAAAGATAAAAGAGGTACACAAGTGTGTGATGATCTCGATGTTATCATAATCATCGAGAGAGAGAATTGTGTACATTGAGGCGCCAATTTGTTTCACTTGAGGCTTAATCGGTTATTCGAGATATAATCACTTATTCGGAGTTGACATCCGAGAGATTGTCATCCGCAGAGATAATCGATGACTTGGCTTGCTTCTTCAATGTTATCGCTTATTCCTTCCTTGGGTATTGATATACTTGGATACTTGAGCTTCATACACGATCATCGGGGAAGAAAAATGTGAACATGGGAGGTGTTTTCATTCCCTCATGATGTGTATTCGGAGAGCTCTTGGGTATTGGTGTACTTTGGGTTCTTGAGCTTCATACACGATCATCCGGGAAGAAAAATGTGAACATGGGAAGGTGTTTTCGTTCCCCTCATGATGTGTATTTGGGAGAGTTCTTGAGCATTATACAAAGAGACTGACTGCATCAATTCAACTACGTGGGGGAAGTGGTCTCTTGACACCTTTTGGAATGGATTGCTTCAGACTTCAGTGGTAATGAAATTTGAGAAGAAATTTAAAGAGTGGGATGAAATGTTGATGTTCTTCTTCTTGATGATATAACCCCGAATGGAGATCCTCGATTATCGTTCTTAAATGGAGCAGCGGGATTTATGGTAATGGTGTGCTTTTACATGCACATGGCTAAGGCAAGCTTGAAATAGAGCTTGAATCGCTTAGCTAAAGGATTTTCGGTTTGGGGAAGCGCCAAAGTCTCACTTTCGATGGTTCTATTTCTTTCAATTCAAGAGCCCTTGGAAGCTTTGGTGGTGGATGTTTAAGAGATGACGAATTCTTTCTTCTATGACGTCTTTGCTCGATATCCTTATCTCGGTACTCGTATCATCATCCTCTTTAACTATATCATCTATTCTATCTTTGTATATATTTATTAAAAACCAAATACAAAAATATAAAACCAAAAAACAAAATACAAAATATAAAACCAACAAAAGAAAATAGAAAAATATATAATCTTCAAAATCCATAAAAATCGAAAAATTTGAAAAGACCAAAATATGTTTTCTCAAGACATGTCTTACGGTATCGATAACATCTACGGTCTTAGAAATGTCATTCAATAATGGCACGGACTTTAGATGAAGTTCGAGCAGAGGTGTAAATATTTATTTTAAACATGTCTCAAAAATATGGCTTCTGATTATTTCGATCAGAACCGGCTTCAAATAATGGCTTGCGCTATTTGATCAGAACCCGTGCTTAAACTATGGTTTGCTATTATTTCGAGATAGCAACCCGCTCTTCAAGAAAGGAAAGTGCTACGCTAAACCATTTTCAAATATTTCGTGCTTATCCTAAAAACAAATTTGAGGAAAGTATGTCGAAGGACTGCTGTTCCTACACAAATGTTTTTCCGTCTAAAATTCTTCAGAAAAATATTTGCTGTTTTCTAAAATGGTGGTAAATGAGTTGCTTGAAAATAAATTAGAATCAAGTTTTCATAAAATTGCAAAAACTCAATCAATGATTTCAGCGCTATTAAAACTTTTTAGAAAATGAGTCATTGATTGAGGGGATAATGTTATTCAAATTTACATCATCTAACGGACTTTCTTAATTATCCTACGTGCTTAATTATAATATATAATTGCCTATGTTGAAGGACTAGGTTTCTAGGATGTGATTGTTAGGTTTAGATGATTATAGTTTGATGAACACATTATTTCCATACCTTATATGAACTGATTGATATGTTGAATTGACTTGAATTAGTCGATTGCTGTTTGGGTGATGTCGACCACCATATATCTGTATGTGTGTTCACTAACGTATGCAGGTATATTGGTATAAAACAAGGTTGTAAAAATCGCTAGGCGCTCATGAGGCGGTTGGGTAGGGCCTGGCGATTAATCGGTTAGGCGGGGATTAATCGGGGATTAATCGGATTGCAATTTTTATAGTGAAAAATTTTCAAATATAAACATAGTTCTAAGTTTCTAACATAAAGTTACAAACATCGGATTATTGACCGATTAATCGGTCCGTTGACCGATTATTGACCGATTAATCGGTCCATTGACCGATTATTGACCGATTAATCGGTCCGTTGACCGATTATTGATCCGATTTTGACCGATTAATCGGTCCGTTGACCGATTATTGACCAAAACGATTAAATAGGCCGATTATGGAAAATCGGGGCGGTTAATGGCCGATCGGCGATTATCGCCCGATTAATCGGCCGCTGGACCGATTTTACAACATCAGTAAAAGAATGTTCCCGATCCGGATCCCACAATTGAAGATGATTGGATGCGAAAGGAAAGGGTAACTATATCTTGGGTTGACAAATGAAGAAACGGAGCTTAATTGGACTTCTATGGTGAGTTGGCATAAATGCAACGTAAGAGGTCTCACCGCATCGCAGATGGTTTTCTTCTAAGTGATTGAAGAAACGGAGCTTAATTTGACCTCGGTTGGCATTCAAAATGCAACGTAAAAAGAAGTCTCACCGCATTAGCGGCTGGTTTTCTTCCAAACCCTACAAAGAACAAAAGCGGAAGCTTCTCATCCACCTAACGTATCTTTGTGCGGGGATAATAGTGATGATACCATTTTTCTAAAACTTTGTATAATATTGTTTTGAAAATGGAAAATATTGGTTTGAAAATAAATTGGACTAAATTTTGAAAATCACCGACTTCTTTTATCAAAACCTAAGTCACTCAATTATCGACTTGGTCATCGATTGAGGGAGAGTGATTTAAAATAAAATATTTTCAAACAATATTTCATCAAAGTCCGTTTGTACGCTAAAATGTGGTGATCTAAAGATTTAATGTTATGTCATGGTATGGTTTTCTTTAAAACTCAAAGATCATCAAAATGAAATTTTTTCATTCTTGTTTGATTGTGATATTATTTTATTTTACTTAAAAGGTCTCTTAAAACTATCATACCGACACTAACAATCTTTAATGTCGAAAAACTGCTCCTTATCCGTCATTTTCAAAAATTAAATCTTGCCACGTCTTTCCCAAACTTTCTAAATGATTTAAATCGATGGGATCACAAATCTCAAATGGTTTGATCGGGGAGAGATCATGATTTAAATCTCAAATGCTTTAAATGGAACCGTTTTAGTCCTTTATAGGCACTCCCGCCTCCATGTGCCAAACGATTTCAAATACACAATGCACATGTTGAGGAGGAGGATTTATCCAAAAACAAGACAGTATTTAAACTTGGCACATATTCTCCCATGTTTTCCAAACTGATTAAATCACTTGAGATCCAAAATCTCAAAGGGTTTGATATTTTGATCGGGGAGAATTTGTGATTTAATAATGAAACTTGATATAAGATGATCGTTTTGATTTAATTGTGCAGTCGCTCTCTCATATGTGCTAAACGCTTTCGAATCTCGAAGCACATATTGAGGGGAGCAAATAAACTATCGAGTACAAAAGCTTTTAAAGTGATTTATAAAGTACCTTGATTGAGTTTTCAAATGGTTTCTTAATGGCTCTTGTGATTGTGGATGTGCTTCAAATTAACACTTGCCTCTATGTGATAAAATGATTTCAAATATCCTATGCACATATTGAGGGGGAGAATTTACCAAAGAAAATCAAATGGCTTTTTCGTATGAAAATTGTGATCAAAGAAAATATTTCAAAGTCCTCTTTCCTCCTTGTGCTAAAACAATTTCTAAATCATACGCATATGTTGAGGGGGAGGTTTTCTAAATGATCAAAACTATTAAGGTACAAAATGCTTTGATCTCGTATCACAAGTACCTTGATTGTTTTTCCAAATGATTTTTCAATTGGTTTCAAGGAAGAATGAACTGTACCAAAAGACCGACCATTTTACTTTATGCATGGTGTTATAAGGATGGTTAGGTCGGTATTCGTTCCCACGATCCCGCCAGAGCGGAGGGATCTACCGAGGACAATCCACTAGATAGTGTAGAGTCTTTAGGTATATTGAAAAAAGGAGAAAAATGAGAAATGGGAAGAAGTGCGGATGAGACAGAGCTAGTCTTGGAATAAACCCAACAAGGTTCTAGTTATGAAGTCTCGGTAAGCAATGAAGGGTTGAAGAATGAAAAGAATTGAATGTAAAAAGGGTGAAAAGAAATAGCCCTCCATCAATTCAACCTTAGGCGTAAACCGGTTCAATACATATACTCTTGGTGGTTACTAAGGTAACGCCGGTATTGAAGACAAGACTTCATGGACCCGATGGCCTTGCGCACCTAAACTTCCCAAGCTACTCAAGTTCCTCTTAAAGGGCTTGTTTCATTCTCACGGGAACCTACATAATCTATCGACTTTCTCTTAGAGATTGTTGATATTGAAGAAGGAGACCTCTCCTAGTCTCCGACACAGAACCAAATGTGCACGATTGAGTCTAGAGCCAAGAGATCATCCACAATATCTCATTAGGACACTATTCTTGAAGACTTGCTTGTTTCACACAATGTGGAAAGTAAGAATATATTAAGAGTCCTCGCATTATCCTTGTGGTATTGCGGAACATCCGAGTGATATGTAAATATTCACGATGAAGATGGAAATCCTTCTAGAGCCAACATCAAACAAGCTCTTGGTGGGTGACATGTGAGATCTTCTCGTAAGATCAAACTTGTGACAACCGATAGAAACAATGGGGCGATTCAATCTTGAATCAACCTTGGTCCAGAATGGAATTGACGAATACTTTTGGAAAAACCGTTCGTGTGCAAATCTTCTTTTCTCTAGCACATCGAATGTGTATTCATTTTCAAATTCAAAAAAATATCTCGATTGAAAAATACTTTTAGAAAAACCGTTCGATGTGCGAATCTCTTCTTTTAAGCTAGCACGTCGAATGTGTACTCATTCTCTAATACAAAAGTATTTTCATTGAAAATTGATCTTTCTCATAAAACCTTCGTCGTGTTGCAAAACTCTTTCTTCAAGCAATACGCGATTGTTTTTCAAATCAATGTTTCATCAATCGCTGAATCTCAATTCGCTAGTTCACTCACTCCGTGTTGTCTTCTTTGAGGCGTTCGGTTTGAGAACAACTAGAACATTGCGAAACCACATCAAGGAGATTCTTGAATTATACACGATCACAGGCGAGATTGTAATCGATCAGCGGGAACCGTGGGTCGTGTACCTCAATTCGACGAAAGTGGTCAAAGACACTTTCGTGTGTTTTATTGCTAACTGTTGTTTGCGGTACACTTGACGGTTGCGGTGATCGAATTGAGGAGTCAATCAAAGCCGCATGCTCACAAAGATCCACACTTAATTGAAGAAATCATGATGGTGCATATCTACGTAACACGGCTCGATATTTCTATACTATGCTTCCTTTCTGTTCGCAAATATCATGAGTCGATAAAGCTTCCGCTACTCGATGAAAGATGTCATGATCCGAAAAGTGTGAGCATGTCGGTCCAAAAGTCACAACTTCACATGACGGCAACACAATAAAGGGTGATCCAGAGATTTCTCGTGGTGATGATCTCAAAGAAAGCTTGAAGATCATCAAAGATGTGGATCGCTTAAAGGCCTCCACTAAAAGTACAAAATATGCGGACTATGAAGTGTCACCGCTAAGCACAAAGATTGCGAAATTGAAGAATTGAAGTCTCGAGCTCAAGAACAAAGTCAAGAATAGAATGCTAGGATTGAAATGTAAAACATGGGGTGACCTCCTTAGGGAGATTGTTAGGAATTAGAAAATTCCATAGTGAAGAGTCGGTCACCCCAAATATTATCTAGCATAAGTTAGCTCGTAGACTTGTCGTTATTTACGCTTTTATGTAGTTAATTAGTTAGTCAAGAGCGTAAAATAGTTTAGTGCAACACCGTGGAGGAAGGACGGGTCTTTACCCACCGTATCCCGATCCACAGGCCGATAGGAGGTCGTGTATTTGTAGTATAAATACCCTTCCATTCATGGAAGGGTAGTGCTCATTTTCAATCCAATCTTTCCTTTGTGTAAACCTCTAGCAAGAACACCCTCTCTCTCTACTTTCTCTCTCTAAAATGGAAAACATGTATTTTAATCATCCAAGACCACCCGAATCATCAACACAATAAATATTAAGATCCTACACCAGCAGATGGACTAGTTCGAAGGAGAAAGATAACAGATCAAGGCATTTCTCACCAGGGACGTCCAAGGAGAAATGAATGAACAAATTTAGAACTACACTCATTACTTTCTTCTCAACTTGGTTCCTGGCATCACTAAAGAGATGTTCAAGAATCAGTTCTACCCAATGCTCAAAACACTGGTCAAGCAGATGATTACAACTACACCGGTGGTCATGCAAACTAGACCAATCCAGCCTCCAGTTGTCACTGAAGCTGATCTGATCTCACAGTTGGTGCTTTAGATGTCTCCTCGAGCTCCTACTTTCACACCTGATGAATCGAAGCTGTATGAGGTACTTCTTGCACATCAACTGAAGACATCGTGCAAGGAAGCTGTTGGTCTGGATAAGAGACCAAGAAATGATGATGACAAGGATCAAGATCCGAATGCAAAACGTTAGAAGAAGACCGGCGGGTCATCATCATCCATGCCACCACCACCTGCTAGAACCACCACTACACCTGCAAGACAAGCTACTCAACAACCTCCCTCATCAGATAAACCTCGGGATGCAGATTCTCCACCACCACTGCAGAAAACCGGTGATTACTTCACTTATACCGGTGGTGAGGAGCATGACATTCCTGAGCCCCAGAAAAACCATCACCTCGACCATCACCTCAACTAGAATCATCCTCAAGAACCAAGAAGAAGAAGCAAGGTTCTATCGTCTCATGGTTGGACGAAGACGACACTGAGGAATACTAATGGTTTAGCAAGTTGGTTGATGATACACCCAGACTGCCTGAAGGCCAAGAAACAGTAGACGGTCAAACCATGGAGCAGGTAAAGATTATCCAGGATGAGTTCAAGGTCGAAAAGATGATGAAACGGGAGCTGCGCAGGATAAAGAACGATGCATTTAACTTTTTGAAAGACAGAGCCTGCGGTGCAGTGGAAGTCGAATACCACTTGAACAACATTGCCCGTGCAATGTCCAACAACATCGACTGGCTAAATCCCGAATCAAACATCGACTTTACAATGAACGATAACACTCCCTACTACATTGATTGGACAAAGCCTCTACCAAAATTGGCTGACCCGAACAATCAAAGATCCCTTAGCGTTTCTTTTTCAACAACGATCTAGAGTTCCTTCAAAACGGTAGCAGTGTTAGCAAGAAATACTCTACCTCACTCACCTTCAACATCCCAGCTGCAGTATTCTCCGACAACATTGCCATTGAAGAAGACGCCACAAAGCTGTTTGTCGACAAAGTTGTGGAATACGACATTGATGCCAAATATGGTATTCATCATTGGCCAGAAAGGAGGAGATTATACTACAGGAGCTGCCAAGTTCGTAAGTCAAACAAGGATGTGAAGAGTGACAAGAAAATCGTTGTTGTGATGGGGGTTACACTGGAGACAAAGTGAGGCTATTCATTCTTGTCCAAGATTAAGGTCAAAAGACAAGATGAAGTAGAGTATGATTTCACTGAAGCTGACTTCTCAGAGTTGTCTCTCAACGACATCGAAGACTTGTATCTTACAAAGGTACAAGGAAGAATGCGATAGTTTTCGACAGAAATCCAACTCCAGTTCATCACTGAACTTCTAATCTTCATTTGCAGCAAAGTTATTTGTGAACGTGTTGAACATCTACAACTTGCGGTCGAATCATACCAGAATCAGAGTAACCTCACCAAACCGCTGCTGCACTTTCCGAACTCAATCAACAAGCTCAGTACACTATCATGCATAAACCAAAGTTTGGAATCGTCTATCGCAGTAAACATCACCACACATGTTTCATGGATTTTGACAAGATCCATAAGTTCTATGACGCAACGTTGAAGATGGTTCGAGATGGGTTAGCTTTCGGTTAAAGGATATTGAAGCTGGTATTGGTCTGAAGAAGTGATGGAACTCAAAAGATCGAAAGGAAGTTCGCAGATTCATCAAGAGGCTAGATGAAAGGTTGTTCCACCGGGATCAGATGAGACATTTGAAGAGCTATGTGGGCGGACGACAAAGTTTCTCTATCTTGACATTCCAACGTGAAGAGAAAGTTCCGGGTCGTGTGTAATCGTTTGGGTAGTCCTTAAAACACTCTTGATTGTATTTTGATATTTGATTTATTTTATTCATTATGGTTTGTACATAAATAGCAGTGTACAACCCGATCTTGTAATGAAAGGACCCTGTGGTATGCTTCGTGTCACAATCCTTATAAAAGGAGTGAAAGCTTCTTACTTTTGAGTAAAATTTATCAAATCTTTCAATGTTTTCAAAATTTTGCTCAAAAGAACAAGTATTCCCTCTCGTGTTTTACAAAACCTCAAAAGTTAATATCACTTGTTGAGGGGGAGTATTTGCAAACAAATTTGTTCTAACAATGTTTTTTGTGGAAATCTTCCCGCAAAACTCGAAATGGTCATATTCGATATCAAAATTTAATCAAAAATAAACTAATATGCCATTTTTGAGGGGGAGAAAAATTGTGTGATATAAATATGTTGGATTGTGATTGAATCTACGCGTGCTAAGACTTAAATTCTTAAATTGACGAGCTCTAAAATGTCGTAAATCGAAAAGACTTGTCTGGGACGGGTAATAATTTCAAACTAGTTCGCTAGTGATGTAAACGTGTCTCGTAAAGGACTAGTCTTAGTAGAATTGTCTATCTGGAGTCGATCAATTCAAAAGTGCGCGCTCTACCCTCATTGTGCAGATTTCAGTCAAAACTCATAAGCACATGTGGAGGGGGAGTATTTCTGAAAATACAAAACTCTCGAAGTGTCACAAATATGTTTTTATTGATAAACACTTCGAGAGATTTTCAAGAAAATGGTTTTATGGCAACATAAGATAGTCATGGAGTTATAAGGTGACTAAGTTTATGAATAAACGTCCTATGATCCGCCAGAGCCGGAGGGAGCTACCCAGGGACAAAGTATTTAGAAGTCCTTATGTATGATTGAAAAATGAGAAAATGAGAATCGGAGAAAGAAGGAGTTAAACAATTAAAAAGAAAAGTTAAAGAAAAAGGTGAAAATAAATAGCCCTCCAAATTATTCAACTTAAGGCAGAAACCAGGTTCAATTCATATGCTACTTGATGTCACAAGATGACACCGGTATTGAAGACAAAGTCGTCATGGACCCAGTGACGCAATGCACTAAACCTTCTTAACCACTTAAGTTCTCTCAAAAGAGCTTGTTTCATTCTCACTGGGAACCCTACGTAATCTATCAACTTTCTCTCAGAGATTGTTGGTATTGAAGAAGGAGACCCTCTCCCTAGTCTTCTCTTAGGAAAACCAAAGCGCACTATTGAGTCTAGAGCCACGAGATTCATCAAAAGATCTCTTAGGAACACTTGAATTTTCATCACTTGTCGTTTAACAATAAGAACGCAAGTGAAACATTCTAGAGTCCTTCGCAGATCCTAGCAATCTGCCGAGAACATTTATGAGGGGATTCACAATTGTGATCCTCAGTGATTGAATGAAAACTCCTGCTAGGGTCAATATCAAACAGCCCTGATAGCAGGTCACTTCGGTAACTCCTTAAGGGTTACACTTAGTGTTCGCGGTGGTTTCAAACGGTCTACAGTCGTGGAGTGATACTTCAGTATACTTCAATGACTCACAACGACAGAGTAACGATATTGAGTAATGGGACATGCAAATGACCATCCGATTTAAGATTCTTCTAAGACCGCGCCAGCGAATTGGGATATGCATGTACACAATATCCGAACTCTTACGTCGGGTAGTTTATTGCTAACTGTCTACATGCAGGATTGGAGATCCAAAGTTCCTGGGAGAAAAGATCGTGCTGATTCTCCACATGCTCATACGAACAACATCACAAATGAAGTTCTCAAAATCAAAGGCAACTCAAAAGTAAAAATGATTCTTCTTCAAAGCTAAAGAATCTACAAAGTTTAAAGACTTGAGAACTACATCACATCTGAAATCCAAAGTTAAAAGACGTGTGAGCATGGTGGAGAAAGACGTGGAGACACCTGAACGACAAAACTGACAAATGGCAGACAACAACATACTATCACAACATCCACAAAAGAAAAAAGAACAAAGAATACAACGACGTCAAAGCTGAAAATTTCAAAAGAAACAAGATCCCGAACAAGGGAATATTGTTGGAACCTAAAGCATCTCTACTCACAAGAAAGAAGAATGCTAGAAGACATCAAGCAACTCTATAACCTCATTACTAACACTTAGGGGGAGATTGTTGGAATCACTCCTAAACAGTATTAGCAAGTGCTAGTTAATTCATTGTAATAGGTTGCACATTTATGGCTTTTATGTTTGTAATTAAGTGTTAGTGACAAGGATTTAAAACATACACTTTTAAAGGGTCATTTAGGCCCTTAATCGACCACTTGTATATCCATTACTGCTTAATTTCGTTTCTTTTCACTTTTTAGGTCTCGTGGAAGTAAAATGCTAGAATGATGCATATTTGGACGAAAAGGAGTGAAAACATGAAGAAAATGGCATAGTTAAGATCGAAGACACTCAAGTCAGGCCGAAACTGTCGACGGCGTCCCAACTAAAGGCGACGTCGTCCTCTCACGGATTTAATTAAAATACACCGATGACTCGGTAGACTTTTGCTAAAATACACGCGACGGCGTCGAGCTTTAAAGAGGAAGGGCATCACTAAGACTTTTCATCTCGGGCCCGGATCCGTAATCGACGACGTCCTGCTGAAGCCCGGCGGCCACAACTACAACGTGACGTCGTCCCAACGATAACTTGCCAAGATGAAAACCCTAATGATTTGCGATCGGCGTCCCCACCTATAAGGAGACGCCGTCGCAAGTGTAAATCTATATATAGAATTCGATTTTTCAGTTTTTAAGGAGGTAGACTTGTGGAGTAAAAACCCTAAATGTTTGTAGTCTGACTTGGACAGTATCTTAGGGTCCCAAACCCTATTTTACACATCAAGATAAGTGTTTTATTCTATTAATTTCATTATGTCTTCCAATGAATGTGTGTATGCTTGCTTGTTTAACATGTCCGGCTAAATTTCTTGTGTGTTTGCTCAGTTCTATGAAACCTAGTTGTTAATTATTGATTGGTTGTCTCTTATCTTAATTGTAAATGGCTTAGGAGTGCACTAGGCTATCATTGTGTTTAATTGCTTGAGTAATCTTTGTAAACATTAGTTTATGAAACACTTAGCGGATTTCATAGTCTAAACATCCAAAGATAACCTTAAAGTTAGTTTATGAATCATGTAGAGGACTTCGTAGACAATAACCTAAAGGTATTCTCAAAGAGTTAGGGCATAAGCGTTTCCCTACAACCTTAGAAAACACAACGCGGTAAGAATAAGGACGTGACAATTCAACAAACAATAAAAGATAACTAGGGAGTAATAGTATCTAGGTAAACACATTTTTAATCATCATACGAGCACACATCAAAAAGACATAGACTACCCATAGTATTAGGTAATTAGATAGTAGAAGTAATTGGTAGAAGAAACACCCCCCAAAAAAAAGAATCATCCTCAACCCCACCTTAGCGTAGTACACTTCTTGCTAGCATTCCTATTCCCCTAGAGAATGATATAAATACCCGAGGCTTACCCAATACTACCTAGGGTGTTGAAAGACTTGCTCGACGAAAAGGAAGTTCCTTTGACCCCGAACGCGCTTCGTACGCGCATCAAGTTTTTGGCGCCGCTGCCGGGGAATAGAATAGCTATTTAGATTTTTATCTCGTTTAGGTTCCCTTGCTTGATTCCTATCAAGTGAGATTTTTTTCTCATTTTTAGCTTCCTCATAGTTTATTCCCCTTCTTCGTGAATTTATTCATAACCCCATCACTTTTCGTCATGAAAGGTGATAACCCACCAAACAACAACCCACCATCAAACAACTACCCACCACTCGATCCAACTTTTGCCAACCAACTTCGAGCTCGTATTGTTAGTGAAATTGGAGAACTTAAGAAATTGAATAGGATAATTGAAAGTGCACTTGAGAAAGCTCTTAAGGAATCCACTAGTACTTTAGATAGTGATTCAACCACGAGCGATGATTTGGATGATGAAATGGGGGAAGGGGATTATAAGGTATTGGAAATTATGGAGGGTAGTGAGGAAGAGGAACTTAGGGAGTATTTCTAGTCATACCCTAACGGAAAGGAAACCGCCTATCATTATAACGTAGTTAACTACCCGCGACCACCTTTCGAGCCATGCATAAAGAGGGGTAACCCTAAAAACATTAAGATACCATGCATGATTGGGTACTTATATAGGGATCACACTTACATAGACTATAAGGCACCCATGAACATAATGTCTAGGCTCTATTAAAATTGGATTATGAGCAAAGAGTTAGGACCTATGAGAGATCCCTTTTACCCTAGGAAAGTAAGTAGCTATGTTGGGAGAGTTAGAGGATTGCATGTCTTCGTAGGAAATTTCACATATAGGTGTGATTTCATGATCTTGGAAGATGTTAAAGGTATCATTGATGGATTTTTAGGAGATGTGATACTTATGAGACCATTTATTGAGGAATCTATGATGGTTTATGATCAAGAGGAAGGAATAGTCAAGTTCTCAATAGGGACCGAATGTGTTAAATATATAATGCCCTACAAAAATAAAAAGTTTGAGGGTATTGATGATTTAGATGTAGACAACATTCTGGCTTTTGAAGTAGATTGGGAGAACAAGGTTTACTATACCGCTTGTCTAGATTTAGGCCCTGAATATGTTCCTAATGAAAGAAGAGTTAAGGAAATCGAATGGGCATCTAAGATAATAGGAAGTAGGAGCACGATTTTGAGTCTAGCTACAAGACTCATAAATAAAGAAAAGCGCTTCGTGGGAGGCAACCCATGCTTAATTGTTTGCTTGTTTGTGTGTCATATATATTTTTCATTGTTGTTTATTCTCATGTTTGAATTTGTGAAAATGCTTTATTTTGTCTTTAACCTCGTCTTAATTACATATAAAGGTATTTTACAATAAGACAAGTGTAGGGAAGATTACATACGTTTTTAAAAGAACGTGAACATGAGAATTACAACTAGTGAAATTGATGTATATGTGTGTTTGTTAGAGTAAAATGCTTGTATCGAGTCATAATAATGGATGTTTTGCAGGAATTTTTCAAAATTCTAAAGATGTAATTTTTCCAGAATTTTTCGAGGAAAGCGCAGAACCGGTTCTGTCAGACAACTGACGTCGTCAGATTAGAACACGACGACGTCGTCGAAAGCGTAAACAACTTATAAAATTTTCTCGTTTTACGTGCTACTTATAAATTTTTGGAAATTCTCATGTCTTAATTTTCCAGAAAATCTGCAAACATCCATTCCACAAGCATATCCTAGTTAAGTCGTGTCATATATAGTTTTACCGCCGATTTTACGCGAAGGTTTCGTCTATTTTCTTAAAGTGTGCATGTTATATTTGGCAAGAAGAAGAAACACAACATGGGATGAAGCTTATCACGTATACATTCTTCTTGGGAAAGAATTTAACCACTACTTCACACGGATCCTACCGAGCTAATCAGGGGAGTACTAGTTTCTTTCTCTTTTAATTACCTTCCTTTATCATAACTTTGATACTTTCGGGGAACATTGGGGACAATGTTCAGTTTAAGGAGGGAGAATAAAATGAGAACTTTGAAACTATGCTTATCCTTGATTATTTGTCTTGTCCTAGTTCATTTGTGCAATAAGCTATGAGAAATATTTGTTAGGGCAATTTTAGCACCAAATTTAAAATTTTTTATGACATGTACGAGCAAAAACTTTAGTCTTAATAAAGCGTCTCATGGATAGGAGTTATATGACTAGCACAAAAAACCGTTTACCACTCAAATTCCACCCCAAAAATGTGAGGTTCGCCCCTAGATCTTTAAGAATAAAAGCATGTTAGGATCCAAATATTTATTGTGTTGATGATTCGGGTGGTCTTGGATGATCAAAATACATGTTTGCCATAGTTAGAGAGTTAGTAGAGAGAGAGGGTGTTCTTGCTAGAGGTTTACACAAAGTATGAAATATTAGATTAATGAGAGCACCACCCTTCCATGGATGGAAGGGTATTTATAATTACAAACATACCGTCCTCCTATCGGATGTGGATCGGGCATACAGATGGGTAAAGACCCGTCCTTCCTCCACGATGAAACACTACGCTAAACTAAACTAATAACTAACTAATAAACTGATAAATAACGTAAACAACGACAAATCTACGAGCTAACATATGCTAGACCATTATTGGGGTGACCGACTCTTTAACATGGAATTTCCAATTCCTAACAATCTCCCCCTAAGGGAGGTCACCCCATGAAATACATTTTGCTTCCTAGCATTCTATCTTTGACTTCGTTCTTGAGCTCGTAGACTTGAATTCTTCATTTCCGTAATCTTTGTGCTTTAGTAGCGAATCTTCAAAGTCCGCATTGAATTGTACTTTCGGTGGAGGCCTTTAATCGATCCACATCTTTGATGATCTTTGAGCTTTCTTTGAGATCATCGACCACAAGATAAATCTGGATCACCCTTTATTGTGTTGCCATCATGTGAAGTTGTGACTTTTGGACCGACATGCTCACACTTTTGAATCATGACATCTTTCCATCGAGTAGCGGAAGCCTTCTTGGTTCATGATATTTGCGCAGCGTAGCGAAACATAGTATAAAAATATCGAACCAGGTTATGTAGATATGCACCGGTCATGATTTCTTGATTAAGTGTGGATGCTGTGAGCATGCGGCTTTGGATTGACGCCTCAATTACGATCACCGCAACCGTCCAAATGTACCGCAAACAACGATTAGCAATAAAACACACGAAAGTGTCTTTGACCACTTCGTTGAATTGAGTACACGCCCACGGTTCCCGTTGATCGAGATAAATCTTGCTGTGATCGGTAGGATTCCTAAGAATCTCCTTGACGGGGTTTCGCAATTGTTCTAGCTTGTTCTCAAACCGAACGTCTCAAAGAAGACAACACGGAGTGAGTGAACCAATAATTGAGATTCAGCGATTGATGAAAATGATTTGAAAACAATCGCGTATTGCTTGAAGAAAGAGTTTTGCAATACAACGAAGGTTTTATGAGAAAGATCAATTTTCAAACAAAATACTTTTGTATTAGAGAATGAGTACACATTCGACGTGCTAGTGAAAAGAAGAGATTCGCACATCGAGCGGTTTTCTAAAAGTATTTTTCAATCGAGATACTTTTGAATTTTGAAAACATAAGTACACATTCGACGTGCTAGAGAAAGAAGATTTGCACATCGAACGGTTTTCCAAAAGTATTCGTCAATTCCATTCCCGGACAAAGGTTGATTCAAGACCGAATTGCCCCATTGTTTCTATCCGGTTGTCACAAGTTTGATCTTACGAGAAGATCTCACATGTCACCCACCAAGAGCTTGTTTGATGTTGGCTCTAGAAGGATTTCCATCTTCATCGTGAATACTTTTACATACCACTCGGATGTTACGGCAATACCACAAGGATAATGCGTGGGACTCTTAATATATACTTACTTTCCACATTGTGTGAAAAGCAAGTCTTCAAGAATTTAGTGTCCTAACGAGATATTGTGGATGATCTCTTGGCTCTAGACTCAATAGTGCACATTTGGTTCTGTGTCGGAGACTAGGAGAGGTCTCCTTCTTCAATATCAACAATCTCTAAGAGAAAGTCGATAGATAATGTTGGTTCCCGTGAGAATGAAAAAAGCCCTTTTAAGAGGAACTTGAGTAGTTTGGGAAGTTTAGTGCGGTGCGTCCTTTGGGTCCATGATGTCTTGTCTTAAATACCGGTGTTACCTTAGTAACCACCAAGTAGTATATGAATTGAACCGGTTTACGCCCTAAGGTTGAATTGATGGAGGCTATTTCTTTTCACCCTTTATCATTCATTTCTTTTCATTCTTCAACCCCTTGATGCTTACGAGACTTCATTACTAGAACCTTGTTGGGTTTATTCGAGACTAGCTCTGTCTCAATCCGCACTCTTCCCATATTCTCATTTTCTCCTTTTTCAATATACCTAAGGACTCTACACTATCTAGTCGATTGTCCTGGGTAGATCCCTCCGGTTACAAGCGGATCGTGGGAACAAATACCTAACCTAACCATCCTTATAACACCATGCATAAAGTAAATTGGTCGGTCTTTTGGTATTGTTCTTTCCTTCATGAAACCAATTGAAAATCATTTGGAAAACCAATCAAGGTACTTGTGATACGAGATCAAAGCATTTTGTACCTTAATAGTTTTGATCATTTAGAAAACCTCCCCTCAACATGTGCGTGTGATTTAGAAATTGTTTGGCACATGGAGGCAAGAGGACTTTGAAATATTTTCTTTGATCACAATTTTCATACGAAAAAGCCATTTGATTTTCTTGGTAAAATTCTCCCCTCAATATGTGCATAGGATTTTTGAAATCATTTTTATCACATAGAGGCAAGAGTTCTTTGAAGCACATCCACAATCACAAAATCCATTAAGAAAACCATTTGAAAACACAATCAAGGTACTTTATAATCTCTTTAAAAACTTTTGTACCTCGATGGTTTTGCTCCCCTCAATATGTGCTTCGAGATTCGAAAGCGTTTAGCACATATGAGAGAGCGACTGCACAACCGAATCAAAACGATCAACTTTTATCAAATTTCATTATTAAATCACAAATTCTCCCCGATCAAAATATCAAATCCTTTGAGATTTTGGATCCCAAGTGATTTAATTAGGTTTAGAAAACATGGGAGAAAATGTGGCCTTGTTTAAATACTCATCCGGTTTTGGATAAATCCTCCTCCTCAACATGTGCATTGTGTATTTGAAATTGTTTGGCACATGGAGGTAGGAGTGCCTTTGAAGGACTAAAACCAATTCCATTAAAATAGATTTGAGATTTAAATCACGATCTCTCCGCGATCAAAATTTCAAACCATTTGAGATTTGTAATCCCAAAAGATTTAAATTATTTAGAAAATTTTAGGGAAAGGCGTGGCAAGATTTAATTACGAAAGATGACGGATAGAAACATTTAAACATTAAAGATTGTTAGTGTCGGTATGATAGTTTTAAGAGATCTTTTAGTAAAATAAAACAATTTCACAATCAAACAAGAATGAGAAAAATTTCATTTTGAAAGACCTTGATTCTAAAGAAAAAATCATACCATGACATAACATTATATCTTTAGATCACCACTTATATTGTACAAAGCGGAACTTTTGTGAAGTAATATCGTTTGAAAATATTTTATTTTAAATCACTCTCCCCTCAATCCATGACCGTAGTCGATAATTGAGTGACTCAAGTTTTGATAAAATGAAGTCCGGTGATTTTCAAAATTTAGTCCAATATATTTTCAAAACAACATTTTCCATTTTCAAAACAATTTAATTCAATTTACTCAAAATTGTTTAAAAATGGTATCCCGCACAAAGATTAGTTAGGTGGTTGAGAAGCTTACATTGTTGTTCTTTGTAGGGTTTGGAAGAAAACCGTCTGCGATGCGGTGAGACTTCTTCTTATGTTGCATTTTGAATGCCAACCGAGGTCAAATTAAGCTCCGTTTCTTCAATCACTTAGAAGAAAACCATCTGCGATGCAGATGATACCTCTTACGTTGCATTTATGCCAACTCTCCATTGAAGTCCAATTAAGCTCCGTTTCTTCATTTGTCAACCCAAGATATCGTTACCCTTTCCTTGCGGCATCCAATCATGTTCATTTGTGGGATCCGGATCGGGAACATTCTTATATACCAATATACCGCATATGTTAGTGAACACACATACAAATATATGGTGGTCGACAACACCCATAACAAAGAATCGACTAATCAAAGTCAATTCAACATAACAATCGATTATATAAGGCATAGGGTTTATGTGTTAATCGACTCTAATCATCTAAACCTAACAATCATATCCTAAATTCCTAGTCCTTGACACGAGCAAATATCATTTTAATTAAGCACGTAGGATAATTAAGAAAGCTCGTTAGATGATATAGATTTGAAAACATTCTCCCTCAATCAATGACTCATTTTATAAGAAGTTTTAAAAGCGCTAAAGTCATTGATTGAGTTTTCAATTTTATAAAAACTACAAACCGATTGTTTTAAAGCAACTCATTTACCACCATTTTGAAAAACAACAAATATTTTCTGAAGAATTTTAGACGGAAAAACATTTGTGTAGGAGCAATGATCCTTGACATACTTTCCTTAAATTTTTTAGGATAAGTGCACAAATATTTTGAAAATAGGTTTTAGCGCAAAGCACTTTCCTTCCTTTAAAAGAACGGGTTGCTATCTGAAATAATAGCAAGCCATTATTTGAAGCCCGGGTTACGGTCTGAAATGACTGTAAGCCATATTTAGAGACATGTTTTGGAAAGAAATATTTACACCTCCTGCTCGAACTTCATCTATGGTCCCGTGCCATTATTGAATGACATTTCTAAGACCTTAGATGTTATCGATACTAGAAGACATGTCATGTGAAAACATATTTTTGGTATTTTGTGAAATTTTCTGATTTTTATGGGTTTTTGAAGGTTTTATATTTTTCTATTTTCTTTTTGTTGGTTTTATATTTTTGTATTTTGTTTTCTGATAAATATATACAAGGATAGAGTAGATGATATAGTTAAAGAGGATGATGATACGAGTACCGAGATAAGGATATCGAGCAGCCCCGTTGTAGAAGATAGAAGTCATCATCCCTTAAACATTCACCACCAAAGCTTCCAGGGCTCCAGAATAGAAGATAGAACATGAGCCTTTGAGAAAGAGACTTTGGCGACTTCCCCAAACCGAAAATCCTTTAGGCGAAAGCGATTCAAAGCTTTCTTTCAAGCTTCTCTTAGCCGGTGCACAAGGAAGCACACCATTATCATCGAACTTGTCGCTCCTTTTAAGAATAATCACCGTGATTCTTCGTTCGAGGTTATATCATCCAATAGAACACCGACAACGTTTCATCCCACACTTAAATAATCTTCTCAAATTTCTTTTCCATCAAGTCGAAGCAATCCATTCCAAAAGGTGTCAAGAGACCACTTCCCCAAGTAGTTGAATTGATGCGGTCAATCTCTTAGACTAGAGCTCACAAACCGAATACACATACCGAAGACAAAGAAACTTATACCATAAAGTAGCGATTAAGTCCAATAGCCAAAGAATAACCCGATGTATACTTTTCTCCCACGAAGAAAGTGTATGAAGCTCAAGAACCCGGCACCGAATGCCCAAAGATAGAATAACCGATAACATTGAAGAAGCGGGCGAATCACTAATTATCTCTGCGGGTGACAATCTATGCGGATGTCAACACGGAATAAGTGATTATATCTACGAATCACAGTTAAGCCCTCAAGTAAAGCAAATGAGCATCCCCAATGTACACAATCTATATCCCGATGATTGTGATAAAATCAACATCATCACACACTTGTGTACCTCTTTCATCTTGAAACTAACTCTTCCATCTCTACCCCACGTCGTTGGAATAATGACACAAAAGCCTTCATGAGTAAAACCTTGAGTTTCTCTGCGGTCATGACATTTGTTTTACGGGATATCTTCAATCACTTAGAAGAGTTAAGTTCATCAAGTTTACTCGTCATGAGTCAAACCTTGAGTTTCTCTGCAGTAATAACATTTGTCTTCCGGGATATCTTCAATCACTTAGAAGAATTAAGTTCATCAAGTTTACTCGCTTTGTGTTTATATGTGAGTCTCCTTTCTCCTTCTTTGGTTTTGACACTTGGAATCAAGAACTCATTGTAAGCCTGTATACTAGAAATTTGTTGAGAAGAACACTTGAACTCTTGTGGGAATCAACTTGTCAAGACTCTCTCGACTATTTTATCAACCCTTATGTAGACAATTTGAAGTGACCACCGATGAAGAAAACCCTATATACCATACTTGAAACCAAGTCAACTTCCCACATTTGTATCTTAAGCTTGCACCTAATGATGGAAGAGCGGTGTAGAGAAATTATGCTTCAAGCAAATCTCTAAGTACTCACTACCCAAACAAAGTATGAGACAATAACACCTCTTGCGATTATCCACACCGTCATATGCGTGTGACATCGAGTAAAACAAAGTAACTCCTAATAGTGATAGTTAACGGTGTCTTCAACCATCCACCTCATTGCGGTAACTAGATAAACCAAGTCTTCAACTCAAATTCTTATGCCCGAGCAAGTTATCAAATAAGAACACGCCTTTGTGAAAGTCAACTTCAATCTCAAATAAGTGATAAATGATTAACTCAAGTAATCACCTTGTGTCAAATGTCCAACAATAGTCAATATCAACGTCTCGGTAGTCATCGCTAAAGAATATGAGCACGTCTAATTGGGAATTGAATCGACTTATAACTTTCTCCCAATTAGTGCTCTCCCTAAACCGACAATCTGCTTGATAAATGCCCAAATTAAGAAGAAGTCTTTAGATCGTTAAATGCAACTCGTCTTTAGTCTTCTAACATGTAGCAGAAAAATGTAGAACAAACGTAGACTCGACCTTCTTCAAGATTGTCTAGTTAGGGATAAGATAGTTAACATCTTCAACTCACCAAAAACAAGAACATCACCAAAAAGCATCCCAATCAACTTTCATCTTGCAAATCCCCTTAACTAAAATCCCTCCCAATCAAACAAGAATGAAAGATGTTCATCAAGGAAATCGACAATCGGGGCCATAACGAACACGAAATGGTAACACCAAGCAAACAATCACATCAAACAAGAACGAAAGGTTGTTCGAATCATCATGTTGATGTGCGTGAAGCATTAACCGGAAGCACTTTGTCAATAAACTCATATCAGCTTGTGAAGATGTCAACTAACGGCTCTTAAGAAGAAACTCCATGTGAAGATTACCCGATAAGAAGAAGCTCGGTTCTTACATGAGTTTGGAGCCGTTTGACCATTTATTCTCAGATATCAATCAACCATGCGGAATTATCATACTTCTTCTCCCCCTCAAGAATTGCATACGGAGATGCCATTCTTGATTAAACAAGTGATTATCATCCAAATGTAGTCTATTCACACTTCTCCCCCACAAAATTAGCACATGATGTCTCCATCTTCATTATAGTTTAGCAAGTGGAATAAGAAAACAATCAACAGTAGCCCAGTTCACTTGATGACAGAAGCGCATGGAAAAAGCATGAACCATGTTGATGAGAATGGTCATAATAAGAAGATTTCTCTTCTTCCGAAGATAATACGCACTGAAGCGTACACATTTCTTTTCTTTAGAGAACGAGGCTTGAACTGTTGTGTTCAAACATCATAAGAAGATTGATAAGGTTTTAAAAGGTACCTTTTTGAGGGGTCATTTAAGCCCTTATTCGATCACTTTTGTATCCGTTATTGCTTAATATCGTTCCTTTTCACTTTTAGGTCTCTTGAAGGCAAAATCTTGGAATGATGCTTATTTGGACGAAAAGGCGAATATACGAAGAAAATGGCCAAAGTCAAATTCGAGACACTCAAAGTCTTTGAAACATAAAGCGGCGGCGTCATCAGCATATCTGCGGCGCCGTCGGAAGGAATTTTACGACGGCTCGGAGGAAAAATTACATGTTTTCAAGGACGACGTCGGGTTCTAAAGGAGTAGGCCGTCGTTACTCGGGCGGCCTAGATGCGCCAAGGCGGCGTCGAGCGAAGGGACGGCGTCACGGTCATAAGGTGGCGCCGTCGAAAGGTTTACGTGGCCAAGGCGAAACCCTAATGATGGCGACACGACGGCGTCACGAAACATAAGGTGACGCCGTCGCGAGATGTAATCTTATATATAGAATCCGAATTTTTCGGTTTTGTGTGTAGTCTTTTGGAGTAAAACCTAAAACCGAACCAAGGCTTTCTTGTGCGATATTTTAGGGTTCTAAACCCTATTATACATCAAGCTAAGTATTTACTTCATTAATTTAATTATGTCTTTGATTATTTGTGTGTATGCTTGCATGTTCTCCATGTCCAGCTAATTTATTTGTGTGTTTGCTTAGGGAATATGAAACTTAGTTATTGAATATTGATTGGTTGATACTTATCTTAGTTGACTAATGATCTAGAGTGCGCTAGATTATTCGTTGTGTACTAATGCTTGAAATTTCTTTGTGAACTTTAGAATATAATTATCTAGGTAATTGTAGGATAAAGTATTCAAGGACAACCGTAGAGTAGGCGTCTATAAATCACTAGAGGATTTGTAAACAAGACCCTTTGGTAGTTTCAAAGAGTTAGGAAACAAGCACCCTATAGCCTTAGAATCACAACGCAACTAGGAATAAGGACGTGACAAATCAACCATCAATAGGAGATAATTAAGGAGTAGTAAAACCTAAGTAAACACATTTTAAACTATCATCACAGTACACACCAAATTAGACATAGACTATCACAACCTTAGTTTAGATAATTAGATAATAGTAGAGTAATCGGTAGCAATACCAACCCCAAATCCAATACCGAGATTCGTACCTTTTCCATTTTCTAAAAATATAAAAGATAAAAATAATCTTCCTCAACCTCAACCTTAGCGTAGTAACTTCTCACTAGCATTCCTATTCCCTAGAGAACGATATCAATACCGTGGCTTACCCTAATTACTACACTACAACGATTAGGTTCATTTGCCTAGGGTGTTATAAAACTTGCTCGAAGAAAAGGAAGTTTCCTTGACCCCGAACGACGCGTGTAGCGTTATCAAGTTTTTGGCGCCGCTGCCGGGGAATAGAATAGCTAGTTAGTAGTCCACCTCGTTTAGGTTTCTTTGCTTGATTCCTATCAAGTAAATTTTTTCTCATTTTTTAGCTTTCTCTTAGTCTATCCCCCTTCTTCGTGACCTTTGTTCGTAACACCCATCACTTTTCACCATGGAAGGTGACAACCAACCACCACTCATCAACCCACCACCAAATGACCCGCCAAGAGCCCGTACTCTTGGTGAGTACTCGAGACCAAACCACCTAGGTTATAGGAACACCATTGAGCTTCCCGACCAAGCCCAAACTACGGCCCTGCGATCCGACACCATCCGGTTGGTGCAAAACGGATGTGCATTCCATGGACTTCGTTCGAAGATCCAAATCGACATCGAGGATTTCCTCAAAATTGTCGATTCCATCGACCTTGATGCTACTACTCGGGAGACCACGCTTGCGTCTCTTCCAATTCTCTACGGGACCAAGCTAGTAATTGGCTTGAGCGACTTCCATGGCTCCATCTCAAGTTGGGATGATCTTACTTCTCGCTTCCTTGCTCAATTTTTCCCACGGGAGAACCACTAAGCTTAGGAATGACATCTTGATGTTCCAACAACGTCAAGGTGAATCTCTCTCGAAGCATGGACCCGATTCAGGACTTACTTCATAAAGTCCTCATCACGCATTGATCTTTGGCTCCAAGTCCAAATCTTTTATGATCATGTCAACTTTCCCACTAAGCGATCCATTGACCAAGCGGCGGTGGAAAACTTAGTGATCTCACCGCGGAAGAATCATGGGAAATAATAGAGGACCTTGCCCTCTATGACAACGAAAGTTGGGATGACCCCGTGAACTTCCCAAACCGTCAAGGCAATCTCCTTGCCTCCTCCCGACCGTGGGATGATTGAACTTGAAGATCAAGTTAAATTCCTCATGAGCTCCTATAAAATCCTAAGTCTTCACGACAAGTGAATCAAATCACTCTACCTTGTGAGTTATGCGGTGGTCCCCATGACACTCGTGATTGCTCAAGGCTCTCCGAACAAGCTTTTGCGGACTCGCCTCCATACGTGCCGACGGACGGGAGATAAGTGGTACACTTTCAAACCCGAACAAAACAACTTAGGAAACTCATACAACCCCTCATGGAGAAATCACCCTAATCTTAAGTGGAACCAAAACTCAAGCACACCTCAAAGCTCATCTAGTTCGCCCAATAGGTTCAATTCTTCTAATACAGGAACCCCACTAATATTGAAGCAATTGCATCTAGATTTTGTCATCCCAAGAAACTCGATTGAATAAGCTTGAAGCGAGTTTAAGCAAAAACAGAGCGAGATGACAACCAAGCTTGATGCCCTCTTAAAAGCCTTCAATGAGCGGAAATTGAGCACTCCCAAGTGATACCATAAAGAACCCAAAGTGAATTCGATTGCATCGACTTCATGTTCTAGTTCATCATGGGAGAACACATGCCCTCTCACCCAACGGTTCACTCGGTAAATGCTATCAAAAGGGTTCCAAGTCATCCAAGAAATACCAAGGCCCGCACCTTTGGTAAAGCCTACTCTGAGAAACCCGTTAGCCAAGAATCCAAACCTAGTTTAGAGGAGGAGTACAAGGAACTCTATCAAGAAAACCAATTCTTGAAGTCTTAGCTCATGCACCTTATTATAATGCTTTAAAAGAAAAATATGAGTTAGAACTTAGGCTTGGGAAACATGGGTCCGCCTTTGTGTGAAACAACTTACCTAAGAAGTTAGATGATCCCGGCTATTCACTCTTCCGTGTAGACTTGGAACTTCCAAGCCACTCGATGCTTTAGCCGATTTAGGATCATACATCAATCTCGTTCCGTTGTCCCTTCATAGAAGCCTCAACTTAGGTAAAATTGAACCAACGGAAACTATCTTAGGATTAGCGGACGGTAGTATAGCACGTCCGGTTGGAATAATAAAGGACATGGTAGTACATGTAGGAGAGTTGACTCTTTTGGCCGACTTTCATGTGCTAGACATGAATAAGGACCCGACATGCCCATTACTAGTTGGAAGAGGATTTTAGCTACCGCTAGTGCCATCATCGATTGTAAGATGTCCAAAATAGTAGTAGGAGAGGGTGCTAGATCGGTTTACGATGTCAAAGGCATTAGTACTACAAGGATGAGGAAATCCACAAGAGATTAGGTTGGATAGAGAGCCTTCTCGATATGGACCGTGGATTGAGAAGAACATCATAGGCCCCAAAGACCTTTTTACCTAGATAAGGCCTTTGCTAGTGTAGCAACTTTCCAAGAACAAGAATTGGCTAGGGATATAGAAGTGAACCCGTTCGAGGACGCTTTAGTATTTAGGAAGATGACCGAGTTCCTAGGATGCTTGCCGTTAATCTTGTCATGAATAAATGGATAGTTGAGACATCCGAACACATGTGGAATTGGAATAGAACGCTAGCGATGGTAATGGAAGATGGCACATTAGGATACAAATCTATGATCCCGATGGTGAGATGTTTGAAAAGGCTTATTTAACCGAGCGCACTACTAGGAACTTAAATGATAAGTTTGATCCCTACGACATTGTTGAGGATAGACTTACTTATATCGATGCGTAGGAGTAGGACTACGAGTCTAGCTACAAGACTCTTAAATAAAGAAAAGCGCTTAGTGGGAGGCAACCCATGCTTAATTGTTTGCTTGTTAGTGTCATATATCTTTTATTAATTGTTTGTCCTCATGTTTGAATTTGTAAAATGCTTTATTTTGTTTTAACCTCGTCTTAATCACATATAAAGGTATTTTACATAAAGGATAAGTGTAGGGAGGATTACACGTTTTCATAAGAAACGTGAACATGAGAATAACAATTAATTAAAAGATATATATGTTTGTTTGTTCGAGTCAAATGCTTGTATCGAGTCATAATGGATGTTTTTGCGAAGTTTTCCGATTCTAAAGATGTAAATTTTCGAAATTTTTTCGAAAATCGCAGACCGGTTTTGTCGGGATAACTTTGGCGTCAGATTGCAACAACGCCGTCGAAGGAATAAAAACATCGACTTACTTTTCTCGTTTTACGAGCTACTTGTAAAATTTTGGAATTTTCCGGATCTTAATTTTCAAAACAAATTACGTAAACATCCATTCCACAAGCATTATATCCTAGTTTAAATCGAGTCTTATGTATATTATTACCGCGATTTTACGAAGGTTTCGTTTGTTTTCTTCTAGTGTGCGTGTTTAGTTTGTCAAGAAGAAGTTACACAAGTTTGGAAGGAGCCTTTCACGCAAAAACTCTTCTTGGAAAAGATTTAACCACCACTTTTACGGATCCTACCGAGCTAATCGGGGAGTATTAGTTTCTTTCGTTTCTAATTACCTTCTATTATCATAACTTTGATACTTTCGGGAACATTGGGGACAATGTTCGGTTTAAGTGTAGGGAGGAAAATAAAGCAGGAACTTTGAAACTATGCTTATCCTTGACTATTTGCTTTGTCCAAGAGTATTTGTGTAATAAACCATGAGAAAATGTAGGTTAGGGTAATTTTAGCCAAATTTAAAATTTTTCATGACGTATAAGAGTGGGCCATTAGTCTTAACAAAAGCGTCTCATGGATAGGAAATTGCATGACTAGCACAAAACCCTTACCACCTAAATTCCACCCAAAATGTGAGGATCGCCCTTAGATTAGTAGGAATTAAAGCATTCATCTTTAATGCTTAGAGTGTGAACCGGTAGTATATTAGATTCTAGAACTTGTTTTGTGATGCATTCGAGATCGCTAGTGAGACTACACTTGTGTAGTTAGGATTAACTAAATGATAAGAGGCATTAGGATAACCCTTGTTTAATACACGTAATATAATTACTTCTTCCACCTCGGTTGAGTAATTCCCCACACCCTTTGCGTTGTACTCATCTTTAGTACACGATACCCCTAGTTAACCCCTCGAGCCTATCCTTTTCGCGGTTCTCGTGATGTTTGGTTTTCCGAATATCAATGAAAACATTGTTTACACCCCACCCCAAATATACACCCAAATCGCCTTAGCCTACCTTTATTGCACTCACTTTTAGTGCAAATTTATGTTATCACCCAAACCCTTAGTTCAATTATCCGGTTGCTTGCATGAGTTGCTAAGTCGAGTCATATCTTTTGTATCTGAGTTTTGGGATGATTGGGATTCATGGGAAAAGTTAAAGTTTATGAAACATAGGAAAGAGAACGTTAAACTCAAATTCCCTTTGTTTGCATAATAATGTACTCCAAGTGTTTGATCTTTTCAATTCGGGTCAAATTAGTGTTAGAGTAATAAAACTCAAGTGTAGGATGTGTCTATAAATCCTATCATTTTGATGTCCGTAGAGGATGGTAGAGTAAAAGTGTATGAAAAAAAAAAAAAAAAAAAAAAAAAAAAAAAAAAAAAAAAAAAGTGAAAAAAAAAAAAAAAAAAAAAAAAAAAAAAAAACAACATACTACCATCCTACATCTATCTTTTAAATTGTGTTTGTTTATTTTCGTTGCCTAGAGTTTTAGAGTGTCGAGTCTTGGCTTAGCAACGCCATTCTTCGTATACTTGCAACATAGAGATTTTGACTATCCACCACTAAATAGCCTATCCCACCAAACCCTTCATTTCCTTACCGTAAGCCTAACATTACAACCCTTTAAAGACCTCTTTGATAGTCTTTCCTAGGTGCTTACGCCAAAGCGACGGAGGTTTGATCTATTCTCAAGCCTATGGTAATCTATGTACTAGGACCGGTTAATGAGTGTTTATCTTCCATTTCCGATTTGTTATATTTCATATATACACCGAGAGAGATGTGAGTATCCAAACACCCCATGTGAGGTGCTAGTATGTAATTCCGTGCTTGTTATGACTTTCTTGGGCTTATATGTGTTGTGGACCGTTTTGAATGGATGCTTCATGACCCTAACTTATAAATTAATTGGCTAAAAGCACATTTGCTTGAGGACAAGCAAATACCAAGTGTAGGGATATTTGATAAGGTTTTAAAAGGTACCTTTTGAGGGTCATTTAAGCCCTTATTCGATCACTTTGTATCCGTTATTGCTTAATATCGTTCCTTTTCACTTTTAGGTCTCTTGAAGGCAAAATCTTTGGAATGATGCTTATTTGGACGAAAAGGCGAATATCTGAAGAAAATGGCCAAAGTCAAATTCGAGACACTCAAAGTCTTGAAACATAAGGCGCGGCGTCCTTTGCATATCTGCGACGCCGTCGGGAAGGAATTTTATGACGGCTCGGAGGAAAAATTACATGTTTTCAAGGGGACGACGTCGGGTTCTAAAGGAGTAGGCCGTCGTTACTCGGGCGGCCTAGATGCAGCCAAGACGGCGTCGAGTCAAGGGACGGCGTCACGGGTCATAAGGTGACGCCGTCGAAGGTTTACGTGGCCAAGACGAAACCACAATAGCGGCGACACGGCGGCCACGAAACATAAGGTGGCGCCGTCGCGATGTAATCTTATATATAGAATCCGAATTTTTCGGTTTGTGTGTAGTCTTTTGGGTAAAACCTAAAACCAAACCAAGGCTTTCTTGTGCGATATTTTAGGGTTCTAAACCCTATTATACATCAAGCTAAGTATTTACTTCATTAATTTAATTATGTCTTTGATTATTTGTGTATGCTTGCATGTTCTCCATGTCCCGCTAATTTATTTGTGTGTTTGCTTAGGAATATGAAACTTAGTTATTGAATATTGATTGGTTGATACTTATCTTAGTTGACTAATGATCTAGAGTGCGCTAGATTATTCGTTGTGTACTTAATGCTTGAAATTTCTTTGTGAATTTTAGAATATAATTATCTAGGTAATTGTAGGATAAAGTATTCAAGGACAACCGTAGAGTAGGCGCGTCTATAAATCACTAGAGGATTTGTAAACAAGACCCTTTGGTAGTTTCAAAGAGTTAGAAACAAGCACGCCCTATAGCCTTAGAATCACAACGCAACTAGGAATAAGGACGTGACAAATCAACCATCAATAGGAGATAATTAAGGAGTAGTAAAACCTAAGTAAACACATTTTAAACTATCATACGAGTACACACCAAATTAGACATAGACTATCACAACCTTAGTTTAGATAATTAGATAATAGTAGAGTAATCGGTAGCAATACCAACCCCCAAATCCAATACCGAGATTCGTACCTTTTCCATTTTCTAAAAAATATAAAAGATAAAAATAATCTTCCTCAACCTCAACCTTAGCGTAGTAACTTCTCACTAGCATTCCTATTCCCTAGAGAACGATATCAATACCCGTGGCTTACCCTAATTACTACACTACAACGATTAGGTTCATTTGCCTAGGGTGTTATAAAACTTGCTCAAGAAAAGGAAGTTTCCTTGACCCCGAACGACGCGTGTGGCGTTATCAAAGATTTCTCTTCTTTCAAAGATAAAGCGACCTGAAACGTACACTTTTCTTTTCTTTGAGTACGAGGCCCGAATCGATGTGAGCAGGGCGTCATAATCTCTCTCTTTCGACTCTCTTAGCAAAACATGTAATCAACCCCATTATCATTCGATGAGGCTCTTTGTCGTGACGGTGATGGAGAAAACCCAATATGATGAATTTGACCACAAGTAAACTAACCCGAACTTGTGACTTAAACTTGCACATATGTAACAAAGAGCGGTCTTTGAGAATTCATGCTCCATTGAATCTCTTAAGTACTCTATACTCTTCAACCAACCAACCATCAAGTAATAGACGTACATTACCTCTTGAAAATCCACAATTGAATGTGACACTGAGCACTACAACGTAACTCCTTAAAGTGATAGTTATTTTGAGATGATAAGAGCCCAATTCCCCCAAGTGGTAAAAGAAAAAGTAAAAGTCACTCAACAATAACTAGATTTCCAAGTCTTCATTTTTGATAATAAGCTTGAACAAGGATCATGAAGAATCTTCATCCATCCATCCCCTGTACCTTCAGATACTAAGTACACTCGCCCGTGATAATTTACTTCAACCTCAAATAAATAATACTGAAATAACGCCGTTGTCATATCATCTTGTTAACTGCTCAAGTCTGGCCTTCTTTGACATTTAAACGAACTTTGATAATGGTTTCATCCCTACCATGGTTAAAAGCACATAACCCCGTAAAACCATGTAATACCCAAACTGCCATGAAGACAACCCAAACATACACCCACTTCATGAAGTACACCCTTTTATCCCTTCTTAGAAACAGAACCCATAACACCAGCATCAGAAGACCCCGAGATACGCTTTCCATTCTCCAAGATGGTTCCATCATCACGGGATTTTACAATTCTATAGTTTAAACCGAGAAATAGTTTCTTTCGCGGGATTTTACAAAACTAAGAATAAACCGTAAGATAGATCCGGAAATGCACTTTACAATGATCAGGATGTTTCCATTGTTACGGGATTTTACAAGTCTATGATTTAAACCGAGAAATAGGTTCTTTCGCGGGATTTTACAAAATCAAGACAAAACCGTAAACAATGTCGACGAACGTGTTATGACAACTTTGGTTTCGGTGAATATCTGTTTTAGGGGAACATGCAGCGGTTCATCAACGGTTCAAACACCAACATCAATAACATCATCAACCATCCAAAAAAAACTTTGGTAAACACATCATTCACGCTTCTGTCGGCTGTTGGTGTGACCAATTGGTGAAGTAAACCCGATATGTCAAACTTGATCATGAAGTAAAATTCCCCAGATTTGTTACTTAAACTTGTACTAATCCACGTGAAAAAGAAACGGTGTACCTAATGTACAAAAACCTCTTGACATATCCTCAACTGCGTGAGACACCGAAGTGATAGCTACGCTGTGGGTTAAGCGAGAAAGAATCACAACCGTAACTAAATAGCCAAGTCTTTATCACACTCTATAAAAGCCCAAACAAGTCATCTTCGCGGAATGGTAGAAAGAAAGAAGATTAAAATAAGTAAACACGCCCAGAAAACTTCACTTTAAAATCAAGAAAGAAATACCGTCCAAACAACCCCTTGGTCATTTATCCTTTTTCGCTCAAGCCATGAATTTTTGTATCCTCCGTGAAAATATACCATACCAAAAATAATACCAATTCTTTAGCTCCAAATGATATCACAAGTGTGGCTAAATTTTAAATTAGCACAAAAAATTCGGATATCATTATTCTTTAATCAAGCCAAACGATTCAGCCATCATATTAGATCATATAACTATGATCAATCATCCCAGCCCACTTCCAATACTTAACTCAACAAAGTACTTGATCCAAATTACTAACAGCCCAAATCGGATTCAATGCAAGGCCCGAGCAAAATTAATTCCGATCCACCAAGCCTTATACCATTCGGTTATATAAGTCAGGATAAAACCACACTTTAACCCTAATATCTCAACTCTAAAATACTTTCTTATCACAAGAGCGCCTCTTACCTAATTTTTCTCCCAAAGAATCTGAGAAAAAAATAATTCGCCACTCCATCTTCATCAGTACGCAACATCCCAAAAGAAACCATCTACACAATTAAATCATCATTTCCTAATAACATCACATAGTAGCAGCCATATAAGTCCTTAGATATTGATCACTACGAACAAGGCCACAGGGATGGCTAGACCTATTTATACGACTTAGCCACAGGGATGGTATGAGGTGTAGGACACGGCTTCAAGATCAAAGAATGGTCTCAGGTAGGTAATAAATGTGTAAAGACGTTTTGTTTTTATTTCCAATTAAACGAATCAAGGGATGAGGCTAACATTCTTGTTATAACTCATATCTTTTAAATTCGTATATTATCACAATTTTGAGATCAATGATGGTATAAGTGACTCGTGATAAAGACTCTTGATAGTCTTGGTGTTTCATTTGAGAACCACGAGTCATACAAGCTGAGATCTAGAACTTAAGCTCGAATTTTTACATTTGTATAGATCAGTGATGTACTCTTTAATTCGTAAGACCTACATGTGTCTTTGTGTACATTTGTATCACACGAAAAAGATAAACTGAGATCAAAAATAATCTGAAATGTTTCCTGTTAGTTTTTCATATCTTGTCGATATTAAAGGACTGATGATGTGATTAAGAACTGAGGTCGTGTTGTAGATTTGGTATATGGTATGCATGGTCGAGTCGTTTGTGGTAATAGTTATTTGTGGTCGAGGTTAATTCATTCTTCATCTCTTCTTTTCTGTCCAAGTCACTAGCCAAAGTCATGCACCAAGTCGCTAGCCAAAGTCATGCACCAAGTCGCTAGCTAATTCGCTAGCCAAGTAGCTAGCCAAGTCGCTAGCCAAGTCGCTAAGCCAACTCGCTAAGCTAACTCGCTACGACTTGTTAAATAACAAGTCGCTAGGTCTATAACAAATCGCTAGCTTTATCAGTTTGACTCAAAAGTCAAACCGTTACCAAGTCGCTATATTCAACCAACTCGCTACTGCAATACAATGAATCAGGACAGTTTTGTGTCTAAGTCGCTAGCAAGATTTTTATGTTTTCCGATGAGTTTTCCGACTAATATTTCCGACCATCTTAATATTAACCCAGAAAAACATTAAAAAGTTGCAACTTTTTGACCCATTTTACCACGTTTTGACAACCCAGAAATGACCACAATGACTTCACTGAAATGGTAACAAAAAAAACATCATATACGGACTGTTTGGACTAGAGAACACCAACTGATGATACTGAATGACTATGGCATGTATATGTTAACCAAACAAGAGAGTACGAAAACATGATAAAAACAGTTTTCCACAAAAGTAATCGGAAACTTGATTATCCAGGCCACAAAAACATGTTAAAAACAGTTTTTAACATGATCCAAAAACCAACATAACCATGATACGAGACCACAAAAATCAATACACACAAACAACCTTGGCTCTGATACCAATTGTTAGGATCCAAATATTTATTGTGTTGATGATTCGGGTGGTCTTGGATGATCAAAATACATGTTTGCCATAGTTAGTGTCACACCCCAATTTACATTTTTGCGGAATGGAATTCTGAGGATTGTTGTCATAGCACCACATCACGTTATATTGAGCGACCTAAAGTGTCGTTTTAAAAACACATCGTTGGATATAAGCGTGATGTGGTGCTATGACAACAATCCCTGTGAATTCCATTCCACCGCAAAACAGTAAATCAAAATATGTGATGATTGGTACCAGAGCTACAGTTATAGAGAACTAGGTTGCATCATTGACCCTAGACTATAGCTACATTATCATAGCATCTCATCATTTCATCATAGTACATATTTATTTTGATCATGCGGATTCACTTACACTTTGTTCGAGATTATTTACATTTATTTCACATCGGTTGTCACAGACATGTCTTCAGATTCTCACCCTATCACCATATCATCGGACTCTAGCTCGGATGATGTTCCAGATAACCCCATCATGGATGATGATTCATCACATTCCACCGAGGTCGTATCTTCCATTGGTTCTCTGCGGCCTTCCCAATCGATCATGACCGACATCGAGACCGAACCTTCGAGAGGCGGTCGCACCCACTCCTCACGTTAGCCCGGCTCATAACCCGTTGCTCGCACCATCACCACCACCAAGACCACCGCCGGCACCATCATCACCATCATCATCATATTTTCTTAGGGATCCTTTACCGCCATGCACTTGCCGCCCAAAAAGCGTGCTCGTTTTGATATCCTACACCAAGATCCACCGAGCCCGAGCCACCCGCTAGATTTGAGTTAGGCGAGAGTTCTAGGCGCCATCGCACGACGACCTTCTATCGAGGCATTAGGAGCCCGTATTGATGCTCGGCGGACCCAGTTGATAGTTTGACGCGACAGCTGCGTGAACTGTCGGTGAGATAGGATTGAGCCCATCGAGAGGAGGTCGAGGGTTTGATATTAGGCGGGGTTTGTATTGACTTATCTCATCGAGTATTCAGACATAGACAGATAGAGGATAGAGAGCATATCACGGAGTTGAGGCGGAGATGCCCGAGTTGTTTGACAGAGCCGATATGGCACGAGATGAGTTCTGAGCCACCATCGCGGAGTTATCTTTAGCTCGTGAGACTATTGTTACTTGCGGTCGATGGATGAGTTGAGGAGTTTGGTGGATAGTTTGGTTACTCGGGTTCGCGATCTTGAGGATAGGGCGGCATGAGCACCATGAGGTGCCTTATGTAGACTTTTGTCATGTATAGTTTTGACCATTATTATCCTAGTCACAAGGTGTGTGACGTAGTTTAAAGAACTTGTTGTCTTTTGATTGTTGTACAAACAAATATATCAAGTATTGACTCTACTATGTAGGAATGGTTATTATTATCTATGATATCGGTCCATGTAGGCGAAATTTTCATGTATATTATCCACGTGTGTTGTGATTATATTTGTGATATTTCGTTATTGTTCCGCTCGATTCCATTTATCTTTATGCATGTTATGGTTGTGGATATATTTGTATGATGGTTGTTTCTACTTACGAGTTCTCATGATTGTTTCATCTTGTGATTTTGAAGAGTTATGGCAATCAAGAAAGCTACGCTTGAAATGACCCAAGCAAGAATTCGAAGTTAGTGAATGATAGCATTGCTAATGCTTTAAGAGTTGAACGGAAGCAGTGTTCTTCTTCTGCTTGGCTTGCTATTCTTCTTTGAAGCCGCTTAGGCTAGGCAGAACCGGTAATCTTGGAGGATCTGGGGTTAAGAAATGTTCGTACAAAGATTTCAAAAGTGGTGAACCCACTAAGTTCCGAGGTACCGAGGAGCTACAAAGAATGGTTAGATGTTTTGAAAAGTTGGAGTCGGTATTTTTGCTTTGTAACCGTCCTGATGACATGAGGTTAAGTTTGCTACGAGCACTTTACTCGATGGAGCGTTGTCATGGTGGAATTCATACGCTCAACCGATTGGTATGGAGAATGCCTTCAAGCTTACGTGGGAGGAATTTAAGAGTTTGGTGACTAAGAAGTTTTGTCCTCGAGCGTAAATCAAAAAGTTAGAGACGGAGTTCTATGAATTGGTCACTATTGGCTATGACATTGACACATACATTCGGAGATTCCGTGAATTAGCCGCGTTATGCCCGTCAATGGTATCGGATAATGAAAAGTTGCTAGAGGCTTTTATTGGAGGACTTCCTGAGATCATTCAAGGGGATGTGACATCTTTTGATCCACAAACAATCGAGGAAGCTATTCGAGTTACTCAGAAGTTGATGGCACAAGTGGTGAAGCGAGGCAAGTACACCACCACCAACCGAAACACCAACAACAACCCCAACAACCGTTTCAACAACAATAACCGAGGCAACTACAACAACAATAGCAACAATAACAAGCGCAAGTGGGACAACACTAGGGGTAGAAATGCTACTCAACAACCACCCAAAAGGCAAGAGGTTGCTAAGGTTTATGCCGCGGGTCAAAAGAAGGAAAAGGATATTCGGGGTTTTGCCAAGTGTAATAAGTGTTTGAGTCACCACAATCCGGGTCGATGTCCTGATCCGTGTGAGAATTGCAAGAAAGTTGGTCACCGTACTAGGGATTGCACGGCACCAAAAGTTACATGTTTTGGTTGCGGGGAACCTGGACACTACAAGAGGGATTGTAAGAAGGGAAAGAATCAAGCAAATCCGAATCAAGGAAGTATGGCTCAAGGAAGGGTTTACGTCATTGGAGGCGGAGAAGATAGGGAGGACCCGAATGTTATAACGGGTACGTTCCTTCTCAATAATCGTTACGCTTCAGTTTTATTTGATTCGGGTGCCGATAAAAGTTTTGTGTCCAATGCATTTGCACCTTTGCTCAACATTAAACCAACCACCTTAGATATATCATACATCGTCGAGTTAGCTAATGGTAGCGTAGTTAGCACCAACACCATTGTCCGCGGTTGCACATTCAATTTTCTTAACCATCCCTTCAACATAGACCTCATGCCCGTAGAGCTTGGTAGTTTTGACGTCGTTATCGGCATGGATCAAGTTATCTAAGCATCGCGCAAAGATCATTTGTGATGAGAAAGTTGTTCATCTTCCTACAATGGCGAAACTTTGATTATCCATGGGAGCAGTGGAACTCAATTAGTATCATATCGAGTATCAAACGGAGAAGTACATTAAGAAAGGTTGTCTTGCTTTCTTAGCCCATGTAACCGAGAAAAAGTCGGAGGAGAAGCGACTTGAAGATGTTCCTATTGTCCGTGAATTTTCAAGTAATTCCGAGGATTTACCGGGACTTCCACCGCACGACAAGTAGAGTTTCAAATTGACTTAGTGCCCGAGTCTGCACCGATTCTTGAAAGCACCGCACCGCTTAGCGCCATCCAAATGCAAGAGTTGTCTAATCAATTGCAAGAGCTTCTAGACAAAGGATTCATTAGGCCGAGTTCCTCGCCTTGGGGAGCACCGGTTTTGTTTGTGAAGAAGAAGGATGGATCCTTCCGAATGTGCATAGATTATAGAGAGTTGAACAAGTTAACGGTGAAGAATCGTTACCCACTCCCCAGAATTGACGATTTGTTCGATCAATTGCAAGGTTCTAGTATTTATTCCAAGATTGATCTTCGTTCGGGTTATCATCGCCTTGAGTTCGGAAGAGGATATTCCAAACATGCTCGAACACGTTACGGTCATTACGAGTTTTAAGTGATGCCGCTTGGATTGACTAATGCACCCGCGGTATTCATGGATCTCATGAATAGAGTTTGTGTCGTACTTGGACAAGTTTGTTATAGTGTTCATCGACGACATCTTGATCTACTCAAAGAGCAAAGAAGAGCACGAAGAGCATTTAAGGACGATTTTAAGGCTACTCGGGAATGAGAAGTTGTATGCCAAGTTTTCAAGTGTGATTTTGGAACCACAAAGTGCAATTTCTTGGTCACATCATTGATAGTCAAGGACTACAAGTTGATCCCGCAAAGATTGAAGCCGTGAAAGATTGGGCTACTCCAACGAATCCTCCGTAAATTCGACAATTTCTAGGACTAGCGGGTATTACCGAAGGTTCATCGAAGGTTTTTCAAGATAGCAAGACCTTTGACCAAGTTGACGCAGAAAAACAAGAAGTACAGTGGGGAAAGAAACAAGAAGTCTTTTCGGTTGTTGAAGCAAAAGCTTTGTAGTGCTACCGATTTTAGCACTACCCAAGGCATTGAGAACTTTGTTGTATATTGCGACGCTCGCATAAAGGACTGGGGCTGTTTTAATGCAAACGAGAAGGTGATAGCGTATGCTTCGACAACTTAAAACCCATGAGAAGAATTACACCACTCATGATCTCGAGTTAGGAGCCGTAGTTTTTGCGCTCAAGATTTGGAGACACTACCTCTACGGTACAAAGTGTACAAAGAGTTTACCGACCACAAGAGTTTGCAATATATTCTTGATCGAAGGAGCTTAATATGAGGCAACGTCGTTGGTTGGAATTACTCAATGACTATGATTGTGAAATCAAGTATCACCCGGAAAAGCCAATGTTGTGGCCGATGCTCTTAGTCGAAAAGAGGCCTAAACCTTTAAGAGTTCGATCATTGGGAATGACGATTATTTCTCCTTTACCATCGAAAATCCACGAAGCACAAGTCGAGGCACTTAAGGAGGAAAACCGACCAAGTGAAAAGCTTTATGGCATGCCCGAAAGCGCAAATGGTTTTGTGAAGAGAGCAGATGGAGTACTATGTTTCAAGGATAGAATGTGGGTTCCATTGTATGGCGGAATACGAGAATTGATTATGCATGAGTCGCATAAGTCAAAGTATTCTATTCATCCGGGATCGGATAAGATGTATCAAGATCTTAAGAAGCTTTATTGGTGGCCGAACATGAAAGCGGAAATTGCCACGACGTTAGCAAATGTCTTACTGCGCTAAGGTAAAAGTCGAATATCGAAGCCTTCGTGTTTACTCCAACAACCGGAAATTCCTCAATGGAAATGGGAACGACATTAATGGACTTTGTTACTGAAACTTCCTAAGACATCGGGAGGTTACGACGCTATTTGGGTAATTGTTGATCGCCTTACTAAGTCACCCATTTCATACCGATTAGAGACTTATTCCATGGAGCAACTCACTAGACTTTATGTCAAGGAAATAGTCTCGAGGCACGGAGCACCAATATCTATCATTTCCGGCAGAGATAGTCGATTCACTTCAAACTTTTGGAATTCATTGCAAGATTCATTCGAACCGATTAGAGATGAGCACAAGATATCACCCACAAACCGACGGTCAAAGTGAAAGGACCATTCAAACATTAGAAGACATGCCGAGGGCATGTGTGATTGATTTTGAAATGGTTGGGCTAACCATTTGCCATTGATTGAATTCTCGTACAACAATAGTTATCACACCAAGATCAAGATGGCACCATTTGAGGCACTCTATGGTCGTAAGTGCCGATCACCGTTTGTTGGGCCGAGGTAGGAGACGCACAACTTCTTGGGTCCGTAAATGGTACGGAAACCACCGAAAAGATCGCTCAAATTGTGATAGACTCGTAACCGCCAGAGTCGACGTAAAAGTTATGCGGATGTTAGACGCAAGGATTTGGAATTTCAAGTGGGTGACAAAGTTATGTTGAAAGTATCGCTTGGAAAGGCGTGGTACGCTTCGAAAGCGTGGAAAATTGAACCCGAGATACATTGGACCATTCAAGATTTTGAGCCGAGTTGGTCCGGTAGCTTATCGACTTGATCTTCCGCCGAACTCGGTCATGTGCACAACACGTTTCACGTTTCAAACCTCAAGAAGTGTCTTTCGGACGAATCGCTCGTTATTCCATTGGACGAAGTTCACTTGACGACAAACTCAATTTTGTGGAGGAACCTCAGAGAAATCATGGACCGCGAGGTCAAGCGCTTGAAACAGAGTCGTATTCCTATTGTGAAAGTTCGTTGGAATTCTCGACGAGGTCCCGAGTTTACTTGGGAACGGGAAGACCGGATGCGACGCATAGTATCCTCATCTTTCGCCGACACCGCCGACCTAACAACGATTGAATTGTGGACTGAATTCCTTTTGATGGGCGAATGTGACAACCCATACTTTCGTGTCATTTCTAACACGCTTCATGTCTCATTATTTCAACATTTTAGTAAACTTGGTTTACTTGTTTCAAATTGCGTAACCTTGAAGGTTTAGCGCGAATTCATGATCATGACATCACGCACATTTCATATGGACTATGATTAGTCTACATTTCATTGACATCATGTACATCTCATTAGTACATTCACGACATTCCATTTCACCTTCAACGCGTAATTTTATGTTTAATAATCTTTATCGTGAGTTATTATTTTAAATATTTAATCCATTACTTTCAAAAATGATCCCGGTATTTTTAAACTTACATTTAGTTCATAAAACTATATTTTAGTTTTCCTAGTGTTTCAAATTTATTTGATACTTAAATCATTAAAGTTTAATTATTACGTCGTTTTTCTTAAAATTTTACGATAATTATTTTATCACTCAAATTTCACAAGGAAAGTATTTTTACAATTTTTATTAACTCAATACAATCTATTTTGACTTACTAAAACTTACTTGTACCAAAATTTTATCATTTACCTTTACATTCATTTAACTTACATTCTTATTTATCAAATTATACAAAATATATATGCAAGTACATTAGTAAAAAAAAAAAAAAAAAAAAAAAAAAAAATTTGAGAGACAACCTCCCTAAACCGCCATAGGGAGGTGTGTATTAAATGTGGTATGGTTTGTGTTTTCTCATAATTTCACTCAATCCTAAAAGTCTTACTTGATATTTATCCTCATTCACTTCTCATTTCTCAAGTGTAAAGATAAAATTATTTCTCTCTTCCTTTGGTTCTCTAAAACCGCCACTCTTCAAGCTCACAAGGATCAAAAGTTTTGCAAGATCAAGTGTTTTACAACCTAGTGATATCCTTTATATGGTTTTGAAATAAAAACCAAGGATATTTAAGTTTAATCTTTGTTACTTTCACCTCATCACTATCACTTGTAAGCATGTTTTTATCATTTTCATGTTTCCTTTTCATTTTCATATGTTTCTTTTCATTTTTGGAGCTTATATGCATGATATGTGATTTATACCATTTTTCATGATTTATTAAGTTATATATATACATATTGGTCATCCTATAAATATTCCCATGGTATTCTTTGGTCTTGATGGTGATTAGGAACCCATGACACCCTAAGAAGGTGTATGGTAGGATTAGATTAGTTTTGGAGTTGATTTGAAGGGATTAGAATAGGTTTTGTCCGAGAAAAACTATTTTCAATACGTATTAAAAAGGTTCTGTCCTTGTTTCGAATTTCTGGAAAAACCTACTGTTGGTACGAAACTTTGGCCTTGATATTTAGAAAATATACTTTAAAACGAATCCGTGGCCTTTTGAACGGATAAAAACGGAGTTATAACGAAACCGTGGTGAATTTTTAAAGTTTGACGACGAAAAATATACTTTTCAGAAAATTCAGCTTGCAGTTTTAGTTTGTTCGGTCAAAACGAGCCTTAAGCTTCACAAATTATTTCGACTTATCAAAATATATTAGTTTACTTCGATACGGGCTAAGGACATATTATACGTGAAAACGGATTTGAAACGACAAATATATGCACGTTTTCACAAAGTTGCCGTAACTATTATTTTACGAAAAACTATATTATTTTTACGTTACAAGTATTTCATTAGTCAGAACGACCATGTTTATGCGCTTTTAACTATGATGCAAAACTTTTGGAACGAAATGTCTTCTAGTAAAATCAAGTTCACCGCCATATTTTTCAAAACAAAAATTTGTTTGTCAAGCGGATTTATAGTAAATTAATTACGGACGTTCAAACTTGGCGAAACTCATTTTACGCACAATTAGCAAAACCACCATCTTTAACCCTTGATATCTTTATGATCGAGACCTTTTGACGAAAACTCCTGAACTGAAACTTTTAGATATCGATACAAACTTTCCAAAACCGTCGAGTTCGTTTCTCTAACGATCGACGTACACCATTTTACGACTACTTTTCCGGAGCCATTTTTGTTAATTTCATGATTTTTCCGACGACATTGTTTTGCGATTTAAAAGTGTTGATTTCACCAAAATCATTATAAAACCATTATAGGATGACATTTTGACGTAAAACATGTAAAGTCATTTTGAAGGGTCAAGACGTCAAAGAGTATTTTTCGACGACGAGTAATATTTTCAAAACCCGTAAATGGTATAAATAACATATGGAGTGCATGCATAGCATTACATTGCAACTCATGACATATCATATCATTGATAATAGGTTCCGTTGACGATTACATTATACCTCGTGTACTCACTTTTGCCGTTATTCCGGTTTATCCAAGTGAGTTTTCATAGCCCGTTTACATGCTTTCGATTATTTTCAAACCCACGGGAGAATACATTGCACTACATTTTTTTATACGATACCAAGTATGTTAAATTCAATTACATTGCTTAAGTTACCGCATTTGCCAATTTGAAAGTCCCCATTACTTGAACATGAACCGTTAATCTTTGAGCGAGGATGAGTGGATAGATCTATCGAGGGTGACCTCCATCCGGGTTGGTGAATCCCAACCAGCAAACGGATGCATTTCATTTGATAACATTACGGAGTTGTCGGCAAACACTCTGCAGGGCATACATTATTGAAACAGCCTAGTTTCGGGGTCATGGGCTTAGAGCAATTGTAACATTATTTTTACGTGATCGATTGTCATGCATGGTCTATACTTGTGTAGTCGTATAAAACATTTACATAAACCTATGATTTCTCACCAACATTATTGTTGACCGCTTTTAGCAATGTATTTTCGTAATCGAGGCATTCATCATGACATGGTTTAGGGACCTACATTTTGAGTCGCAAGTCGACTTACATTATGTACATTATGGTACTTTATTTCAAAACATCGTTTGGATTTGTAACATATTTGTATTTCCGCAAACGTTGTAAACCTTTTGGGACCGATGTTGTACTCGATTGTTTTATGAAATATCCAACGATGTGTTTTAAACGACACTTTAGGTCGCTCAATATAATCGTGATGTGGTGCTATGACAACAATCCCGAATTCCATTCACGCAAAATGTAAATTGGGGTGTGACAGTTAGAGAGTTAGTAGAGAGAGGTGTTCTTGCTAGAGGTTTACACAAAGTATGAAATATTATATTAATGAGAGCACCACCCTTCCATGGATGGAAGGGTATTTATAGTTACAAACATACCGTCCTCCCATCGGACCTGGGATCGCATACAAGAGGTAAAGACCCGTCCTTCCTCCACGGTGAAACTCTACGCTAAACTAAACTAATAACTAACTAATAAACTGATAAATAACGTAAACAACGACAAATCTACGAGCTAACATATGCTAGACCATTATTGGGGTGACCGACTCTTTAACATGGAATTTCCAATTCCTAACAAAGCATTCACCTTTAATGCTTAGAGAGTATACCGGTAGTATAATAGATTCTAGAACTTGTTTTTTGATGCATCCCGAGATCGCTAGTGAGACTACACTTGTGTAGTTAGGAATAACTAAATGATAAGAGGCATTAGGATAACCCTTGTTTGAAACCCGTATTATAATTACTTCTTCCACATCGGTCGAATAATTACCCCACACCCTTGTGATGTACTCATCTTTAGTACACGATACCCCTAGTTAACCCCTCAGAGCCTATCCTTTTCGCGGTTCTCGTGATGTTTTGGTTTTCCGAAATATCAATGAAGAGCACTGTTTACAATCCACCCCCAAATGTACACCCAAATTGCCTTAGCCTACCTTGTATGCACTCACCTTTAGTGCATTATTGTTATCATACTAAACCCTTAGTTCAATTATCTAGTTACTTGCATGGTTGCTAAGTCGAGTCATATTTTTTGTACACAGTTTTGGGATGATTGGGACTCATGGGTAAAGTAAAATTTTATGGAGTGACGGGAAGGAACGTTAAATTCAAATTCCTTTTATTTACGTAATAAATACTCCAAGTGTTTTGATCTTTTCAAATTGGGTCAAATTAGTGCTAGAGTAATAAAACCCAAGTGTAGGGATGCTCCTATAAATCCCTTATATTTTGATGTTATCTTAGAGGATGGTAGAGTAAAAAAAATAAATAAATAAATAAATAAAATACGGGCTACCATCCTACATCTATCTTTATGTTTATGTTTTTCAAATTTATGTATGTTTGTTTCAAGTTATTTAGAGTTTAGCGAGTCGAGTCTTGGCTTAGCAATGCCATTCTTTTCATGCTTGTAACATAATATTTTTGACTTGCCACCACTAAATCGCCTATCCAACCAAACTCATTGTTTCCCTACCGTAAGCCTAACGTTACAACCCTTTTTAAAGACCTTTTAGATAGTTGTTCCTAGGTGCTTATGCCAAAGCGATGGAGGTTTGATATAGTCTCAAGCCTATGGTAATCTATGTACTATGACCAGGTAATGAGTATTTATCTTCCATTTCCATTTACTATATTTCATATACACCCGAGAGATGAGATAATCCAAACACCCCTTGTGAGGTGCTAGTATATAATTTTCATGCTTGTTATGACTATTGCGGTGCTTTTACTTGTTGTGAATTATGTTAAACCAATGCTTCATGCCCCCTAACTTATAAATTGATTGGCCAAAAGCACATTTAATTGAGGACAAGCAAATACCAAGCGTAGGGATATTTGATAAAGATTTAAAACGTACACTTTTGAGGGGTCATTTAAGCCCTTAATCAACCACTTTTATATTCGTTACTGCTTAATTTAGTTTCTTATCACTTTTTAGGTCTTTTGGAAGCAAAATGCTGGAATGATGCATATTTGGACGAAAAGGAGTGAAAACATGAAGAAAATGGCAAAGTCAAGATCGAAGACACACAAGTCAGCCGAATCGAAGTCGGCGGCCCCAACTAAAGGGCAACGCCGTCCTCTCTCGGATTTAGTTAAAATACACCGACGACTCGGTGAACTTTTGATAAAATACACCGAGGCGCCAGCTTTGAATAGGAAGAGCGTCACTAAGACTTTTCATCTCGACGGCCTAGATCCCGAATCCGACGACGTCCTCGCTTGAAGCCCGGCGTCACAACTACAACGTGACGTCGTCCCCAACGATAACTCGCCAAGATGAAAACCCTAATGATGGCGATCCGACGGCGTCCCACCTATAAGGAGACGTCGCAAGTGTAAATCTATATAGAATTCGATTTTTCGCTTTTAAGGATGTAGACTTGTGGAGTAAAACCCTAAATGTTTGTAGTCGACTTGGGCAGATCTTAGGGTCCCAAACCCTATTTTACACATCAAGATAAGTGTTTTATTCTATTAATTTCATTATGTCTTCCAATGAATGTGTGTATGCTTGCTTGTTTAACATGTCCGGCTAAATTTCTTGTGTGTTTGCTCAGTTCTATGAAACCTAGTTGTTAATTATTGATTGGTTGTCTCTTATGTTAATTGTAAACACTAGGCTATCGTTGTGTTTAAATGCTTGAGTAATCTTTGTGAACATTAGTTTATGAAACACTTAGCGGATTTCGTAGTCTAAACATCCAAAGATAACCTTAAAGTTAGTTTATGAATCATCTAGAGGACTTCGTAGACAATAACCTAAAGGTATTCTCAAAGATTTAGAGCATAAGTGTTCCCTACGACCTTAGAAAACGCAACGCGTTAAGAATAAGGACGTGACAATTCAACCAACAATAAAAGATAACTAGGGAGTAATAGTATCTAGGTAAACACATTTTTAATCATCATACGAGCACACATTAAAAAGACATAGACTACCCGTAGTATTAGGTAATTAGATGAAGTAATTGGTAGAAGTACCACCCCCAAATCCATTGCCCCGAGATTTTATCCTTAGCTTTCTAAAAAACCAATAAAAAGATTAAAAAAAAAATCATCCTCAACCCCACCTTAGTGTAGTACACTTCTTGCTAGCATTCCTATTCCCCAAGAGAACGATATCAATACCCGAGGCTTACCTAATACTACACTACAACGATTAGGTTCACTGCCTAGGGTGTTGAAAAACTTGCTCGACGAAAAGGAAGTTCCTTTGACCCCGAACGCGCTTCGTACGCACATCAGTTAGGCTTATGTAGAAAGACCATGAGCCTATGCAAAGGCCCATAAGGCCAAGTAAGGGACTAGATGTGTTGCCCTAGCTCCCTTCCCCTATAAATACATTGTAACCTCTCCTTGGAGAGGTGTTGTTCACATTTGAATATTACGCATAACCTTTCATATATCATACGTGTGTTTTGTGTTCAACCTTCCCTTCTCATCTCATTTCTATCATCTACATACTTGTGTGCACTTATGGTGACCTAACAGTGTGTCACAAGGCTAAGCAGACTAGAGAACCATTTTCACTTGGTGACCATAAGTCTAGTGTGTTAGGTCAACTTGTTCATCTTGATGTTTGGGGTCCTTATAAGGTCAGAAGTAGGGAAGGGTGTAGATACTTTCTTACTATTGTCGATGACTTTAGCATGGGTGTTTGGGTGTCTATGCTTAAAGGCGACGATGAAGTATTTTTAAATGTGTTAACGTTTTTCAATTTTTTTTTTTTTTTTTTTAAAAAAAACAAGTTTGTGAAAAGTGTTAAAGTGTTTAGAAGTGAAAATAGTACTGAGTTCGTTAACACGCAATTTAATAGTTTTTGTGAATCAAATGGAATCATTCATCAAACATCTTGTGCTATACCCTTCATCAAAATGGGGTTGCTGAGAGGAAGCATAGATATTTGCTTAATGTGGCTAGATCCCTCATGTTCCAGGGGGAATTCCTCTGAAAATGTGGATTGGATGTGTTCTAGCTGCTGTGTATCTTATTAACATGTTACCGTCTGTCATTCTTTGTGGAAAAAGTCCTTATAACTTGATTTACAATGCTGAACCTGATTTGTCTCATCTAAGATCTTTTGGTTGTCTTTGTTTTGCAACTGTTCTAAATAATATTGACAAATTTTCTCAAAGGTCTGAAAAGTGTGTTTTCATTGGTTATTCTTTGGAAAAGAAAGGGTACAAGCTATACAGTTTAGAGTCTAAACAGATTTTGTATAGCAGGGATGTCAAATTTTATGAAACTGTGTATACTTTCAAAAATCAATCTTTGACCAAAGATTTTATTTTAGAACTGAATTATGAACATTTTAAATTTTTTTGATAACCAAATATCTAATGAACCCTGTGATGATGATAATAATAATAAGTATACTATAAATGATAATACGTCTACTAAAGATGATGGCTCTAGTCTTATGTCTAAGGCTAATTCAGAACCAAGTGATCATTCTGCATCTGCAGAGGACTCTACAAACACAAATGCAGGGTCTAAATCTGTACCTGCAGTTGTAGATGGTTCTACAAACCATCCTGCCTCTACCAGTGATAAAACTGTTCATGAATCTATTCCAACTAATGTGGAGAACAGTGATACACTTTGCAGTATAATAGCAGATGGTGTCTCAGACCAGATAGATGCAACTCCTGATGATGATAAATATGAATCTGAGGGTGAGGTATTTGAAAGTTTTAATCAAATATTTGGTTCAGATGACTTAGATCCAGAAAGTGTGGTAGATAAGGCTACTGCTAGAAGATCTAGTAGGACGACTAAGCTACCTAGTAGGTTGCAAGATTATGAGCTTAATAGTAAGGTTAAGTATAGTCTTAATGGGTACGTTGATAAGGTTTTAAAAGGTACCATTTTGAGGGGTCATTTAAGTCCTTATTTGATCACTTTTGTATCCGTTATTGCCTAATATCGTTCCTTTTCACTTTTTAGGTCTCGTGAAGGCAAAATGCTGGAATGGCACTTATTTGGACTAAAAGGCGCGAATATATGAAGAAAATGGCCAAAGTCGAATCGAGACACTCACAACGCTGAATGTAGAAGGCGACGCCAGAGCTATTTGCGACGCCGTCGGAGAATTATTGTGACGGTCGAACTCAAAACTCGTGTTTTCAAGAGACGCGTCTAGTTGTGAAAGAGTAGGCCGTCGCTACTCGGACGGCCTAGATGCAATCCGAGACGACGCCGAAGTCAAGAGGATGGCGTCACGGACATAAGGTGACGCCGTCGCAAGGTTAACGTGGCCAAGACGAAACCCTACGGCGGCGACACGACGGCCACTAAACATAAGGTGGCCGTCAGCAATTGTAATCTTATATATAGAATCCGAATTTTTCGGTCTTTGTGTGGAGAGTCTTTGGAGTAAAACCTAAACCGAACCTAAGGTGTCTTGTACAAGATTTTAGGGTTTTAACCCTATCTTACACCAAGATAAGTCTTTGCTTCATTAATTCAATTATGTCTTTGATTATTTGTGTGTATGCTTGCATGTTCTCCATGTCCGGCTAATTTATTTGTGTGTTTGCTTAGGAAGTATGAAACTTAATTATTGAATATTGATTGGTTGTTTCTTATCTTAGTTGATTAATGATCTAGTAATGCGATAGGTCATTCGTTGTGTACTTAATGCTTGATTCATCTTTGTGAACCTTAGAGTATGATTACCGAGTGATTGTAGGCTAAACCATCCGAAGAGCGCCTTAGAGTAGGAGTCTATAATCTCTAAGTGGATTTGTAGACAAGACCCTTTGGTAAGTTCAAAGAGTTAGGGAGAAACGATACCCTACAACTTTAGAAACACAACGCAACTAGGAATAATACGTGACACTCAACCATCAATAGGAGATAATTAAGAGTAATACAAACTAAGTAAACACATCTTTAAACTATCATACGAGCACACATTAATTAGACATAGACTCCCACAACCTTAGTTTAGATAATTAGATAATAGTAGAGTAATCGGTAGAAATACCAACCCCCAAATCCAATACCGAGATTCGTACCTTTCTATTTTCATAAAATATAAAAGATAAAAAATAATCTTCCTCAACCTTAACCTTAGCGTAGTAACTCCTACTAGCATTCCTATTCCCCAGAGAACGATATCAATACCCGTGGCTTACCCTAATTACTACACTACAACGATTAGGTTCACCGCCTAGGGTGTTATAAAACTTGCTCAAGAAAAGGAAGTTCCTTTGACCCCGAACGACGCGTGTGGCGTTATCAAGTTTTTGCGCCACGGGAATAGAATAGCTAGTTAGTAGTCCACCTCGCTTAGGTTTCTTTGCTTGATTCCTATCAAGTAAACTTTTTTTTCTCATTTTAGATTTCTCTTAGTCTATCCCCTTCTTCGTAACCTTTGTTCGTAACCCCATCACTCTTCATCATGGAGAATGATAACCAACCACCACTTAATAACCCAACACAAAAATTTCAATGTCACCAAAACCCAACCCAATAACCAACACAACTGTCAAGCCGATATGTGAGTAGAAACACCGACCTTCGTGATTTGCGAAAATATTTGATAGTACAATTAGGGAAGTCATTGAGAAAGTAGTCGTCACCGCTATAGTTGGCTCAATGATTAGCGATAATTCGAAAATGGCATGATAAACAACAACGTGGATGTGGAAAATAGTGCTTACTTCAATCTTTACCCCACTAAGGAAGAAGTTGCGTACCATCAATACATAATCAATAATCCACGATCACCCATCATTAGGATATGCCCAAAGATTAGGAGAGAAATCCACGAACCTAAAAATCCCTTGTATGATCGGTTATAGGAGTGTTGACCACGCTTACATAGATACGGAATCCCCATTAACGTAATGTCATCTGCTTGTCTACAATGACATTATGAATGAGCGACTCAATATTAGGAGAGACCCTAAGTATCCGGGAGGAGTTTGCAACTTTGTGGGAAGAGTCAAGGACGTGCATGTCTTTATAGGAAATTTCACCTACCTAGTTGATTTTATGGTTCTAGAAGATGTAGGATGCGTCATTGACTATAGTTTATCCCAAGTAGTGCTAGGGAAACCATTTGTTGAAACATCTAGAATGAGCCATAACAAGCATGATGGAATGGTTAGGTTCAAGGAAGGAACCGATGAGATCACCTATAGGATGCCTTGGAAAACAACTGAGTATGGCCACTTGTCCATTTATGATCGAGACAACATCAAAGCTTTTGAGGACAAAAGCAAGGAAGATGTTGAAAAAGGTTATAAATTCATGTGGGAAAGAAGGAGGCATTATTATAAGGATTTCTTGACTTTAGGGCCTAGGTATAGAGTCGATGAAGATTTTGTCAACATGATAGAATTCTCATTGAGGATGCGTGAGGAACGTGAAGCACGACTATGAGTCTAGCTACAAGACTCTTAAATAAAGAAAAGCGCTTCGTGGGAGGCAACCCATGCTTAATTGTTTGCTTGTTAGTGTCATATATCTTTTATTAATTGTTTATCCTCATGTTTAAATTTGTAAAATGCTTTATTTTGTTTTTAACTTCGCCTTAATTACATATAAAGGTATTTTACATAAGGGATAAGTATAGGAGGATTACACACGCTTTCAAAAGAAACGTAAACATGAGAATAACAATTAATTAAAAGATATATATGTTTGTTTGTTCGAGTCAAATGCTTGTATCGAGTCATAATGAATGTTTTGCGTAAATTTTTCCAGATTCTAAAGATGTAAATTTTCCAAATTTTTCCGTAAAATCGCACCGCTTTTGTCGGGATAACCGACGGCGTCAGATTGCAACTGACGGCGTCGAAGGAGTAAAACATCGATTATTTTTTTCTCGCTTTCGAGCTACTTATAAATTTTGGAATTTTCCGGTCTTAATTTTCTTAGAAATTCAGTAAACATCCATTCCACAAGCATTATATCCTAGTTTAAATCGAGTCTTATATATATTATTACCGCCGATTTTACGCGAAGGTTTCGTTTGTTGTCTTCAAGTGTGCGAGTTTAGTTTGTCAAGAAGAAGTTACATAAGATTGGAAGGAGCTTTTCACGCAATAATTCTTCTTGAAAAGAATTTAATCACCACTTTACACGGATCCTACCGAGCTAATCGTGGAGTATTAGTTTCTTTCGCTTTTAATTACCTTCTTTTATCATAACTTTGATACTTTCGGGAACATTGGGGACAATGTTCGGTTTAAGTGTAGGGAGGAAAATAAACGGAACTTTGAAACTATGCTTATCCTTGACTATTTGCTTTGTCCAATTGTGATTGTGTAATAAACCATGAGAAAATGTCGGTTAGGTAATTTTGGCACCAAATTTAAAATTTTCATGACATATAGGAGTGGGCCATTAGTCTTAACAAAAGCGCCTCATGGATAGGAAGTTATATGACTAGCACAAAAAACCCTTACCACCCAAATTCCACCCAAAATGTGAGGATCGCCCTTAGATTAGTAGGAATTAAAGCATTCATCTTTAATGCTTAGAGTGTGAACCGTAGTATATTAGATTCTAGAACTTGTTTTGTGATGCATTCCGAGATCGCAAGTGAGGCTACACTTGTGTAGTTAGGAATAACTAAATGATAAGAGGCATTAGGATAACCCTTGTTTGATACACTGTAATATAATTACTTCTTCCACATCGGTTGAGTAATTCCCCACACCCTTTGCGTTGTACTCATCTTTAGTACACGATACCCTAGTTAACCCTCTCGAGCCTATCCTTTTCGCGGTTCTCGTGATATTTCGGTTTTTTCGAATATCAATGAAGAGCATTGTTTACACCCCACCCCAAATATACACCCAAATCGCCTTAGCCTACCCCTTATGCACTCACTTTTAGTGCAAATGTTTGTTATCACCCTAAACCCTTAGTTCAATTATCTAGTTGCTTGCATAAGTTGCTAAGTCGAGTCATATCCTTTGTATACGCTTTTGGGATGATTGGGATTCATGGGAAAAGTTAAAATTTATGAAATGACGGAAGGAACGTTAAATTCAAATTCCCTTTGTTTACGTAATAATGTACCCCAAGTGTTTTGATCTTTCAAATCGGGTCAAATTAGTGTTAGAGTAATAAAAACTCAAGTGTAGGGATATGCTTATAAATCCCTAGTATTTTGATGTTATCTTAGAGGATGGTAGAGTAAAAGTGTATGAAAAAAAAAAAAAAAAAAAAAAAAAAAAAAAAAGAAAATAGAAAATAGAAAAGAAAAAAAAATAGAGTGAAAAAAAAAAAAAAAAAAAAAATACTGCTACCATCCTACAACTATCCTTTAAATTTATGTTTGTTTATTTCAGTTATCTAGAGTTTAGAGTGTCGAGTATTGGCTTAGCAACGCCATTCTTCATATGCAGTTAACATAAAGATTTTTGACTTACCACCACTAAATAGCCTATTCCACCAAACCCTTATTTCCCTACCGTAAGCCTAACATTACAACCCTTTAAAAGACCTCTTTGATAGTCTTTCCTAGGTGCTTACGCCAAGGCGATGGAGGTTTGATCTATTCTCAAGCCTATGGTAATCTATGTACTAGGACCGGTTAATGAGTGTTTATCTTCCATTTCCTATATTGTTATATTTCATTTATACACCTGAGAGAGATGTGAGTATCCAAACACCCCATGTGAGGTGCTAGTATGTACTTCCGTGCTTGTTATGACTTTTACGGGCTTATATGTGTTGTGGACCGCTTTGAATTAATGTTGAATGACCCTAACTTATAAATTAATTGGCTAAAAGCACATTTGCTTGAGGACAAGCAAATAACAAGTGTAGGGATATTTGATAAGGTTTTAAAAGGTACCATTTTGAGGGTCATTTAAGTCCTTATTTGATCACTTTGTATCCGTTATTGCTTAATATCGCTCCTTTTCACTTTTAGGTCTCGTGAAGGCAAAATGGGAATGGCACTTATTTGGACGAAAAGGCGAATATATGAAGAAAATGGCCAAAGTCGAAATCGAGACACTCACGATCGCTGAATGTAGAAGGCGACGGCGTCAGAGCTATTTGCGCCGTCGGAGAATTATTGTGACGGTCGAACTCAAAACTCGTGTTTTCAAGAGACGGCGCCTAGTTGTGAAAGAGTAGGTCGTCGCTACTCGTGACGGCCTAGATGCAATCCGAACGACGCCGGGTCAAGAGGACGGCGTCACGGACATAAGGTGACGCGTCGCAAGGTTAACGTGGCCAAGACGAAACCCTAATGAGCGGCGACACGACGGCGTCACTAAACATAAGGTGACGCCGTCGCAATTGTAATCTTATATATAGAATCCGAATTTTTCGCCTTTGTGTGGAGAGTCTTTGGAGTAAAACCTAAACCGAACCTAAGGTGTCTTGTACAAGATTTTAGGGTTTTAACCCTATCTTACACCAAGATAAGTCTTTGCTTCATTAATTCAATTATGTCTTTGATTATTTGTGTGTATGCTTGCATGTTCTCCATGTCCGCTAATTTATTTGTGTGTTTGCTTAGGAAGTATGAAACTTAATTATTGAATATTGATTGGTTGTTTCTTATCTTAGTTGATTAATGATCTAGTAATGCGATAGGTCATTCGTTGTGTACTTAATGCTTGATTCATCTTTGTGAACCTTAGAGTATGATTACCGAGTGATTGTAGGCTAAACCATCCGAAGAGCGCCTTAGAGTAGGAGTCTATAATCTCTAAGTGGATTTGTAGACAAGACCCTTTGGTAAGTTCAAAGAGTTAGGAGAAACGATACCCTACAACTTTAGAAACACAACGCAACTAGGAATAAGACGTGACACTCAACCATCAATAGGAGATAATTAAGGAGTAATACAAACTAAGTAAACACATCTTTAAACTATCATAATGAGCACACATTAATTAGACATAGACTCCCACAACCTTAGTTTAGATAATTAGATAATAGTAGAGTAATCGGTAGAAATACCAACCCCCAAATCCAATACCCGAGATTCGTACCTTTCCATTTTCATAAAATATAAAAGATAAAAAATAATCTTCCTCAACCTTAACCTTAGCGTAGTAACTCCCTACTAGCATTCCTATTCCCCAGAGAACGATATCAATACCCGTGGCTTACCCTAATTACTACACTACAACGATTAGGTTCACTGCCTAGGGTGTTATAAAACTTGCTCGAAGAAAAGGAAGTTCCTTTGACCCCGAACGACGCGTGTAGCGTTATCATACGTCAATTATGCCAATTTGAGCTCTGAGAGCTATTCTTTTGTGACTAACCTTAATAAGAATATTGAACCTAGGGCTACTGATAGTATATTTATTGAGGCTATGAATAATGAGATGGACGCCTTAAATATGAATGGTACTTTGGTTATTGTTGAGTTACCTGCTGGCAGAAGGGCTATTGGCTGTAAATGGATCTTTAAGATCAAATACAAGTCCAATGGTGAAATTGAAAGGTTTAATCTAGGCTTATGGCTAAAGGCTTTAACCAAAGAGAGGGTATTCACTATGAGGAGACATTTTTTCCTGTGGTTAAGATGGTTACTGTTATGTGTGTGTTGAGTCTAACTGTGCAGAATAATTGGATTATTTTCCAGTTAGATGTTAACAATGCATTCTTATATAGTGATCTTGTTGAGGATGTTTATATGACCTTACCATAATGTTATTTTGTTGATGGTGACAAAAGAGTTTGTAAACTAAATAAGTCTTTATACTTCCAAGAAAATGGAATGAAAAACTTACAAGTGTTTTGTGTGAGCGTGGTTTTAACCAAAGTAAAAATGATCATTCATTATTTGTTAAGTCTGATGATGACGTCTTTGTGGTCTTATTGGTTTATGTTGATGACATTATTATAACCGGTAACAGTATTTATGAAATTAATAAGTTTAAAGACTTGTTTAGTTCCAAACTCTTGATTAAGGATGTGGGTGAATTAAAATATTTTCTTGGCATTGAAGTCTGATATGTGCTTAAACACATATCTTTTCATTAGTAAAACTGACCCAAAATAACCAAGAAAGAGCCGTTTATTGCTAATATTTGTGGTTTTTGAGTTTGTGCTTGTGCGGTATGGATATGTAAAACACGCAAAAGGAGCCAAATCGACGTAAATCCGAGCACGAGAGATTAAGAGAGCTTAAGCCGGTTTTAAGATCAAAGTTGAGCATTTATGAAGATTTTATTCTCCGAGGATGATTTTTGAAAGATACATTCAAGTTTAAAGAAATGTCAAAAATGGCCCCTCAAGTTTGAGCGATTGGCAAATTTGACCCTTGAAGATTCAGAAATTTGCAAATTAGCCCTTGGTCTATTTGAAGATTGTCAAGAATGGTCCTTGAAGATACTTTCAGAAGTTGCATGTTTGGTCCTTGGAATTTCAACTTTTACATATTTGGTCCTTGGTATACTAACTAGTCCAATGTTATCCTAAATCCATTATCCAATCCTAAGTCTACTATACACTGCCCAAATTTGTTAAACACTTACATCGTGCCCAATCCATTTCCAACCTTACCCGCCTAAAACTCTACCCGCCCACTTTTGAGATATCACTCTACCCGTATACCCAACCCATTTATTACTTGGACCCTAGTCAACTCCTACTATACCCGGTCAAAGCATTCAAGAATATAAAATAATCCAAACGCGCCTTTTCAAGACCCTTCTTCCCTTTTCCAAACACACCCATTTACCCACCATTTACCCCCACCCAAACACCAAGCATAGTACTTAGCATCTTTCCCAACCTTATCCACCTCTGACTTGTCAGGATAGCTACTCACGTGGACAAATGGCACACTCCCATTGGACATGACACCTCACCATGGTGATATGGAGCATTCTGACCTTTGGCTCACATTGCAAATCGTCCAATCTCTTAAGTTTTAGAGAGATTTTGACCTTTTCATTTCCAATCGTCACTATTTCATGTTTTTTGACCTTTAATAATTGTAATTTCAAATCAAGTTTTGTAATCTCTTTTCAATTAATGCAAAGTTCTTATTTTCCCATTTAATTCTCAAACCGATTTCAAAGTCGTTAGAGTTTAAGAAACCCTTGATTGTTCTTGGTAGCTCACATAAGCTTTTGCAAGCTTATGTGCCTCGTGTTGTTACACTTTAGCTTAATCTCAAGTTTTGGAAAAAGTCAAATAAAGTCAACTGTAGTCAAAATCAATAGTTAAACCAGTTTTTTTTGAGTGATTGATGATTCTCATGTGTTAATGAGTTGAGTTTAATGTTTGTTTGAAGTAATCATTTCAGTTTATGTTAGTATTCATCAAAGTTTTAAGTTTTAATGCATTTTAGAATTGTTAAAGGAGTGTTTGGATTGCTTGTTTAAACTGTTTTAGAGGTTACAATATTGGATTAGATCAGTTTGTTGAGGCTTGTTATAGTTATCTAGTAAATATCGCTCATTGATTTGTGCTTGTTTGCATCAGAAGTCAACATTTCATATCAACTGTTCTTGTGCTCTCAACTGTTGAAATCAGTGGTTAAGATTTTGCATATAGGTGTTAGATTTGATAAACCAGCCGGTATTGTTTTCATTTCATCAGTATTATATCATCTTTAGTCCAAATTTTGATCTCAAATCTCATTTTAGTCAAATTATCAACTGTTCTTAAAAGTCAAAAAAGCATGTCTACATCAGTTTTTTGCAGATCTTGCAGATGCTGCACAATGTTCATTTCAAATGATTAGGGTCTGATTTTTGTTTTAGGTATAGTCTGCTAGGTGGTTTTCAAGTCCACATATCTGGTTTTAGCTTTGGCTTATTGGATAAGCTGATGTAGCAGCTTAAAGTAGAGGGCAGGCCACTGTTTGGATAAGAGTGGCAGTTAGCTTAATCATTGGTATAATGCTTATTAGGAGTTAGGAGTAGTTGCAATTAGTTGCCTTAGAGTATTTATAGGATATTTTAGCTTCTGTAGTAGTTGGTTCATTATTTTGCTTGTTTGCTTATTTAAAAGAGCTTATTTCCCATCAGTTACACTACAGCCTTCATATTTCCCACATAAGCCCAAGTTTTTATATTTTTCTCAGCTTTAGAATAATATTTTAGAATTTCCCTGAAGTTTTCATAATTTTTAGCTACTGTTTAGTATTTTCTTATTTAAAAATAGTTTTTAATCCTTTTAAATAGCCTTTAATTGCAATTAATTGAGAAAAGTTCCAAAAATAATTTTTCAATTTTATCAGTTTAAGATAAATATAAAAAGCATAAAAATATTTTTCCTATTTTTCCCTTTTATTTGGTATTTTTCATAATTTAAATTAGATTTAAATAATATTAAATTAGTAGAAAATAGAAACTTAATCGAAAAATAAAAATTTAGTTTTGAAAATTCTCTTATGTTATTTAAGATTTTTAGAAAGTAATTCCATAATTTTCCTCTCTTTTCATAATTTTAGATAATTAGTCTTATTTGTAAAAGTTAATAATTAGTTTTAATTAGAATAAAATCAAGAAAATTCCTAAAAATAGTTTTAATTCATAATTAGTTTTCTAATATCATTTTAGTATAAAAGTAATTTTAGGTTATTTTAGGATCTAGATTAGACGTATTTGCATTTTATTCGCGTTTCGTTTAATTCGTATTTGCGTTTTAGTGTAGAATTGCGTAGTTTGCCATTATTCTTAGGATTTCCCATAGATTTTAGTTCCTATATGCTTTCCTTATCCCGTAGTTTAGAATATATCATTTTATCCCTTTTCTTATTCAAAACCCGGTAATCGAGACGTGAGTTGGAAATTCCATTCAACCCTCGTTCGGAACGATCTCGGTGCTCAAACCTAATACGTTTGAGTTACCCAACATACTACACACTTCTCTTATTATTGGTTTCCACAAGTGGCAAATCAATTTTTGGCGCCGCTGCCGGGGAGGGCTTGTAGCGAGTTTTCGTATTCCGTCTCGTATCGTGTGCATTTGAAGATCCTTCCTCGTGAAGTTATCATTGATATTTGTACATATCCCTTTTATAAAAACCCAAAAAGATTTTCCTTTTCAAAATTTGTTTTAAAAAACCCAAAAATATTCTTCTTTTATCCTCTGAACCGATAATTCTTTCTTCTTATCCCTCTATATGTTTAATTCTAATGACGGACACGCGTACGATGTCAGAATTGCTCCAAGTACCCGCCGAGGGTTACGAAGATGCTATCGTTGTACCGGAGATTCTTTCCGAAAATTTCGAGATACAAACCGGTCTAATTCAACTAATTATGTCGAATCCATTCTATGGTTTCGAGAGGACGATCCCTATGCTCACATCCGATGGTTTGATAATCTAATTTCGACTATAAAATATAAGGATGTTCCTCATGACACAATTAAGTTGATGTTATTCTCATTTTCTCTCGAGGGTAGCCCGAATTGGCTCGATAAAGAACCCTCGATCGATCAACGCTTGGGAAGATCTCGTTTCAAAATTTGTAAATCGTTTCTTTCCTTATTCTAGAACGAAAAATCTTAAGAACGAAATTACGAACTTCCAGCAGCGTTTTGATGAAAGTTTTGGTGAGGCATGGAATAGATTCAAAGATCTCCTACGAAAATGCCCACATCATGGTTTTTCGGAATTACTTCAAATCGATATATTCTACAATGCTTTAACGCAAACCGATCAAGATTCACTTAATACAGCCGCCGGTGGCAATATCTTGTATCGTACCCCAAGGGATATATTGATAATCATCGAGAACAAATCGAAAGTTCCGACATCAAGAAATAAACCGGTTAAGATGGCTGAGCTTACCGATGATATTCGATGCATGAAGCAAAAGTCAGAGTTCGTTGATACCGTTACCAAAAGATGTGATTATTGTGGTGGTCCCCATCCTTTTTACGATTGTCAAGCCACCGATGACGACGTCTATAATGCTACAACAACCCAATATCGCAAGACTTTCGTTTTCGATGATGATGAGGACTCCATTCAAATGAAAGAATATTATGAAAGTTTGTCACCGAAAACCACTCCCATTTCGAGCCTTTCATTTCCGACTCTTCCCTTCACTCACGCGGTTGAGAGAAGTGACGTTCTTTTGGAAGAGGTCGATGATTCTATTTCTACGGAAATTGTTGCACCCGTTGACTCTTTCATAATGGGGGATGAGCATCTTAGTACTATTCCGGAAACGGAATTGTCTAGTGTTGAGATCCTTATCCCAATCCCAAGAGAGTCTGGGGTTGTTGATATTTTTGATGAGCCTTCTCTTGATATTTCAAACGATTCTGTTGAGATGTTCTCCGATTCCGATGATGATTCTTATGGAGACATCGATTTTGTCGACGATTTACCTTCTGAGCCCGTCCATATGGAAGAAGATAATGATTTTGAGCCAGAAGAAGAAGAGATTGAGCCCGATAATATAGAGATCGAGGATGAAGCATTACGTCAAACATTGTCAAATGTTTATCTTCTCATTGCTAAGATTGAAGCCTTGAACGATAATTCATGTTCGCATCCTATCTCCGTTAAAGATAGTGATTTCTCTCCCGAGCTTGAGACTTTCCGATTTGATGAAGAGATTAGTGGCAATCCCACTACAGATGTTTATCCTCCGATTCTCGAGCGATTCTATTTTGATGTTGATGTGAACAAGGTTTTGAACGAGATTTCCGATACTCCGACAAATGACCCGATCATTGAGGATGCTATTGTTGACCCAATACCACCGGGTATTGAGGATGTTATGAATGACCCCGAGGGGGATATAGTTGTTCTTGATGGTTCTCTTGACTCCCCTTCTTCTGATGAGTCCACCATCCTTTATCCCGTTGAGCCGACATGTGAAGACAAAATTTTTAATCCCGGGATATTCGTTGATGAGTTCTTTGTTATAGCCGATGTTCGAGATAAGGATCCTCTCTTGGATGCCTTCATGTTTGAGCCTTTAAGTCTTATCCTTTACCACGAGCTCCCATCTTCTTTGGAGTTTTCTCATTTCTATCCGTCATTCCTTCGTCCACCCGCAAAACCACCGGATGATGGATCATTCTTTCATGATATACCTTATCCACCCATTATCTTCTCCACCCAACCCTCCCAGTCTCATTCCTTTGGGAATGAGGACACCGTTTTTGACCCTGGTATCTCTACCACTTTCTTCCCAAGGACAAATGAATTCGGGGACGAGTCGGGCTAGCGACTCGTTGAAGAAAAACAATGGCGCTTCGTGGGAGGCACCCCATGCTTATCCTCTATCTTCTTTCTATTTTCTAATAAGTGACGTGAAGGGTCCGCCTCTTCGATTTCTCGTGTTTGGTTGTTTATGATGTTGTGTTTAGGATGTTCCCGATATGAAGACTCTCGTGCTCAAGTTTGTCATTTCTCCACTCGAGTTTCATGATCGATGCTTGATGGAAATCCGATATCCTAATCTTATCGACTAACGTTTATCTTCTAGCATACTTAATAAACGGCTTTTAGATTTTCGTGATACCTTGCTTTAAACATTGAGGACAATGTTTCGTTCTAGTCTGGGGTAGGGTAATCTTGATTTGATTTGACCGCACTTGTTTATTTCATCGTGTAATCTCGAACCCGCTTTTCCTTAGAAAATGAAAAAAAATTGTGCAAAATGAGAAAATTTTAAAATTTTGTAAGCTTTTGTTAAGTCTTTTGATTGAAAAGTTTTGCTAGTCTCTTAGACAAGAAGCTATAAATGCTAATTCTAGCTCACAAGGCCAAGAGTTTGCAAGTTTCCTGAGTGACTTTAAATATGCATGACTTTATTTCATTAGACGAAGCATTAGCTAAGTTAATATATGTTTTGACACCTTGATTGACTTTCATTGGTGAGTAGGAATAGAATTTCGACTTGACCGGGCGTGTTGAGCCCTAGCTTGTTCCCTTAACCATAGGTAATCTAAAATTATCGGCTAAGCATCTGCGGATCTCATTATTTGGGATTTTAAATTTGCGAGATCGAGAAATGATAGAGTTACTTATGAGTTTAGATGCTAAGCGTGGAGTAGTTGGTTCTCTTTAGAGCCCATCAAGGTACTTATGGCTTTTGTTCCCACAAAATTGTCTCACCCCATATCTGTCTAACAATAATTAGAGATGTCGAGTTTTTGGCGATAGTTAGTTCTTTATCTTCTTAAAAGAATCTTTGTTTTAAAAATTGGGTACACATCAAGGATCCGTAATGAATAAGAAATAAGTGATATGTGAAAAGTAATAAGTAAAGTTGTGAGCTGCGGTGTCGAGATCGGACCCTTGGATCTTTAGCCGGGATTGAGTGAGGTCTTAGCCTAGCCACCGGGATCCTCATTTCATGAAGCCTATTGGAATTACCCGTGAAGCTCCGTGGTTCACTCACTCATATAAGTAAAAGTATAAGTTCATGCAAAAAAAAAAAAAAAAAAAAAAAAAAATGAAAATGATGATGAAAAAATGAAAATGGAAGAGTCAAAAGTATAAGTGAATAAAAGTCCTTGATGTGGACCTCATTTTACGAAAATGGTTCTTGAGAGAAGATGGATAACTAATTATCGACTTAGCTTTATATCTTTATCAGAATAAAAGTTATCGAAACGAGAAATGAAGAAATTCATTTTTCACAAAAATATAAAAAAATCTAGAGGAAAATAGGAAAATGGGAACAAAAGGTATTTACACAAGTAACTTCCATGGGTAGTGTTAGCATCTAGAATCATATTTAACAATGATTTCGGTTTTACGCTTAGTTTGGGACTTGTGAAAATCGTGGACGATGTATTCTATCCGTATGGTCACTTCACCGTGTTGTGTTTTCTACTCCGTGATCCTAACGTGTCGTTTGAAAAATGTTGGAGTTATTGATCGACATGAAAGTTCAATAAACCGTCATTCATAATCGGAATGTGCTTAATCATAATATCTATACATGGGAATATAAAAGGTAAACGGGGCGTTTTTAGAATTAAGGGTTCTTAATCTCTTTTGAGGAATCTTTGCTACTTCTTCATAGGTTTAGTAGAAAGAGATTGAAATCTTTGGTTTTAGAAGCGTGAGTTGATTGCATTGCGTGAGGACACGACAATGGTCTCGTCTGGGTATTTTGATATGTGCTAAAACACATATCTTTTCATTAGTAAACCGACCCAAAATAACCAAGAAAGAGCCGTTTATTGCTAATATTTGTGGTTTTCTTGAGTTTGTGCTTGTGCGGTATGGATATGTAAAACACGCAAAAAGGAGCCAAATCGACGTAAACCGAGCACGAGAGATTAAGAGAGCTTAAGCGGCTGCCTAAGATCAAAGTTGAGCATTTATGAAGATTTTATTCTCCGAGGATGATTTTTGAAAGATACATTCAAGTTTAAAGAAATGTCAAAAATGGCCCCTCAAGTTTGAGCGATTGGCAAATTTGACCCTTGAAGATTCAAAAATTTTCAAATTAGCCCTTGGTCTATTTGAAGATTGTCAAGAATGGTCCTTGAAGATACTTTCAGAAGTTGCATGTTTGGTCCTTGGAATTTCAACTTTTACATATTTGGTCCTTGGTATACTAACTAGTCCAATGTTATCCTAAATCCATTATCCAATCCTAAGTCTACTATACACCGCCCAAATCAAACACTTACATCGTGCCCAATCCATTTCCAACCTTTACCCGCCTAAAACTCTACCCTACTTTTGAGATATCACTCTACCATATACCCAACCCATTTATTACTTGGACCCTAGTCAACTCCTACTATACCCAAAAAGCATTCAAGAATTATAAAATATACCAAACGCGCCCTATTCAGTACCCTTCTTCCCCAACCAAACACACCCATTTACCCACCATTTACCCCCACCCAAACACCAAGCATAGTACTTAGCATCTTTCCCAACCTTATCCACCTCTGACTTGTCAGGATAGCTACTCACGTGGACAAATGGCACACTCCCATTGGACATGACACCTCACCATGGTGATATGGAGCATTCTGATTGGAGCTAATGATCAATGGATGAATGTGTGGCTGTGATAGGACTTCTAGGCTCTTCCAAAGGCATCCCAAGGATCCAAGACCTGCTCAGCTATATAAAGGACCCTTGGCTCACATTGCAAATCATCCAATCTCTTAAGTTTTAGAGAGATTTTGACCTTTTCATTTCCTGTCACTATTTCATGTTTTCAGTAGTTTAATAATTGTAATTTCAAATCAAGTTTTGTAATCTCTTTTGTTAATGCAAAGTTCTTATTTTCCCATTTAATTCTCAAATCGATTTCAAAGTCATTAGTGTTTAAGAAACCTTGATTGTTTTGGTAGCTCACATAAGCTTTTGCAAGCTTATGTGAGCCTCGTGGTTGTTACACTTTAGCTTAATCTCAAGTTTTGGAAAAGTCAAATAAAGTCAATCGTAGTCAAAATCGGTAGTTAAACCGCTTTTTTGAGTGATTGATGATTCTCATGTGTTAATGAGTTGAGTTTAATGTTTGTTTGAAGTAATCATTTCAGTTTATGTTAGTATTCATCAAAGTTTTAAGTTTTAATGCATTTTAGAATTGTTAAAGGAGTGTTTGGATTGCTTGTTTAAACTGTTTTAGAGGTTACAATATTGGATTAGATTAGTTTGTTGAGGCTTGTTATAGTTATCTGCATAAATATCTGTCATTGATTTGTGCTTGTTTGCATCAGAAGTCAACATTTCATATCAACTGTTCTTGTGCTCTCAACTGTTGAAATCAGTGGTTAAGATTTTGCATATAGGTGTTAGATTTGATAAACCAGCTGGTATTGTTTTCATTTCATCAGTATTATATCATCTTTAGTCCAAATTTTGATCTCAAATCTCTTTTTAGTCAAATTATCAACTGTTCTTAAAAGTCAAAAAAGCATGTCTACATCAGTTTTTGCAGATCTTGCAGATGCTGCACAATGTTCATTTCAAATGATTAGGGTCTCGATTTTTGTTTTACGATATTTCGCTAGGTGGTTTTCAAGTCCACATATCCGGTTTTAGCTTTGGCTTATTGGATAAGTCGATGTAGCGACTTAAAGTAGGCGTGCCATTGTTTGGATAAGAGTGGCAGTTAGCTTAATCATTGGTATAATGCTTATTAGGAGTTAGGAGTAGTTGAAATTAGTTGCCTTAGAGTAGTTATAGGATATTTTAGCTTCTGTAGTAAGTTGGTTCATTATTTTGCTTGTTTGCTTATTTAAAAGAGCTTATTTCCCATCAGTTACACTACAGCCTTCATATTTCCCACATAAGCCTAAGTTTTTATATTTTTCTCAGCTTTAGAATAATATTTTAGAATTTCCCTGAATTTTTCATAATTTTTAGCTACTGTTTAGTATTTTTCTTATTTAAAAATAGTTTTTAATCCTTTTTAAATAGCCTTTAATTGCAATTAATTGAGAAAAAGTTCCAAAAAATAATTTTTCAATTTTCTCAGTTTAAGATAAATATAAAAAGCATAAAAAATATTTTTCCCTATTTTTCCCCTTTTATTTGGTATTTTTCATAATTTAAATTAGATTTAAATAATATTAAATTAGTAGAAAATAGAAACTTAATCTGAAAAATAAAAATTTAGTTTTGAAAATTCTCTTATGTTATTTAAGATTTTTAGAAAGTAATTCCATAATTTTCCCTCTCTTTTTCATAATTTTTAGATAATTAGTCTTATTTGTAAAAGTTAATAATTAGTTTTTAATTAGAATAAAATCAAGAAAATTCCTAAAAAAATAGTTTTAATTCATAATTAGTTTTCTAATATCATTTTTAGTATAAAAGTAATTTTAGGTTATTTTTAGGATCTAGATTAGACGTATTTGCATTTTATTCGCGTTTCGTTTAAATTCCGTATTTGCGTTTTAGTGTAGAATTGCGTAGTTTGCCATTATTCTTAGGATTTCCCATAGATTTTAGTTCCTATATGCTTTCCTTATCCCGTAGTTTAGAATATATCATTTTATGCCCTTTTCTTATTCAAATCCCGGTAATCGAGACGTGAGTTGGAAATTCCATTCAACCCTCGTTCGGAACGATCTCGGTGCTCAAACCTAATACGTTTGAGTTACCCAACATACTACACACTTCTCTTATTATTGGTTTCCCGTGCAAATCAAAGTCATAAAGCATATGTCTGGTATTTGTCTTTCTCAAAGAAAATATTGTTTGGAATTGTTAAATGAGTTTGGTATACTTGGTTGTAAGCCTGATACTACTCCTATTGAGTTTAATCCAAACAAGCCTAAATCAATAATTGCTAAAGGTGATAATCCTTTGGTAAGTTTTAGAAATTTTCAAAAACTTGTTGGAAAATTGATATACTTGACTATTACCAGGCCTGACATTTCTTATGTTGTGCATAAGTTAAGTCAAGCTATGCATGGACCTTTACATTTTGATCTTAAACTTTCTTTTAGGGTACTTAGGTACCTTAAGGGTGCTCCTGGGAAGGGGGGTGTTTTATAACAAAGGGAAAGGTTTTGGGTTGACTGCTTATGTTGACTCTGATTGGGCTAAGTGTACAGTTACCAGAAGATCTGTAACTTGGTTTGCAGTCTTTCTAGGCATCTGTCTTGTGTCCTGGAAGAGTAAAAAGCAGTTAGTCTTGGCTAAATCTTCAGCTGAGGGTGAATATAGGGCAATGTCTAATGTTGCTTGTGAAATAATTTGGATCTTGAAGTTGTTGACAGATCTAAAAGTTGATTACACAATTCATGTTGAAGTGTTCTGTGATAGCAGTGCAGCTATGCAAATAGCTGTTAATCCAGTTCTTCATGAAAGGACAAGGCATTTTGGAATTGATCTATTTTTCCTAAGGGAGAAAATTGCTGAAGGTGTTTTCAAAACCTATAAGATTTAGTCTGAGAATAACACAACTGATATTTTTACAAAAGGTTTGAGTTGTGCAGATCACAAAAGGTTGTGTGATTTGTTAAATCTGGTGGATGTTTTCCAGGTTTAGCTTAAAGGGGTGTATTGACAATATTGATTATCTAAGCTAAATTTGGATTATATAAGTCCAGGGGGTGAAATTGACATTATGGAATAGTTGTTTTCTAGTGTTTCTTTGTTATGTAAAGGTTATAAGAGTTTGAAGGGTCTGTGGTAAGGAATGCTTAAAGTATAAGGACTAAAGTTGTAGTTGTTCAAGTACTTGAAGGGCTCAAGGTGCAAGAGGCCATAAAAGATCTAGAAGGAGCTATATAAGCCTTATATCTGCTCATTTGTTATGTATCGTTTGATTGAGTCTCTCTCTTTAAAAACTCAAGATTTCTCTATATAGATTTGTTAGGTTATATATATATATATATATATATATATATATATATATATATATATATATATATATATATATATATATATATATATATATATATATATATACATTATATATAAGAGGAGGCATGCCACATAAAATGCTACTTGGCATCCCATAAAGCCATGTCATATTTCCACCTAAGCACACTTTCTTTCTAAATTTCGGAATTAAATTTTAAAAAATGATATAGGCATGGTTCGAACCTTGGGCTATTAATCTACAAACGAACATGATAACCACTAGACCAACTCATTTTTTGATTATATCTTACAAATCCAAAACTATAAACTTATGCAAATAATTATTAACCAATGAGATAACTACCAATTATTACCATTTTAATTTAATTAGATAATTATACAATCCCTGCAACTTAGGAAACACAATATCTCGATCCATCCATTCATTATATCATCACTTTTTTTAATTCAAAACCCTAATATCATTCAGTTCAACCTAAAATCATACGCCTGATAGCTAAAACCTCGATTCTCTTTTAATATTCGTTTCATTCGACAGGAACATAAAAGCAAGTGGGTATGTTCATATGATATTTATATGTTCATGCATTCTCATGCCTGTTAGAGTTAAATATTTGCCCATTGTCATTATTATATGAATGTGTTACTTATTTAGGTCTTACAATATTATATATTTTGTCTTAATCCATTTGCAGGTATGACACCACAACAAAGAAAACCACATGTGTGTTTTGTGGGATCTAGAAATATCTAATGCAGGCACCTCTTTACTTTTGATTCTCTTCTTTTCTGTAACCATGGTATTTTGTACCTTCACTCCTTCAAACATGAGTGATTGCTTCGTGAGGCACCAAGTGACCTATTGACAGAAGGCATATTTTATGATCATAATGGCATAAGCTAGAGTCTAATGCCCTTACTTTTTATTGCAGAAAAGGATCCCAAGAGGAAGACTTTGTCTAAAGAGCTTGAGGAAGAAGAAAATCTTTTGAAGCAGTGTATAGAGGAACTTAAAGTTGTTGAAGCAAAACAGAGTTGCTCTTGTGTCACAGTTGCGTGATGCCTTAAATGAGCAGGTATGATAACTGATATCAAATACCTTATTTACAATATATTTTTGACCAGGAACTACTATATGTGAATCTCTTTTGTTATTCCTTTTTGTATTTCAGGAATCTGAGTTTTGCATGTTCGCACTCAAATGCAGGTTTGTATACTCATTCGCGTATGCTTGTCATCCTTAATTATTAAGGTCACTTTAGCCCAATCCTTAGGTTGGACATGCTTTCGTAAGGGCCACAATATTTATATTTTTCCTGTAATATACAGATTATTAGTCGGAGTGTCAACATTTTGATTACCTTACTGCAAAGATTTGAACCCTGTAAATTGTTAACAAGAATATTTTGATAGTTCGTAGAAGTGATTTGATCAGAGGTGTGGGTAAGTTCCCACATTCAAAGATGTAACACAAGAGGGGTCTTTGGGCCATCAAGGCCAAGAATGGTGGAGCTTTCCCTAAGCACGAAAAGAAAGTTGCTGATGCTGCTCCAACTGTGAATCCACCAAAGTTCTATCCAGCTGATGATGTGAAGAAGCCCCTTGTCAACAAACGCAAGGCCAGACCCACCAAGCTCAGATGTGTGTATTGATGTAATGTATCTCATTTATGTTTTGTATAAAAATAATGATCCTTCTATAGGTGTATATACTACTAAAGTAGACACACATGGATATCCACAAACATTGGCGTGGCGAGGTCAAACAATAGTAGCAAGACATGTAAGCTGTAGCATCACCAAGCATCCTTCCTATACTTGTATCAAAGGCTTTGAACCAAAAATCCCAAAATAATGGGATGCATCTGATTGGTCGAGTGGATGTCCAAACTTTGCCATTAAGGAACAGTAAGAGCGAAAACATAAATGTCCTGTACTCTACGTTTTTAGTCGTCACCACTAATCTCTGCATCATTAAAGTATTACGAGTACTTAATTACTAAATAATCACATTATTCCAACATGACAACCATGAGTGCACTAACTTGTCACTATTAATTAAGTCTCTTTTTAAAAATATTATTTTAAGTATATTGATTAAAAACCAAGAGATATCATAGTGATCAAGTGCACCCTAACGTACTGATCATTTTTACGTAGATGAATTCCACATGAAATTTAGAATTCCAAATGATGATGACTTCATTTATATTTTAATTTTATTTTCTTAGCATGTTACTTGATATATACATATAAAAAATAAAAGTATAGTTTTGGATTTAGAAAGGATTCTTTAAGGAAATTTGAAGTGGTTGTTTGCTATGGTTCGATGAGCTCATGGATATCGAGAGTATGATTCAAGTCGGCATATCTACATACCAATGGCTGCTTATAAGTTAGAAGGCACGACGCTTTCTTTACGAGCATCTAGAATCACACATGGTTTTATAAACGCCAATGCATGTATTGTACTATCACTGTTTTAAGTTTGTGAAATGAAACTTACCAACTATTGTCATATCTTGATGAAAGGTTGCACATTCTTCCCATTTAACTCCAACGAAGGAAACAGTATTCATCATAGTCCTGTAATGTATTCGGTTGTCTTGCTTTTGTCTCGACTAGGATGTACCAGAGAAAAACGCCTTACATGAAATGCCTAGGTAACACAAACGAGTCATCTATGCTTTTAACAAATAATTTATTCTTTTTCTTTAGAAAGAAAATTTATTCAGACGCTTCTAACAAATCGATTATGTATGCGAGACGAAACATTAATCAAGCATCTCATATTGTAGGAAACGGAGTAGTGAAAGGCATAGAAGTCAAAAGATGGAACATCTTGATGATTTACTGATTTTTAGCTTATGTAAAGTAGCAAGACTCTCGACAACTTCGATCTCGAATAAAATTGGAGAAGGTGGCTTTGGTCCCGTTTACAAGGTAATTGGTCAATGTTTTTCAAATAGAATGCAATGCTTATTAGTATCATGAATCAAAATGTTAAAGTTAAAGAATATTATAAGTTATCATGAACTCTAAATTATAATCGCTAGGGTGTTCTAGAGGATGGGCAAGAAGTAATCGTGAAGAAGCTCTCGAAACATCTCAACAAGGATCGGACGAGTTCGAAATGATGTCATTGTATTGCAAAACTTCAAAGATCGGAACCTTGAAGCTTCTTGATATCTGCATTCATAGAAATGAACTAATTTTAGCTTATGAGTATATGACGAGCAAAAGCTTGGACTTGTATCTCTTTGGTTTGACTCCTATATGATTTCACTTAGTGATCTCTTTCTTTCATACTTCCTAAAATAATTAGTTACCTTACTACAAATGAAACCAGAAGTTTGATGCTTGATTAGCCTAAGTGTTTTCGCATTATTCATGGGACGGCTTGAGGTATTCTATATCTACATCAAGACTCCTGATTTCAGATTATTCACAGAGACCTCAAGGCAGGTAATATATTGCTGGACAGTGACAAGAATCCAAAAATAATGGACTTTGGTCTTGATAGAAAGTTTGTAGGACATGATGCCGATGCAAAGATGAAGAAAGTGGTAGAACTTAACGTTTTAGTAAAACTGAGACTTTTCGGGGTCACATATGATAACAGGTTAAAATATCATAAACTTCTATATAATTACAAGTATATATGAATAAGAGTGTGCTCTTTACTGGTCGGGGTTGGATAACAGGTCATGATACTCAGTTATAGTTGATATTGATGTTTGAAGCTCTTGATCAACTTTATTTTAGTACATAATGCATTCCTATGAAACTTACATAATTGATTATAGTCATTGCCAAATAATAAAAGTTTCTAAATTAGAGTCGTCTACAGCTATGGAAATTGTTTTTGATCTTGATCATTGCCACTATGAATGATAAAACCATCATGACCATATTTAAGGACATGACGAAGCCTTCCCCTATGACACATTTCTTTTTTAATTTCACAGAGCTAGCATCGGGATGCATTACATAACATTCATGGTATTGTGATCAGCAACTTCGTATATCGTGGGGGCTAAAACGTCAGCTGGGAGACAGGTTTGACTGATTGTATATTTGTATGACTTTATACTTAAGTTTGTTTTTTTATGTTAGAGTTGTAACGAAAATAAAATAAGATATTGGTTAGTTGCATTATCCACAAAGTATTTGTCTCCCCCTATGATATAATAAATTTATGTTTTGTTTTACAAGTAGTTCTATATTTGAACTTTATTGTTAGCCAAAATTCTAAAATGCCCTTCATTAGTAATACACTCAAAAATTTTGGACGAAAATCAAGATAAACATTAAATAGGTTGGTAGTCTGAATGGAAGGATTCATAAATTTGTCTTTACTTTTGCATTCTTACCGGACATCTGCAACTTCAGTTTTGTGATCACATTTGTTGTGGGACATAGGCAAGCTGACCTTATAAAAAGGAAAAGATGAATAAAGATCTGGTAGAAGGAAAAAAGGGTAATAGATCACTCTAATAGGATGAAATCATACTTAAACAATGCTATTGATATATCTGAAAGCATCGCATCCTCATAAACTTCCAGCCCTCAAACTTCAACAGAGGCCAATCCTCTCACCCCAGATACATATGCAATTGAGCTTCTTAATCCCAGTCAATTCTAAGGGGCACTATGTTGGTAATCATCTGCAAGTCCTATAACTGTGTAGAGCTTTTACACAAGTTCGCATGATCTTTAATGTATACAAGACTAAAGTGCTTTTGCAGTTATGACCTCAAAAGTTCAAAAAAGAACAAGATGCTATTAAAATTGAGAACAGGTAAGCACGTATTTTTGTCACATAGAAATGGCAGCCCTACAAAAATGTTGTTAGAAATCCATTTCAAATTATAAGTGGATATTATTTGACAAAACTTAGTGTGTGGGTTACTTCAATCTTTCATGCTCAAAGAGCACTTCAGATTAAAAAAAAAACATTGGGATGTATGTGTTATTGACGAAAGAGTAGTCAATGTAAGCTTATTGTCAATGGATACCCTATTCTGCTTATCGTCAATGGATACACCTATTCTTTTTCTTTTCAGTTATGATTTCTTTTATATATTTACGTAATTATCATATAACTAAAATACATGTTAAGATAACATTTGACTCTTATGAATGCTTTCTTTATAGATCATTACAAGATAGTTATGGAGAAGAAGACTTTATTCGAAGCTCATTCCAAGAATTTGATGTCTAAAAAATGCGGCTTCAACCAGACCGGAGGGAAGAGTATACTAATGTTGCTTCCATAAGACGTAAGTGCCATGCATGCTGAAGAAAGAATTTCTGGTATAACTCATGGTGCTCATGAGCTATTATCGGGAATGTCGAACACTGAACCCTCACTAGATGTCATTGGAGCTATCTGAGGTATGCAATTCTTAGTTTTTGTTACTTCTGCGTTATTACATTTTTGAAGCATTTGTTGACGGGTAATTTTTTCATTTTATATCTTAAATGATTATAAAAGGAATTAGAAGGTGAAATTTAGTTGTCCATTGGTTTGTTGCAAATGCACCTTTATAATTAAATGAAGTGTATATGCTGATTTAAAGTGTTCCTGATATATATCATAGATGAGGATGACACTTGTAAAGACTTTAACAAATCTATACTAATGCAATGAAAAGTATTATTAAACTATAATAAGCATTAAAAACAGTAAGTAAGCGGTTATGATAAACAAATAAGCAGTTTTGACTTGTTGACTTTTGATTTTTTGGATTTTCTTATTGTAAACCGAAAGTATTTGAGTAAACTAAACTAAAGCTCACTAATAAGCTATGGAAAAGCTTATATGAGCTTATGAGAATAGAAAAGAACTAATCAACCATTATTAATAATAAGCATAAACATAAATTTTGATGAAATTAAAAGAAACAACTTTTATTAATAAAGGCTTCAATACAAGGAAATTAAAAGCGAATGACAATAAGCTAAAATAAGACACAAAATAAAGACTCAAAAATAGACAACAAAATATGCGATGCTTGGATACGGTTCGTAGTTTTATGATTTGTAGTTGCTTTTATTCGAATAGAGACTTGAGAATGTTTGATAGTGATGTTTGATTTCAACTTTAACAAGCCGCTATTCGTACTCAAACATGTCTCTTGTCACGAAAGTTAGATCTAGCTCATCCTTGTCATCAAGCGATTCTCGCAATTGATATATCGTGGCATTCACACTTCAAAAAGTATGGGAGACCATTATACTTGGGAAAAGAGGTATCATTTACACTTTACTCACATGATCTTGATGATTTTGGCCATAAGTGTGATTTTTGTAACTTAGCTATATGATACGGATTACAAGGAATACCAATAATGGTGGCCATTTAGTATCTATTTAGAGCAAAGATCATAATGAAACAAGTATTAAGAGTCGTGGAAGGTTGAAAAGGTGAAATCTTGCTTTAGTAATCGCAACTAACGCATTGTTAGAGGCTATTGTAATCGAATTTGTTTTAGGAAGTTTGAGGTAACCATAAAATTACTACCGAGCCTATGAATGCCTTTGATTTTTATTTTATCTTTTCAATGCCTAAATGAAAACTTCTTGTCAAATTGCTAATAAAAATGACTTAATTCATGTACTTTTTACTCATGCCCTTTATTTCCCTGTTGTAACTTGTGATTTTTGAATATAACCTTACAAAAACAAAAAAGCATACGCAATCCCTAAGATCCCTTGGTTACCTGATTGTCACAACTACAAAAAGCAGAAGTACATCCAAACCAACCCGTTTTATTACCTAAGAGGTGTTTGAGATTAGTTATTTTGAAGTGCTTATTTGGATATCAAAGATGATTGTTACCTACTTATTTTCAAGTGCTTGCATATTCAAATTAAATAAATTAGTCAATAGAGTGTTTGGGTATATTGAAATGAATATAGGGAGGTCATCTAACTTTATAGTTTTTTCAGTGTAAAGCGTTTAGAAGTTGTATTCAATGATAGAAAGAAGCATATTACCCGATACATGTTTATTTCCGCATATAAGTAAACCGGGTTAAAATAAGGAACAATCTAGAATTGTATCCGTATTTTCGAAACATGAAAAGGATTATCAGAAGGAATAAATAGTCACCCGGTTTAAACTGACATAACACAAACGTAACTGTTTTTTGTGACTGGTATATGAGATTTCTCTTAGTAAACTATGTCAAGATCCAATTTAGTAATCCTAAACATGAATTGTTTAAATTTGTATTGTACAGGAGTACATGATTTGGCGAATATAATTTCCATCGTAAGACTACTTTTAATAGACATACACTTACAAGAAGGTTTCCATACAACATTGACACTCCATAATAGAGTTGAAATATATGTTGGGTCTGCTAGGTAATAGACTAATAGGTACTTTTGGTAGCCGTGGAAAATATGTAGCCAACGCTATTAACACCAAACAACACGAAGAGCTCAAACAAGAAGAGAAAGCACAATGTTTAAGATATGGAACCAACTGGTCTTTTTTTTTTAATTTTTGTATGTCGCATGTTAAGGGACTTCAATTTATATAATAAGATTGTATAATATTGTTAAGAGTGTTTATTATAATTATTATTATTATTATTATTATTATTATTATTATTATTATTATTATTATTATTATTATTATTATTATTATTATTAAACATCACTTTATTAAAATTCATAGGATTTATAAAAATTAGTGGGAGCCGTGATACTATCCTGAGCCCCCACTCAACAATATTATTATTATTATTATTATTATTATTATTATTATTATTATTATTATTATTATTATTATTATTATTATTTTTTTATTATTATTATTATTATAACACTTTTATTAAAACTCATAGGATTTACAAAAATTAGTGGAAGCCGAGAAACTAACCGGGCCTCACACCTCTAAAGAATAAAGAAACCAATCCTATTAAAAATATGAATCGCAAGACGCGCCCCAACGCCTCGAAATCATGTAGAATCGTCGAATCGCTTTATTATTATTATTATTATTATTATTATTATTATTATTATTATTATTATTATTATTATTATTATTAGCTTATTTTTGTTAACTTAAGTTTTTATACGATATTTATAAGGCTTGCTCGCCCATCGAATCGAGCTATGCTTTGATACTTTGTTTTACGTACCACTTTGAAACTTTTTCCTCTCATATTCGATTTATTTCTTTTCGCTCTTAATGCATTCAATAAAAATTTTGGCACGATTATATCTTTTTTTCGTTAACTTATTTTTCAAAGCGATAATACATAAATAAATATATTTAAACAATAATCAAAAACAAAAGTAAATGGTAGTAGGAGCCTCCTTAAAGAAGCCGCCCCTCATCAATACCACCTCTGTAAGGATTCTACCATCATTATCAAAACCATATAACCACAACCTTTTCCCTATTCCTGTTAAACACACAAAGATCATCACTTAACAAACAAAGGGTAACAACAAAAAAACTCCACTTGTAACCCGACAATACATACATATTCTCATCACAACAAACATCAAATAAAACCATAAATTTATTCACATATAATTCGAATTCGTCAACATCATCTAAATTTGGTAAAATAACAACTGGAAGCACCTATTACAATAACTAAATAAACATAATTAACAAAAACAAAATAATGATAATAAATGTTAATAATATTATCAAATGTAAAAGATTTTCATGATTAATATTGTTTAGAACAAAATGTTAGAAGGTAGTTACCTCCTTTTAGTCATTTTATGAATTATGGTAACATCAATTATACTTCTTAACCGTTTAATTTAACGTTTAATAACTTTTTACTATATATTTGTTCTACTAAATCCTAAAAATTAAAACCACAAATCAAAGTACTTACCTGCTTTTAGTCGTTTAATGGAATATGGTAACATCAATTATAGATATTAACCGCTTCATTTAACTTTTAATTACTTTTTAGTATGTATTTGATCCACTAAATCATAAAAATAAAAACCACAGTCATACCCGTCCATCGGATGGATTTTGACACTAGTATATATATATATATATATATATATATATATATATATATATATATATATATATATATATATATATATATATATATATATATTTTTTTTTTTGTAAAACATTGAATGATCAAGTCATAGAGGTGGTTGGTTGGGTTTGATCATAATAAATCCAGTTTTGATTATAAATCTTGTTTAAGTCATAAAAGTTTTCAAATATGTGTCTGTGTAGTATAATCTTAGGTATTGTTCGGGTATTTGTGATCCTTTGTGTATTTTGTTTTGATCTTTTGGGTCTCATTCTTCATTTAATTTGCTTGATTAATTGAGGTGAGATGTCATTTCTTTGTACGTTTGTTTTTTTAGCTTTATAAAATTGTTGCCTTTTAAAAATAAATAAATAAATAAATAAACTTTACCATATTACAAGTTAATTGGATTATAATAAAGTGGGTTATCTTCTATCTCCTATAAATTATTGACATGTGTCATTAGGAGGACTTTTACGAATGTTTTCTTTGAAAGCATTACTCTTACTAATACTTCTACGACTTTTTTGTTTATTTAGTTTTAGCATGGGGCGCTACACAAGGACCAATTCTTCTCGTTAAAGACATATAGGGTACGGTTAGTTGGAGAAAAATTCTGCTTATTTTTTATCTCTAATTTTGTAAAAATTTGGAAGAAAAACTTATCTCAACAAAACACTTGAAAATATAGAAAATGCGTTTAGTTGATGTTTGTATTTTATATTTTGAAGAAAGGGATGGAGGGTTTGAAGTTGCAAAGGAAAACAATGAAAACAACTAAAATTTGTTTTGTAATTTTGCTTGTTAAGTTATAAAATAGAGGATTTTATGTTTTGCAAAATATTTATTGGAAAACACTTATTTTAACACGATTTTAGTTTTTTTTATTTTTCACAAAATATTTTGTAGAAAACAAATGTGTTTTCTCCTAACTAACTAAACAGGATTGAGATCCCAATCCACACACCCATATCATTTCCCCATCTAAATCACAAATCATATAACCGGACCAGAAAGCGAAAAACTAATGTCAACCTCAAAAAACACAACCCAAACCTCAAACTTTTAATTTCCTACATCATAGCCCAGTATCATCTTTACCGCCAAAAATCTCTCTACCCCACAAAACATTCTTAAAAGTTAAAAACCATGCCAACTTTCATTCTTAAAATCCATAATGACTTCATCATCAAATTCAAAATCATTAAAAATTTTAATCTACGGTAATACCGGTTGGATAGGAGGTTTACTAGGTACCCTTTGTCAATCTCAAAACATTGATTATTCATACGGATCAGGTCGTTTGGAGTCACGTAACAGTTTACTTCATGACATTAATGCCGTTAACCCAACGCATGTGTTTAATGCTGCCGGCATTACAGGAAGACCAAATGTTGATTGGTGTGAAAGTAATAAGGTGGAAACTATTCGTGTTAATGTTGTTGGGACGCTAACGCTTGCTGACGTGTGTAGGGAAAATGGGTTGGTTTTGATAAATTATGCTACAGGGTGTATATTTGAGTATGATTCGCGTCATCAAGTGGGGTCAGGTGTTGGGTTTAAGGAAGAAGATAGTCCGAACTTTGTTGGATAGTTTATTCCAAGACTAAAGCCGTGGTATGGTGCTGTTATGATACTGAGATTGACTTTTTTTAATGCTGTTGTTTTGATGATTTCTGCAATGACCCATGTGAGGATTTTGTGTGATTATGATGTTTATGTGCAGGTTCAAAAAAAAATAGATCTTTAAGTAGAAATGATTAATTTATGTTTCTTGTATGTATGATAAATGTCAATGTGCATAATTCTACTTGAGATCAATTCTTGTTATTTATATCATTCATTTTTAATTTAAGTGGCAAACTTAAAAGGTTAAATTTGACACTCAAATTTGGGACAACCTTGAATTTGGATTTGTTATAAATGTTTTAATTCAAATGTAGTAGTTACATCATAAGTATGAATTCTAATATTTATATGTGAAGCGCAATGTTGGTGATGATTATTATCATATTTCAAATTTTCTTTCAACTTTGAACTTTTAAGATAGTCATTCATACCATAGAACTTGAAATCTGCAGTTTGACTTTGAGAGTCAAATCAAAGATTTTCCAAATTAAAGCTGATATGAAGATGCTTACCAATTCAGCACCACTTTTACTCTTGAAGTGTAATAATGTTTTATGATGTTTGGTATTTCTTCATTTTCATTCTCATACATAAAAAAAAAAAAACTTGCATCGATCCTTTTGACCCTAAAGAACCACTCAACATCTTGTTCTCCATTAAAGGTTACATTTCGTTTTATGTGTAGGTAGAAGAATTGCTCAGGAACTACGATAACATATGCACATTGCGTGTTAGAATGCCCATTTCTTCTGATTTAACAAACCCTCGAAACTTTATAACCAAAATCACCCGTTATGACAAAGTGGTCGACATCCCAAACTCCATGACCGTTCTTGATGAACTCCTCCCGATCTCCATAGAAATGGCAAAGAGGAACCTCAATGGTATTTACAACTTCACAAAACCTGCTTGCATCAGCCACAACCAGATATTAGAGATGTATTGTGTTACATTGACCCAAAATTTACATGGAAAAACTTCAACCTCGAGGAGCAAGCTAGAGTGATCGTTGCACCAAGAAGCAACAATGAGCTTGACACCACTAAGTTGAAGAAAGAGTTTCCCAAGCTTCTGTCCATTAAAGATTCACTTATAAAGTACGAGTTTGAGCCCAATCGGAAGACCCCAAAGGCTGCTTAATTGTACTGTTTGTACCTTAGAGATTTGACATCTTTTTGTTACGTCTTGTATTTCTCATTATTTTTTGTTAGTGAGTTTAGCGCTGTTGTACTTTATGATACGCAAGATCGCTCTTTTTTGTGTATATTTAGTGTTGCAGAATCCTGAATTTGATACTGTGATATACTGTTGTAAGTTGTAATCAGAATATCATGATTCATTTGATCAATTTGTTCACCATTGTGAAAATTTCATTCCGTTGGTGAAGTTCTCATTCTGAGTCTTGACAAAGACGGCCCAACCTTCATATACGATATACCCATTAGTATCATATAAAAAGACGAAGGCAAATGACACCAATCCTCATAATTTTCTTCGTCGCACGATTTATCCAAAATAATGACTACAAAACATGTGTTTGTTTTATAATCTTAATAACACATTTCTTTATAAAATGGATAATTAATGAGATTGAGTAGTATTATATAACAGACACAAATGAAAGCAAATAATTGTTGTACTCCTATCTTCTCTGACAGTATCACCCCTAAACCAAACCAAACACTGTTGATGACTCTACTTGCTACATTTTCCACCCTTCAATCTTTTATTGACCATTAGCCAACTCAGAGGTCTTCTTTGCATAGAATCTACGGTACTTGGAGTCAACTTCGGTGAGGTAATAGGTGCCAGGAGCTAGAAGAGTAGTGTCTTTGCTGGTCACAAAGTCCTTGCCTCCGTATCTGTGTTCCATCACCTTCATGATTTCGACAAATTTTTCTGGTGAAAGCTGCACCCAAGAATAAATATAGATTTACTAATCATGAAGTATTGTGACCAGCTTTGGTGGATTATTAACAAATAAAATAAGCATACCTCGGTTCTCCTCTTCAGCTTTTCGTCAACATTCATCACCTTTGCGATATTTGACAAACTAAAAGGAGCCTTACCCTCACTAAGACGCAATGAAAACATGGTGGCAGATAGCCCACTTCCATATGAGAACATCATCACACGCTTACCATCCTGAAAGTAATAAAAAACGACTTCAATTTTTCCAATCATCATACTTGGGTACATTGATGCTAACAAAACACCATATTTGTTGAAAGTGTATAACAAAACGAGCGTTTACCAGAGAGCTATTCTTGTTATGAATGAGGGAAGCGAAGGCGGCGTATATAGAAGCAGTGTACATGTTACCGACTTGCTTGCAAATCAAAGTTCCAGGCTGAACCTTCACATCGTAATGCGGTTTAGCGACTTGCTGGGATGCCTGCCAATAAGAATCATCGACAATTATAATTAAAGTTCATCAATCCGGGAACTACAAGAATATTAAAGTATAGAGGAACGCGTAATGGCCATAAGTAAACCTTTTCAAGATCACGGTTGTTGTAGCTCTCGTCACCAGTCAAAGATGTGAACTGTCCTAGTTTCTCTTTGGCAGACTCATCAACAGAGCTGAAAACAGCAAATAATTATTTGCAAATTTTATGGAAAGGTAACAAGGTCATTAAAATGCAGAAAATAACAAGACTTGTCAAATTTCATAATCACCTTGCACTTCTAGCGACATCACTAAACACTAATCGAGCAAAGCTCTTCTGCACAAGCTGCACACATTCCCAAGAAAAATATAACTACTACTGTAAACACTATAATGATCAAAGACCATGTTAGCAAAATTACCTTGTTATAAGGAGAATGAAATACAAAATAGTCAGCGTCAGCAATGGAAAACTGTTTTCCCTGCAATTTCTCATACCTACAGTGCGCAAGATTATATATATCAAGACAGATAATAGCATAACTTGTAGTCAAATTCGACAATAAATTAATAGCAACTTACTTTTGACAATATCCCTTGTAGCAAGACTCAAGTGCCATAAGATAACAAGTTTGAGAAAGCTTTCCATCAACAACCTGGAAGATATATTAATGATTGAGTGACCAACAGAATCACACATTCACACTAGTTGATACAATGAAAATTATTGGGATTGAGAATACCGGATATTCACTTGCAAGGTCAGGCTTGTAAAAGTCATAAACATGAGACATATGACTTGCCCTGAACTTGCTTTCAAATGCAATAGGGGCATCCGGACCTATCAGCATTGCAATAGCAGCTGCACCTCCAGTAGGTCGAGCGGGTCCCTCTGCATAGACCTAACAAAACATATTTTTAGTAAGAACTATGACAGTTATCCGCATAAAATAGATTGAGAGTTTAGGAAACAATGTATTTACCGCACTGTCTGTGCAGACAACCAATCCATAGCGTCCATCCCATGAGTTACTTTCAACCCAATTTACACAGTTTAATAATGCTGCAGTTCCACCATAGCAAGCATTGGTTGAATCGACACCTTCAATGTCAGTATTTCCACAATCCTGCACATTATTTACGGATCTCAATCATTATGATTTACAAAGAAAATCCCCAAAAATAAATAATGTAAAGGACTCATTAGTACCTCAAAGATGGTCATAAGAAATGTCTTGATGGATTTGCTCTTGTCTATAACAGTTTCACTACCTACTTCCAGCCGACCAATTTGTTTTGGATCAACCCCGTATTTCTCAAGTAGTGAAGTGACAGCTGTCAATCTGAAATTTGGAAGTTAATATTAGGATTGTAATATAGGCCAGATGACTAGAATGCTCTTCTTTATCATGTCAGAAACACTAAGAATTTGGATTTTGGGATTATTAATGATTTAATCAACTTCTGTTAATATGTTAGAGCAACTAGTGATGGTTGTTACAAATTGTAAATCTTTAAAACTATCCTTCAACTAACCAATTATTCAACATCACAACAAAATACTGACCCCATAGAGATGACGTCTTCCACTTCTGAACAAAAAGCCATGCAGTCTTGCCCAAGTCCAATGGTGTATTTTCCTTTACTGACTCCATCAAAATCCTCAAGAGTGTCCTATAAAAATTACCAAAGAAAAAAGAAAATTTAGACAAAAGATCCTGCTTACAAGTAAACCTCAGGACAAGACAGCATGTATACAACACACATGCAAAACATACTAAAAGAAGAGAATAAACAATCAATTCACAACTCAACTTCTTTTCTTCGTATATATTCTGATGATGTAGATTTTGATCTAAAAGATTTCAACTATGTGTCCTAAACTTCATTAAATTAAGGGCAAGTGTAAAGTCAAGCTTTCGATATACTTTGAGTACAAAAATGAGCATCCCTTCCATAAGTTAGTCATGGTTTCTAATATAAAGTCTACATCTGGGCTTATACGATGCATACTTGATAGCAACAACATCATGTCCCATAGAAAACATATGTCACAGTCTAAACAAACCAAGAAAATTGCATTGAAATCTAAGTTTCTAAGCTCAGAAAAAAGCTCAATATTGTTTCTTAAACACAAAGCGGATTCGACACTCTTGATGATAATCAGGAGGGTGTTTGGCCTTGCTTTTTGAAAAAATATATGTGATATGGATAGTCAGAATCAAATATCTAGCAGCAGAAAAACAGTTTAGATGTGTTTCTGCATTATTGTATAGTATTATGCAGGGTATTTATTCACAATACAGTCCGATTGACACCATCTCCACAGGTATACTTGCTTACTTTTTTATCCAATTTAATTTCATTTAGAATGCAACAACACTAAATAAGTTAGTTATGCACGTTATGTTGTCTAGCTGTAAGACCATATCCAATATATGAATGCATCAAGACCCCATTTGGTGTAGCGTCGGTTGTGTGATTTCCAGTTTTGCTCAGTAACCATCTTTTTCCCTGAACACCTCTTAAAATTATGAACAAGTGAACAACAAACCTGAGAATCTCAAAACTAAACAACAAACCTGAGAAATCTCAACATGAGAGTATGAGACTTCAACATGTTTTCTCATCTCTTGCATAGAAGTCGCCCATTAAAAAATTGGCGTGTAAAGGCAGTAAGCATAGAGCCTTATTTATAAACTAAAGAAGTTGGTTGCTGGAACAACTTAGCATCTGCAAGGTGTCTGGGTGGCTGGGCATAACCCTAACCTGAATCTATTTCAAATTCAAAAATTGTAGTACCAACATATTCTCCATGTAAGTAAAGTTTTGAAGCAGTATTGCTATTATCTGAGTTATATAGTATTTACGAGTCACATATAACAAGTTTCTGATCTTTAGTAGAGTATGATTAATTTTACTCATTTGATCAAAATAATCAGTATAGGAATAGCCGCCACATTTTTTTTTGCCAAACACTCGCAAGTTAATACTTATCAGACCCATGTTGCATGTCATCATCAAAATAAGTACCTGCGTAACTTTAATTGTTTAAATTACGCAGAGAAGAGGATGTTTGGGATTGCTTATAAAAGTGCTTCTCCCTATTTTTTAATCAGATAATCAGTTTTGAGTGTTTGGATAAACCCCTTTTTGTTTGCTTATATTTGTGTAAATAAGCACTAAAAAATAATCAGGTCGTTGCCTACTTACTTTTTAACAGATAAGCATAGGTTTAAAATAAGAGGCCGTTTTAGATCCCTTATTGTTTCTACTTATGCATCTACTAATAAATAAAAGTATATAACCAGCTTAAAAATAAGCAATTCAGTAAACAGTGTTTGGATTTGGTTATACAACAAAAAAGATACAATTAAAAATGGAACTCAAACTGATCCATTTTAAAAGGGTTTTGAGGTCAGACATGAAGGCAAAAACTAACTTTCAGATCATCACAAATTAGTACTATAAAATAATCAAGTCCAAACATGCTTATTTCATTTCAATTTAGTTTAAGCTTATTTATGGGCTTACAAGCTTATATCTCTTTGGCTTATATTTCATAAGCTCAATTTTTTCGGCTGAATTTGAAACTTGCTGGCTTATACAAGTTTGTTATGACATAATAAACTTATATAACCCCGTAAGTCCTAAAATAAGCCTAGAAAATGAGGCTTATGAAATATAAGCTGATAACATATAAGCTCATAAACCCCTAAATAAGCTTAAACAAACACCCCCTAAGATAATGTATTGGTCTATCCAAACACTTCAACTTGCGTAACCACTTTTTTTTTTTTTTTTCTAGAACGGCAACTACCTAAGCAGGACTTGAACCCGCAACCATTTGGTCGGGGAGCTTCTCACACAACAAGGGGTACCATCAGGACACAAGCCTTTTGGTCTGCGTAACCATTAATAAAAGGTCAAATAAGCAAATCATAAACACCCTTTAAGCAACTACAAAATAAGCAATCTCAAACATGTTCTACTTGCATTTTCTACGTTACATAAAACAAACTCCAACGATACAATAAAAAACAAATCACACAAACATATCAAAACAAAAAACTTGTACAGTACAACCACTTGAATGCATTAATTACCTGTTGGATACAAGTAGGAGGAAAGTAGATTTCCATAGCAAGAATTCCAACATTTTGGGGACCCATTTTTTTACTACTGGTAAAAAAAAGTAAATAAACCAGATCAAATGAAGAACAAAGATCTGGGATTTGGAATAATTTGAATATGTTTTTTGTTTGTGTTTTTTTGACAGGTAGGAAGGAGGGAGAGTGGGATGAAGAGGGGGTCACATGTTAAAGATACATATTTATATACCAAAACTCTGGACATGAACGTGTATTGTTTTTTGGGTTGTAGACTTGTAGTCCTGTAAAATCCATTTTAAATTTTAATCATACGGGTTGGTTTGGTATGTTTGGAATGGGTATATGAGAATGAGGTCATGGGTTTTATACCGATTAAATGTGTTTGTTTAATGGACTCAGAAATAAAATGGGTATATCATAGTCTTAGACTCGTTACCCACCGATTTGATATTTATAAAATCTAGGCAAAAGTTCAATATAGATCTTAAATTTATCATAGATCCAATTAACCAATAATAGTAATTCATTTTTTTTTTAAATAAACTTTCACCCTTTTTTTAAAAATTAAATATCTCGCAAACCGTTAATTGTAATGCGATAAAAATCATACCATCGCGACGATAATTAAGTTATCTTTCTATAGATATCCACTACTATATATTTTTAACGATTTTTTTTCAAAATTTCGGCCCAGAAAAATCATATATGATTTAAATCATATATGACTCGATTTTAACAAATCATATATGATTTTTGAAAATCATATATGATTTTTGAAAATCATATATGATTTGTAAAACTCATATATGATTTGTGAAAATCATATATGATTCGATTTTTAAAAATCATATATGATTTTTCTGGGCGAAATTTTTGAAAAAAAATTTTGTCGAAAATATAGAAAAGTGCATATTAATAGAAAGATAATTTAATCTCGTCGCGATAATCTTTTTATACCAAGATTTACCGTTTGCAAGATATGTTGTTTTAAAAAAAATGAAAAATGATTTTTTATTAACTTTGATTAAAAATGGATGGCTAAGATTGGTTTATTGGATCTATGGTAAATACGAGATCTATATTGATCTCAACTCATAAAATCTATTATGTGGTTTTTTTCTTTTCTACTACAAAATTCAAATATCTATATACTTTTTTATCCCATATTTTATCAACCAAACATAAACAATCGTAATGATTCACTTTTTCATATCCATTATCATTCTACCTCATACCAAATCCGATACCCATTGTAATTTCTAGCAACAAACCAAACGGCATTTTAGTGTGCGTTTCACAGTGGGTATGAGTTTAATAGTATTGGTGGGTCCCTTACCTATGAAAGATCCATACCTAGCTCTCTTGATGTATATAGAGCATTGGTTATATCCATCATTCATTCTCATAGTTATAAGCCCTTCATCTTAAACAAACACCTTAATTTGAATGAAAATTCATTATGTGATTCTCGGGAATGGATACCAAATGCACCCAAGCCATTATCCAACGGGCAGCAAGGGTTTTTATGAATGTTTGAGACATCTAATAACTTTTTCTAGAGATGAGCACGGTACCAGAATGGTACCGAACCCATACCGAATTGGTGGTATTGATTTTTTTCCCGAGCATGAAAGTGGGTACCGATACCGTACCGGACGGGATTCGGGTACCGGTACTTGATACCTAAAAATCGGTACCTATACGGTTCTTCCCGTTTTTTGTTAAACCAAAAAAGGATTTTCAAAATATGCAACAGAAAATAGGAAAAAGGATGCATTTTCAAGTGATTTCAACCCACGACGTCTCACAAAATGCAACCAACACTTAATTAAATACATCATCAAGATATTCGTAACATACAAACGTTCTACAGCTTATAAAATAGGTTCGAGTTTCATTTTTGTGAGCCCTTATGAAAGATCTATAGTTGCCACATCGAACGTTTGGTTTATTTCCATTTGTTTTACATGACTCTTGTTTGACATGGAACGGGCTAAATGGGTGTTTGGATAAGTTATTTAACTCAAAAATATGACTACTCAATTTTCGGGATTTTTTTCGGTACTTCGATTTGACGCAGTGCCGTATTAGTGGTATCAATTTTTGGGATCAATTCATGGTACCGTATCGCATCGTGTATTGAGAGCCGGCACCGCTTTGATCGGATGCAGTTCCGTTCGGCAACGCAATTCGGGTCCAAATGCTCATCCCTAACTTTTTCGATATAATGTTAATTTTTGAAAAAAGAATACAAATTTTTACTAAATGCATCTTAAATGCATTCGATTTATCAAAATGTGTCTCTATTTTACGATTCCAAAAAATACGTATAGTCGGTTATTTTTTATCCTGATTCCGTCTCAGCTAACGGGTAACTGATGACAAGGTTTAACGTTATTGTAAAATCATTTGAGTGATTTCGGTATGGTATTGACATGTATAATTAATGTACATTAAACGCTATTTATAATTCAAAATGATAGTTGGTATTTAAATTAATGAATGTGATTTAATTAATGCTCTCAAGGCGTGTTAGAGAGACCTTTACTTAATTGGGTTTTGCTAACGTGTGCTTATTGAGCACATAATTGAGCGCAATTAATGAAGACAAATTTTATTTTTAAATTAAAAAATGCAATTTGATATTAATTAACTCCAACATACCTTATATATAGCTAAACAAGTGCATAGTTGGCACAAGTTAGCAAAACTCTATCTAGAGTATCCCTAGAAAATGTCATGTAATATTAAATTATTAATCAAAATTTCATCATTGTTACAGTATAACCACTTATACTTTATTTTAACTACAAAAATCACCTCAAGTTTAAAATTTATATATACATATTAATCCTTACTGTCGGTGGATCATATATATAGTTTTTAAACTTGCTGATCGGTGTCTCTTATAATACCGATTGGTCGGTGGTTTTTAAAATAAATGTTTGGGAAGGGTTGGGCAAACCCGGCCTAGCAAAACTAGCCCATCCTACCATCCTATCATATTTCACTTCCACCGCCTTATTATGTCTAACAACTTCTGCTTCTCTCTAGAATACACCAAGCACCTCACCGCCTCTTCTCTCTCATTCTTACGAAAGACCAAAGTTTCTGCAAAAAAATCCGATTCCAACATACGGTTTGATACGAGGTAATAGGGAATAATCAGTGATCGTAGAGGGCTAGAGGCTGATGATCTTGGTGGTGTAATGAATACAGGTTTTATATATTCATATGAATTTTAGTTTTCAATTTTTTCCTTGCTTAGGCTGTCATGTATTTACAGGCAAATTGTCGGATTCCGTGTGTCAAAAGTAGGTTGTTTGATGATGGTCGGATATGCGAATTCAATTTTGTAAGTTCGTTATCCCAATTATTTTGTATGATATAAGTGTCGGTTGTAGGCTGTTTTGATGATTGGAAGTTCATCTTTTTATAAAGAATTATTTTTTGTTCGATTATTTTGATTTAACTGATTATGTTTTTTTTTAATCATCTATGAATGACTAGAATAGCAAAATCAATCTTATCAACAAAATAATTGAAAAAAAAAAAAAAAAAAAAAAAAAAGCGATATCATGTCATTTTTGCCAAACTGTTGGTTTAGTTACTGACCCACAAGGGGGGTCTCCGTCATTCATAAGAATAGTCGTAAAAGATAGAATCTTGGAGCGTTTCAGGAACTTTAACATGCAATTTTCCGTTTTATGGTTTCAGGTTATCATTGGGACAATGAGTGTAGCGAGCAGTATTCGGCCAAGAAAAACTAATCCTACTACTGATGTACTGGGATTGCTTTTTCTTGGTTGAATACTGATCACCACTGTGCAAGGTAATAGGATGTTAGAAGTGACGCGGAAATCCTATTCTTGAATATCCGAAACGCTTTTGAACAGCCGCGGTTCAGTTGGAGAAAAATAATGTTCGTTTAACACTACTGAAACTTCAAAATTTGAGAAAGGCCTTATCTTGGCGGGGCGTTCAGTAACGCAGCCATGGACTTTTTTGCGGCTTTGTTTTGCTATACCTTTACGGTTTACCGCTGGCTTATATTTCAAAGCTTTAAAAAGGTCTTTTCTTGGCGGGGCGTTTAGTAACGCAGCCATGGTGGTTTTATTGCCTTTCTCTTTGCTAGGCTTATAAGGTTTTTTATTGACTGATAATTCAAACCTTTAGGAAGGTCTTATCTTAGCGGCCGTTTATTGTAACGCAACCATGGAGGCTTTTGTGGCTTTCTTTTGGTGCTTGCACATGTTGAGTGGTTTTGCTTCTGTGGCTTTGGTCAAGACCGGTTTTGGCTATATCGCTGGTTTGTGTTCTGAAATGAATATATATATATGATTACGAGCGCAAAACAGCAACATGACTGCCTTCAGAAGTCTTGAAATAGTCTTGTCGTCACTGTTTGTTGCCTGGTGACGCTATCGTGTACATGAATTTTAGCTTTCTCCCTTTCTGTAGGCGATGATGATAATATGTTGACCATTGCGTGTGCATTTTCTTGGCCCGCATCGTGGTAGGGCAGTCATATCAAATGTATGACTGCAGCCATGTTGGTTGCCTGGTATCGTTATTGTATACATATATCTAAGCCTCATTTGTTATCATTATTCATGTGTTTCTGTGAGTTGTGACGCGTTAGTGAAAGTATGGATTACGTGGCAAATAAACGTACGTTCACGCAGTATTCGGTGTGTATATTTTGTTATACATACATATTAATCCTTACTATTGGTGAGGTTTTTAAATTGTTTCCTTATTTGAACCTTTGAGAAAGGCCTTATCTTGGCGGGCCGTTCGGTAACGCAGACATGGAATCCTTTGTGGCTTTGTTTTGCTACTTTAAAAAGGTCTTTTCCTGGCGGGCGTTTAGTAACGCAGCCATGGAGGTTTTATTGCCTTTCTTCTGCTAGACTTCGAAGGTTTATCATTGACTGATAATTCAAACCTTTAAGAAGGTCTTATCTTGGCGGGGCGTTTTTTGTAACGCAACCATGGAGGCTTTTTTGGCTTTCTTTTAGTGCTTGCAGATGTTGAGTGGTTTTGGTTCTGTTGCTTTGCTCAAGGCCGGTTTTGGTTCTATCACCATTTTGTGTCCTGAAACGAATATATATATATATATATATATATATGTATATATATAATTATATAATATATATAATATGTGATTATTGACGAATGACATGACCCGTGAAAAGTTTTGAAATAGTTCTACAGTCACTGTTTGTTGCTTGGTGATCTTTTAAAATCGTTTCCTACTAAATGGTCAGAGACTTTTAAAAATGTTTCCTGCCTGATGGTCGGTGTTATAAAGATTTAGCCATGGTTGGTGGAACTTATGGGTTTACTTTTAACTAGAGTGGGCTTATATATTGTGGGCATGCCCCTTTTATTGAGGTGGTATAAGTGAAACGATTGAGTTGCTTTTGTGTTTTACAATTTCACTATGTTTCTTCACCTACAGGAAATTTGGTAGGTGGCTTGGATCTCGCAGGTTTCTAGGGTTTGGTTGCACGTCGTTGTCCTTCTAAAGTTTATCAGTAGTGTCATAGTGAATATGTTTACTGCTACTTCAGTGCGTTACGTTTTGAGTTGTTGAGATGGTTGTGTGTAGACTACATGTGTTCACCTGTGATTTATCTACTTTGCATGTCGTTTGTTTCTGTGTGGTTCTGTTTAGGTGGCTAAAGTAAGGGCTTAAAATTAGTTTGTGTACTTGCATGCGTTGCTTAATATGTTTTCATGTTTAACATGCATGGCGAGATGCTTTTGGCCCACATCGTGGTGGGGCAGTCATATCGAATGTATGACTGCAGCCATGTTGGTTGCCTGGTATCCCTATTGTATACATATATCTGAGATTTTGAAATAGTCTTTCGGTCACTGTTTGTTGCCTGGTGACGCTATCTTGTACATGAATTTTAGCCTTCTCTCTTTCTATAGGCGATGATGATAATATGCTGACCCTTGCGCATACCTTTTTCTTGGCCCGCATCGTGGCAGGGCAGTCGTATAGAATGTATGACTGCAGCCATGTTGGTTGCCTAGTATCGCTATTGTATACATATATCTGAGCCTCATTTGTTGTCATCATTCATGTGTTTCTGTGAGTTGTGACGTGTTAGTGAAAGTATGGGTTACGTGACAAATAAACCCATGTTCACACAGTATTCGATGTGTGTATTTAACAGGTATGTATTACTGTTACTGTATGCTAGATCAAGAACCATGAATAATGAACATAAAAGGTTTCACACCAAATAATGTTAGCTGCCAACTACCATTTATGTATTGCTATATCGGTAGGTTCTAATTCTAATACTGTAACAATACTATTTGGAATGCCACTATCCTCATATTGTCTATACGCTTATATTACCTTTCAGAATCATAGGTAACTGCATTTCTGTAAGTAAGGGTGTTTGGAATTGTCCGTACGTATGCAGTCGGAAGGAGTAGAATCTTATCCAACTGAATAGTCGTGTCATCGATTGGAATCTTTCCACTCGGTAGAATATTGCAATCCTCAATTTGCTAATATTGATACGAGATGTTTAGGATATTGCCCTGTTCTAATTCACCCATCGAAAACCTTTCGTTGTCACAATGGTCTGGCAATACGTCTAGTGCAGACCTTTTCACAAAGACTATTGAAATAGCAAAAGGATTTTGAGGGAGCGATTAGACGGGTCTCACTATCCTGAACATCGCGTCTCAACATCAGTGACTGAGGCTTGAAGTGTACTTCCGAGTGGAAATAGTCCACTCGATGACGCAACAATATTCAAGTATGAAAGAAAGGGGTCCTTTGGGGAGTACAACTTGTGTGGGTGCAGGTTTCGAGAACTGCGTCATGTTTTTGAGGTACGTAAGCATGTTTCCTTTTATTTATTACATTATTAATATTAGCATTCATAAATGGCTTTTTAATTAGTGTTTGTTTACACTTTAAGTTAATGAAAACAAAAAGGAATTTTTTTTTTAGATATGGATTTGTATTGATTTATTAGGTTTCCAGTTTATTTGCCTTATGCGATAGATCTTATATCACGTTCAAAAGCCAATTCCACTCATTTTGATTTGTATAACATTGCATACAAATCGTTATTGTTACAAATAATGTATTGGTATTCCTGTCTCTTTCAGGTTAAATAAAAGCATACGCAGCAATGCTGTGATTGCCAACTGGTTTTTTAGTCTAACAGCGTTCGGATTAGTACCCAGCCCACCTAAAATTTCCATTTAATGACAGCAGGAAGAAAAGCTGCAGGTTCAGAGTGTGAATGTGAAAGAAGCGGCAAGATTCCAGCAAAAAAACAACTAGGGATAAAATAAAAATTAAGTCCTCATGAGTTGTATATTACTACCAAGAATGGTATTGTATTGTACTTAATCAACAATAATAGCAGACTTCTTGTATCCTACTTAATCATGTATCCTACTTGATCAACAATAGTGTAATTCCTGTAATCCCAAATGGCAGCAGGCATGACATTGTATTAAACACCTGAATGATTGCTTACGGATGAAATAAAAGTTGAGTCCTCATGAGTTGTATACTACTATCAACAATGGTATCATATTGTTATTTAAGAAGTACATCTCTTGCTTTCTTAACACTGCTAAAGATGTCCGAACAACAACAAAAAATTAACAGACTGTCCGAGCTTAGTACAACGTATCCAAAGTGTCAAAAAAAATTAAAGAAAGTCCGCCGCAACGCGGCGGGGGGTTTTCCACCTCGTTATTAATAATAATTTAAGCCGATTTTTATATCCTTGCGCGAGTTAACTTATGAAGAGGGTAACATGAGTCGTTATAAAATATGGATAGTTGGATATCATTACTTTATATCATAAAGAGGAATAGTTTAAGTTGTTCATATGTGTATAATCTCGTATATTCATTTACATGTCACAGTAACTCGTATTTTTCTTTTTGTATTTATAATTCCATTCCCATACATTAGTTTAATATATATATATATATATGTGTGTGTGCGCGCGCGCTAATAATAATATTTATAAACAACAACATATTTTACTTTTTAATAAAATACAAAGTATATGAGATATTTATTGAATTCATAAAATGATTATAACATGAAATCGATAAATATATCTTAGATTAAATTGCAAAATTTGTCTCTAAAGTTTTCCCAAATTGCAAGTTTCATCCCAAACGTTTAGAAAGTACAAATATCGTCCTTGTGAAAAAACTTTGGGGCATAATTCGTCCCTGGCTTCAAACAGCGAACGTCATCCACTTTCCAGCCCACGTGTGTTGCCCATGAGGTCCTTTTGGTCTTTTTACACCCTTTTCCACCTTTAATACCCCACCCACCTAATTTAATATCCCGTACCCACCTTTTTAATACCTCTAACTAGGGATGAGCATTTCGAACCGAACCAGAACCGTACCGGTACCATACCGAAACGGTACCGATTCTTGAAATACGGTACGGTACCGGGACTATGAAATAAGGTGAAAAAATCAGACCACTAATTCGATGCAGATCGGTACCAAATCGGAAATTCCCAAAAAAGCGGGAAACCCGATTTCCGACCGTATCTCGAATCCGTTCGATGCACCGGTACCACTAATTTATGCTCGGGAAAAAATCGGTACCACTAATTCGGTACGGGATCGGTACCGTGCTCATCCCTACCTCTAACTTATTTTATATCCACCCACCCAATTAAAAATCTCAAACTCTAACCCTAATTTTTAGGAAAACCCAAAATCAATCAAAATGGTGCTTTGCTTTTGTCAGAAACAATGTGTGGTGCGTTGTTCATGGACTTTGCATAACCCATGACGTAGGTTTTACTATTGCTCCCAAATTCTAAGTTATAAACTATTTCATTCTTCATAATTATTTGATTTTAATATCCTTTGATTGATGTTAATAATGAGGTTTTGCAGGGTGGTATTGATTGTGGATATTTTGATTGGTTTGATCCACCAATGTATCCACGTGCAACTCAGATCATACCCAGATTGCTAAGGTCAAGGAATGTACTTGAATACTCAATGAATTCAATGCGAGCTGCAAATCGAAGATTAAAGATTTTTCTTTTTTTTTGGTTGTATTTTTTCCTTGTTTTTATGATGATGTAGTAGGCTATGTATGGTCTTGATTAATTGAACTTATACATTGACCAATATGTATTATGGTCAATTAATTTTAGATGTAAGGTTCTTTATGTTCAACGAAATCAAGTTATAAATTGCTAGTAAGTTTTCTGTTTTTGTATTTTTGTATGTGACAAATGAGTAGAACAAGTGACAAAAGATACAAAACGGTCACATGTATGGTATGTAACAGGAGACACAAATGAGTAATACAGTTTTTGTATGTGTCAAATGGATTCAAGTCGCAAAATGGGCACAGTTTTGGTATGGTCACAATAAGAGTAAAAGAGTTAAACTAAAGCATTATCCAAATGGTATGCAAGTCATAAATGGTCACAGTAACAGAAGACACATACAATTTTTGTATGTGTCAAATGGTATGAAAGTCACAATAAGAATAAATGGTCACATTATGTAGTTGTCTTAAACTAAAGCAACATTTTGAAAGTTTTGGTATGGTCACAATAAGAGTAAATGGTCACATTATGCAGTTGTCTTAAACTAAAAATCTTAAACTAAAACATACAATAGAGTTGAGAAAATGGTTACATTATGTGACAATATTATTCATACTAAAAGTCTTAAACTAAATTGACTGCCACTTGCAGCTGCACCAGCTTGACTATCACTTGCAACTGCACCAACTTAACTACCATTTGCAGCTGCAGTCACTCCTTTCAGTGGCATCTTACAACCTCTTTTTTTGTGTTCCTTTTCCTTGCAATTTTTACATGTAACAGATGATAGTTTCTTTGATAACTTTCCACCTCTGATCAAGTCATTAAGTTCTACAACACTCTTCTTTCTCTTTTTGGGAGGCCTTCCAATCTGTGGATGTGAGTTTGGTGGAATTAGGGTAGATGGCCATACAGTCTTTTTCCAGTAATGTCTTCCAGTAATAGGGTTGATCTTATGTGAGTATTGGTTCTTCCAAGTCTCTAGTTTGTATGACTCATGTACCCAATTCTCTGGCAAACCCCCATTCAGACCATTTTCATTCATGTTGTTGATGCAAGCCAATGCATGTTTACAAGGGAACCCTGACACTTCCCATTTCCTACAAGAGAACATCCTTTGTTGCAAGTTAACTACAACCTGGTCTTCCTAAGGCCCTTTAACTTGATATAGTTCTGCACCATTCCAATCCACTTGGTATTTAGTTGCTTCATGCTTGATTTTGTGGAAATTTTTTGTAACAGATGGAGTTCATGGACCAACAGATTTCTCAATCACATTTTGAAAAATTATTATCCTCTTCATAAGGTATTGTCTAACATACTCAAGAGTAGTGATTATTGGGGAATTCCTAGTATCTAACAGTTGCCTATTGAATACCTCACATATGTTGTTTAACAAAAAATCACAATGAGCACCTGTTAAAACCACAACTGTTAAAACCTAACTAAAAACATAATTGTATGACCACATTTGTAACAACTGTCAGAACATAACTGTCAAAACATAACTAAAAACATTATATCATGAAGTACTAGCCTGAGAATTGAGATATGCTCCAGTGTTCAGCAGGTATCTTCTTTAACCACTCATATGCTTTGATGTTGTATGCTTTCAATTCATCCATACCTTTGTTGAACTCTACAGTAGTTGTAGCAGTTGCACACTTCCAAACCATATCTTTATAAGCCCTGCCTCTTCAAGTCAGATTCATATTCTCACATATGTGTCTGACACAGTACCTATGTTCAGTTAATGGAAATAACTTCTTGATTGCAGGTAATAGACCATGTAATAAAAATAAAACAGATAAGTAACATACTAGAAACTTCATAATTATAAGACAATCTATACTACATAATAATGTATCTAGGACTTCCTATAAAAAGAAGTCTTAAAAATATAAGCAAACACATGTTACTATAATTAGTAATTCACTAGCAGGGTACCCGCGCGATGCGGCGGCGGGTACCCTGAAATTATATTTTTCGGAACAAATGTTATTCGGTAATGTTTCTACTAAAAAAAGTTCCAGCGAGAAGTCTTTTTCAATTATATGTTTATAGTTATAATAATTTTACGGATGACAATAATTTTAAATTTAAGTTACTTCAAGCGATATCAAGCTAATATACATAGATTTGTATACTAATGCGCGATGTTGTGATAATATAGAGCGGGTAATACTACAAAGGTATAAAGTTAAAATGGTTGATAGAAAATTTATCCTTCTTGTAGTTAAAAAAAAAGGTAATATCGAGTAAATCAATGAACTAAAATTCAAGAAACGAGTACGGCGAGGAAACGTCTACGTGTTTTATAATATTTTAGTATATAGCAAATTGTCTTCCAAAAATAAATTTTATTAATTCAAATAGTAATACAATACTAAACTTAAGTCTAAAAACTTTAACTTGCAATTCTTAAAAATCCGGATTATCACATAATGTACTCTAAATCTTCGGATCTCAATAATAAAGCCCGAAACAAATTTGTACTCCAAATTTTCGGATTATAGCAAGAAGGTCCACTATTTCTTTAGCAACCAAAGTCTACTACTTATTTACCCTAATTAATAGCAATTGTATACATCCTCTATCCCTAAATATGTGTAACCCTAAACACACTTATACAACTACACACGCAGTCACACTAAGTTTTTCTTTTATCCCAAAAAAAAAAAAAAAAAAAAAAAAAAAAAGACACGGCTTTCTTTTTCTTATGATGTTCGAACACCTTAAGAAAGCAAACCACAAATTTCTTATATCTCTCATGAATCATCATTTTTTTTTTGAGTAGTATGCAAAAGGTACCATATCAAAGTATTTGATTTTTGATTCGATGATACAAACATTGAAATCAAAATTTTGTGATTTTGTCTAATATGAATTTTGTTTTGTGTCATGCAAAAGCTGAGATGTTTGTTTTGTTTTTTTCTAGCATCGAATCTTGTTTGTTGGATTGAGGAGTTTGAGGTGGTGGTTGTTGTTTATTCGGAGATGAGATGGGATTGATGGATGTCAGTTTTATGTTTTGGGCTGCTGGGTCTCATGTTTTTGTTTTAGAAGCTTAATATTTTGGAAGCTTAATTATATTGTACATCATTGTTAAATAGTTGTATTTGTTAGTGAATTGATGTTTTTAATAGTGTATTAATTGTATCTAAGAAATAGTATTTTTAAATTTGAATGACAAGGCTGCTACATGAATGTGTACATCTTGATTAGAGAATTGTAATTATATGTGAAAGGGTGTTTTAAGTTGTGAATTGATTGTAGTTTGATTTGTGCTTTAAGTACTTGTAAATAATGCTTTTTCACTTGTATTTGCTTAAAATCTATATTAGAAAATCTTAAAAATTTAATAGGAGGGAAGTGCTTAAATGCGTTATAAGTAGTATAGATATAATTAAGAAAAAAAACATAATGTACAACACTTTAATGCACATAATTTTTAGATGTACAAGACAAGTAGCATAGCGTACACCACTTTAATGCACATATTAAAAAAACAAAACACCACATTAATGCAATTTAATATAGTCAATTAATTAACTGATCAATAAATACAATTAATACAGTTATTAAAACACCCCTAACATAATAAATACAAATTATCAAGCATATTGTACAACCAAATTAAACACAATTCCTACATTAAATGTCACTAATACAAACAATATTCAAGCCTGAACGGGCAACAGGCCAAATGGGCTTAAGCCCAAACAGGCGCAGGCCAAGCGGGCTCGAGCCCGAACGGGCACGGGCTAAACGAAATTCTTGAAATCCGTAAATTTATTATCAAAAAGAACATGATAAACTAAAATACATGATTCACTTGAAAATTTATTTCAGTGTACCTGCTACCGCAATGAGCGGGTACCCTGCAATAAATGTCACTAATACAAATAATAGAGCACATTATACAAATATTAAAGCCCGAATGGGCAACGGGAAAAATGGGCATGAGCCCGAACAGGCACGGGCCAAACGGGCTCGAGCCCGAATAGGCGCGGGCCAAACGAGCTCTAGCCCGAACAAGCGCGGGCCAAACGGGCTCGAGCCCGAACGGCGCGGGCCAATGGGCTCGAGCCCGAACGGGCACGGGCTAAATGAAATTCTTGATATCCATAAATTTATTATCAAAAAAAAATAATAAACTAAAATACATGATTCACCGGAAAATTTATTTCAGGGTACCCACCGCCGCAACGCGCGGGTACCCTGCTGGTAAATAAAAAAGAATTGGTGTACCTTCTGTCTATTTGTGATAAAAGTTCGATGTGAGTCAATGTTTAGCTCAAGATCATCTCCAAGATTATTGAGGAACCATAACCATGAATGCATGTTTTCTGACTCCACAATCCCATAAGCTACATGGTAGATCCCATTGTTTACATCCAAAGACACAGCAGTAAGAAGTTTTCTTTCATATGGTGCTTTCATAAAGGCCCCATCTAAACCTAAGAGATCTCTCCCACCAGCTCTAAACCCATCTTTCAGTGCACCTAAACACACATATATTCTCCTGAACATCTTAGTTTTAGACTCTGGATCTTCATCCCTATACACATCTATCTTAACTGTGGTGTTTGGATTGACTTTCTTTAATTCCATTGCATAATCTCCCAAACGGTCATACTGAAACTGAGCATCACCTTTCAAACTTTCCTCTACCTTAGATTTAGCCCTAAAAGCTTTATTCCTAGAAATACCAACCTGGAAATGTTTCTGCATTTGATCTTTAAGTGCTTCAACTGTGATATCTGGGTTTAGAGGTAACAGATCTACCACATTGTAACACCCTCAGCGGAAGCACACAAGTATTGGGGTGCTACTAAATTGATATCACAACATAAGCATAGAACAACTGATTTTCATAAAGAAACTTTTATTCATTCCTGAAAACAATCTTTACATTATTGATTAAGTGCGGAAAATGGCCCATTATAAAAAGGTGGTCCCAATACATAAATCAGAGTCGTCTATGACCATGACATGCCTTTGCCTTGCACCTCCAAAGATAAGATATCACCTCAAAACCTGAAGATACATGCTAAAAAGTGTCAACACGAGGTTGGTGAGTTCATTGGTTTATTTAAATGGCACTTCAGTATACTATTTAACATTCATATTTAATGATCATAAGGTCTTGCATAATGTCATAAAAATTTATGTTTACCTCATATAAAATAATTTCATTAGTGGACCATAAGTAGGGCATATGTACATTACAACGAATATAATGTCACATATTATGAATCTATTACGCCAAGACTAAGTTCATGCAACGAAGCTACGACGGTTTAGATGCAAAATGTAGTCATACAAATAAGGAGCCCATGGCGAGTGTTTATCCCAATACACTCGGTTCCGACATGCTATAAGTTTCGCCTTGACCCATGCGGGGCCAACCGAACAGGGGAGTCACCCCCAATAGATCTATTTATAACATTTGCGCTTCCCAACAGGAATTGACGGTTCATGAAGAGGGCAATTTGGGATCTAAGGACTTAGGCTAAGCTGCGTAATATTCTAGTCAAGCATTTTGGTATGGTCCATAAAACATCTATGTATGATGTATCTTTAAACATATCAATGATAAAGCATAATATGCATGGAAATGCACAATTTCAATCATTTAAATCATTTAAGTAAAATGAGCATGTATCTTCCCCCAAAACAAGTATAAAACAGATTAAAGAAGGGGCTATGAAACTCACCTTGGCAATTAGTAGTCCAAAGGGAATTAAATCAAAGGATGATAGTGCACGGCTCTGACACGCAACCTAATTTAGTACGGAAATTTAGTCTTTACTCTTGGTTAATACTCGCTAAAGTTTAACTAACTTTATAAATCTTCTTAAATGTTTATGTTGTTGTTGTTGTTGCTTGTGCGGCAGCATTTAAGTTTGGAAAAGCTTTCCAATTGTTTTTAAGTATTGGCTCTTGGAAGTACGAGAATATTGATTAGGAACTATACCAAAGACGAATGAGAATATGGAATAGAAGCTATATCAAAGACTAACGAGCCTTCGGTCCGATGGGGAACGAAAGTCGACGCACGGAAAATGGTCATTTAGCACTAAGCGATAATAGCTTACTCCAATATTGTTGATATGGTAGGTACATATGGGCATATATATATATATATATATATATATATATATATATATATATATATATATATATATATATATATATATATATATATATATATATATATATATATATATATATATGACACCATTCTAGGTTATAATCTATGTACTCAAAGTTTAATTTTGTTTAAATATATTTGTTTTAGAAGACTCAATATGTGAAAGTTATAAAATAAATCTCTAAAATAAGTTAAATTATATATCTTTGTCGAAAATCGAGTATGGTGGCAGCACTTGATTTGCAAATCTTAGCACCCCTTGGTGTTGGTAGTGATTGTTTATCCTGGTCTAGTCACACCCTACGTGGGTTGTCCTGGAGCCCCAAAATAACCCAAATCAGCTTGCATATCTCAACTTTCCGGAGTTTGTTCTGCTAAGCTAGACCGAACAACATCACAACATGTTTAAAGAACATGGGTGCGAGTCAATTTGACCAACTTAGGACATTATTTAAAATCTGATTTTTGATGAATCTTTCTAACCACGAGAATTACTCGAGACACTTATTTTTGGTTCTATGTCAAAGGAAAACAAATAGTAGTAGTCGAGAGTGGGTCGACTAACCACAGGGGTCGGAATAGGAGCAGGAAGTAGACAAGAGGGTAGATGACGAGACACGATCTCTTACGAGCATGCCATGTCCATACACATGAATCAAACGCTACCATGACCCCCCATTTTTTTATAAGCAGAAAGAGTATAGGTAAACAAATCATTCAACACTTTTAATCCAAGAGCCATTATCAAATCCAGTTTTAGTTATGCTTGTTATTATTTTGCCACACAATTTATTCAACATCGACATCACACTGCTTTGATTTCATTTGATTGGTAACAAACAAGAGAATTTTTATCACCACTTAAAAATTAACAAGAATATAAGGAGATTAACAAAGTTCTTACAATGTGAGGATGGGTCGAGTGGGGATGAAACCGAACAGAAGCACATGAAAAAATTCTTGAACCAAATCTTTATTTAAATGAAATAATTACACTGAACGGGACTAATTACAATCGAACTAATCAATTCTCCAATCTATTTGAAAATCCATAACTTAATTCGAAGAAACCCCAAATCAGAAACCCTAGTTTTTAGGTGTTTGTGTGATATGTGACTACAACCTGAAATCTGTGAAGCTATAAAAGAAAATAAGAGGAAACATTGAATTTCTCTTTCTTGGTCTCGAATTTGAGAAGAACCCTTCCTGGCTCACCTCCCATTCGCCACCTTCTTTGTGTTTGACTTGGATTGATAGCGATTTGTGAGGTATGAAGGGTTTATCACAAATATGGAGACTTGGGAATTTGAAGTTGAAGATGGCATGGGGTAAATTATCCAGAAAAGATGGATAAAACTTTTGGTGTGGGGTGGGCGGCTCTTTGATCAGATAGGGGTAGGAGCAGGTTAGATTAAGTTGTTTTGTATTATTATTAGTGTATTATTTGTACCCTGTGTTTTGTCAAGTCCTCAAGTAAACGTATCTTTCCGGTACCCACAAAATGTAAAAATTATATTTTTGGAAACGCTTTTGCGAGCGTAAAATTTTAGAATCATTATTATGTAGGATTCAAATTATAATTGTTTTGTCGTCACTAAATCGGTGTAGGTATGCGTGCGGTGCCGTGATTTTCTAAGTTCATGAGATAACCTCTCGTTTTCAAATTTTAGATATTGGTATTCTGTCATAAAATAATTGATTTGAATTTTCTGACGTGATAAATATTATTATAATAATCCAAAATTTTACTGGTTGTTATAGTCTACCCACCTTACTGGAGATCCGTCCCGGATCTCACTTTACGTTACCCGATAGGGTGTCGGGAACGAGGTGATTGTATTTGGAACAAGTTTTGAATTTTCCTTAGGTTGTTCTAGGGTTTCCTCTTTGGGTATGGGTATCTAGGTGTCATGCCTGCAACACATCCTCTATCTGAGGAGCCATGATTTTCTGGGGTAGGTTCATTGGGTGAAAGTTCTAATTCTTGATGTTATGAGGTTTCACTATTTTGTTAGTGTGGCCACCTCTAACTTCTCAAGGTCTTATCAAAACGTACCCATTGGCGTTTCATGATTCTAAAGTATATGGGTTAATTCTTAAGGGATGAAGAAACATTTGTTTTCGAATTTCTCTTTCGACTAAATGTTTATACAAGTTTGACTAAGACCAGATTTCAAAATCGATAATGTGTAAAAATGACACATTTTCACAAGATTGTAAAACCGGTTCTTAGTTATGGGTGTATAAGGAAGTTTTGCGAAACTTTTAGTGTTTCGGCATTTAGTCTCATTTTAATGAGGGACTTGGAAAGTATTATTGTTGGATTTTAACGGGGAATCCTCCAATTTGAAAATTATATTGTAGCAAGGATGTGTAGCAGGATATAACATTTACCCATAGCTACGAGTAAGTGAGGAAAACTAGAAGGGAGTTGAATAGTTTTACCAATTTAAAACTTCCTTTTAAATATTTAGATCGACTTATGTCAATCTATTTGGTTGTTTATGTTGGATGTTGATAGATAGATATATAAACGTGTAATGAAAGATAAAGAGTAAGAAGCACATCACCACGACACAAGTTGTTTATAGTGGTTCGCCTACAAGGACACCTTCCTTGCCCTACTCCACCCCCGAGTCACCTACTCGAGTTTGTAAACACTACACCAACTCCTTATGGCGGAGAAGCCTTCACAACGCCGCTTAACCTTTTTCCCAGTACAAAGCTAAATACCGAGTTCTTTCACACCAAGGCGAACCACACCTAACACAACGCCGCCTACCCTTTATACGGTGCTAGGCTAACCACCGAGTTCTTTCACACCTTAGGAGAACTAATCCTATCACAACGTCCGCCTACCCTTTATTAGGTACTAGGCTAAGCACCTAGTTCCATTACTATGGAGGAACTACTACCCTTCACGACAATAACACCTAATCTCAAGGAGATCTACCCTTGTTACAACACCATAAAGGATATCACCATCCTTGTAAATAAACAAATACTTATATGTATAACGATGCACTTCATCGATTATACGACCTAGACATTTCTTCACAAATGCTACTTGATTTGATTCTTTGGCATCCTTCACTAATGCCTTTGACACAACGCTTGGCACCCTTCACTAATGCCTTCGTCTTGACACCTATAGCATTCTTCACTAATGCTCTTGACACGAACGAAAAGCACCTTTCACTAATGCTTTCGTCTTGACAATTTCGGCATCCTTTACAAATGGACTTGAGCTTGCAACAAGAGAACCTTCATTGTCTTGATGATGACGAAGCATGGCAACTCATGGACTTGAGCTTGCACGTCTTCAAGAAGTGGTGATCTTTCCTTTAAGAGGAACCTAGGAGATCACACAAAAACAAAAGACAAACTACATAGATCACTTGGATCTGAGGTTAGAGGGTTAGAATACTTGGAGAAGTATGTGTGTAAAAACATGAATAGAAAGGAAGAAATGGCTCTCATTTATAGAGAAAATTTCATCTTGTTTCCCGGATCCCACGGATCCCTTCCACTTGGGATCCGCTAGCACAAAGCCAAGGATCCGTGGAACGCCCTCTTTGCCCATGGGTATTTTTGGTTATGGGTCATGGGTCATGGGTTATGGGTTGATCCATGGTTTTCTTTCTAGATACAATGTATCTTAAGGATACAATGAACTTGGTTAAGTGGTATAAATAAAACCATGGGTTATGGGTCAAAACCATTTGCTAGTTTTACCTATTTAGTATATACTTGTTTTTACCCATTTTAGTATATACTTGTTTTACCCATTTTAGTGTATACTTAGTTAAGTATATGTTATCCCAATATGTAAACACTAGTTGTTATACATATGTATATCTAAAGCATAAAATCACTTATACTAGTTTTAGTGTTTTATGAAAGCGTAAGTGTGTTAGAAACTATTAGTTCAAACCATTTACGTATTTTATTTTTTCGTTAAATGATCTTACTTTTGTTATCGACAAAACATTGAAGATCGTGAAAATATAAATAAACGCTTTTACGGCTTATTTGTATTAACATTCTCCCTTTTGTTGATGACAAAACATAAGATTATTTTAAGGAAAAGCTAAAATTAGAAGTTTGAATTTAGTTTTTACTTTTTCTCCCTTTTGTCGAAACAAAAGTGTTAAAGAAAGCAACACACCGCTTTTAAGAAAAGGTATGTAAAAATGTAAAGAGAGCAAGTGACGGAATGGTATTCATCTTAACTCCCTTGACGAGTCCATCCTTTGAAAGGGCGCCAAGGACATGACGTAAAATAAACTAATTGTGTTTGCAATTAAGTTTGCAAATGGTTCCTCTATGATTTAAAGCGTGCTCCCCTCAATATTGCAAAGATGCAATGGGTATCATGAAGTATAATCCAAAACGGATTAATGTTGCAAATGTTTTGCAAATATCGCTTGACACAAATCTCCCCTAGCTTTATGGTGTCAAAATCTTCATGTGTTATTTAGAAAATCTACAAAGTAAAGGTTAGAAAACAAGAGTATAGTGCATAATTTCCTCGCAAATAAAACTCAAGTTAGTAGAAATTTGTGCTTCGATCCACGGATCCCACGGTTCCCTTCATGAAGGGATCCGCCTAGGCATTATGGAGGGATCCTACTGTCTGCTGACGCTTTCTTCAAAGAATGAGAGTGTTTCAATCAATGCAAGTGTGAGACAATATATGTGTGCAATAAAGAGCACAACACACAGAATAATCAAAACATATAAATGTTCATTCAATAAAACAAGAGATAACCAACCAAATCTCTAAAAACTAAGAGAATGAACTAGCTAAACAAGTGCTACTAATGCTAATGGGCTACCCCAAACTTTAGTTTCAACTAAAACTTAATGATGATCAAGGATGAGAAAGGTTTCCTAAACGTTAATTTGAGCTTTTGACTATGATGCTCATTGTAGTTTAGGCTTTGTTAACCTCTTCGAAACATTCGAGGAGGTGATAAAACATGAAACGTTGCTCTTCACGTAGTTCATGTATCAACCTTTCAATATGTTTACAATGATAGCAATCCTTGTCATGGTTTTGAATTTCTTGTACTGGAAGTTCAAGTAAAGTGGGTTGAGTATCTTCAAATGAAGGAGGAATTGGTGAAGGCTTATTAAGTGACGGCTCTACAATGTTTGAGGGTGAAGGTAAAGAAGCATCAACTTCCATATGGTCGGGTGGTTGCCTTTGATGTCTTCTCATAATCCAAAATGAACTATTGGGAGGAATGATAGAGTTTACTTTTGGAGCAAGTGTTGATTCAATAATTTGATTTTGTTGCTCAATCTTTTCAAGTGAATTTGTTGGTAATGGTGAAAGATGAGATGGCCAAGAAGGTAACTCTTCTACATTGTGAGAGTGTGGAGATGATTGTGAGGTGGCTCTAGGCAATCGATGATGTTGGTTGAGTGTGGAGGTTATGTTTGGTATAGTAGAATTTGGTGATGAAATCCTAGTGAGAACAATCTTCTTGGGATTAGTTTGATTGGTTTCCTTGGTGTAGGGAAATCCTAGCATTGGTAGACTTAATCGAGATGATTCGTTGAGGAAACTTCGTGTATGATTCTAGCAAGTTTCTTGGGTTGTTCTTGAGTGGATGAGTTAGCACTAGGAACCTTTCTCATGATGAAATGACTTAAGAAGGATGGTTGTAATTGCTGATGGTTTGTGTTTGTGTTTGATGGCTAAGGTGTTCTTAGCAATATGGCTTATAAAGGGAAGAGCTTGGTAGTTGCCTTTAAGACTTAGTCCACTAATGTTCTTGGAAATGTGATGATTAACATGCACAAAGTTTATGTTCTGAGTTTCACTAATCTAGGGACTCTGATCGGTGCTAAACAGTCAAGTCTAAAAGACTAAAAACTGCTCAAACACTAATGCAATTAAGATCAGAGGAGGATAGAGTCTCCCCGGGTCGTTATGTCCCAGCGAGCTATGCAATGGATCAATCAACGTCTAGTGATCGAGAAATTTGAATGATAAAGGGAATTGAGATTATTATGACTACAGAAATATCAAACAAATTAAAAACGCCTTAAATGCAAATTAAAGAAAATTAAAAAGATAAAACCTATTAAATAAACGCTATCACTATATTTAAAGTGATGAACGTTTAAAACCTAAAACGTACGTTTAAATTAAAATCTACGCGACGTACAAAATAAAAAGTGAAACTAAAGCAATATTAACCCTAAAAATATGAAAATGATGTTTTTACAAACCTAATGATATAAGAAAATTTATGGAAAAAGAAAATTATTTTTAAGACTAATTATCTAATTAAAAACTATTTTTAACTAATAATTAATGACCTAAAATATAAGAAATTAGGAAATTAGGCTAGAAAAATAAGATTAAGACTTGGAAAAGTCTAAAATATCAAAATAGACTTTTCAAAACTATTTTTGCATTTTTGTGACTATTTTTCTATTTTCTAGGATTTTAAACTATTAAAACTAATTAAATTACTAAAATTACCAAATGAACTATGAAAATATGGAAAATTACTTTTTCACTTTTATATTTATCTAAGCCTAAGAAAAATGAAAACTTATTTTTTGAACCTTTTCTAATTTTTGTATTAAATACTATTTAAAAGACTTAAAACTAATAAAAATCAAGAAAAATAGTAAAACAATGAGAAAAATCTGAAAATTTCAGGAAACTCTAAAATAATATTAAGAAGCTATGAAAATTAGAAAACAGGAGGTTATGTGGAGAAATAAGCAATGATCTCACAAGTGCTTATAACATAGCACTAAAATAAGCCAAAAGCTTACCAAAAGCTACCACAATCGATACTGTAAGCTATAACAAGCTAAATATACCCTAATGCACTTAAAATCAACAGGCTATAACCATGATGAGCAATATTTCATGATTTGATGTTTTGATGTTATAAGTTAAAACAGATTATGGTGTTCACTGCGGACTGTAAATAAGCAACCAAATAAGCTCTAAACTAAAACCAATGATTGATACCTCAACTAGACCTAGGTGACTACCTCGACCAAAAGACCAGCTTCTAACAAGCTTATATAGGCCTTGTGCAGCTTGCACAAAGTCGAGAAAGTACTCACCGACATCGAGTTTGGTGCAGGCGGATGGGGCCTACTTTGGGCTTGAACACAAGCTTATCCAAAAGCTTAAAGCAAAAACAGATGTTATAGCTTAAAGACAACCAAGCCAACTGCTTATATCCCAAAATCAGACCTTGAAAAGTCAGAATAAATCCTGTGGATCACCGCACTATCTCGCATAAATCCACTTTTTGACATTTGACTTTTTGAAAATGTAAACACATTTGACTTTAGTGAACTTTAGACCCAATTTGATGATGGATGATGAAGTTAAATGATGTTATAAAGCTATTACAACCTTTGTCTATTACTTTTAAACACAATCTAAGATTTTGAGTTTAAAATCTCAACAGCTTAATCGTTGAGATTAATTAAAGTGATTTTGACTTTTTGAGTAATAAACACAAAAGTAAGAGTGTAAAGACTCAATTGAGTCTAACAAGCATGAACAAGCGAAATGACTCACCGCACAACCCTTGAGAAGCTTAAACCTAATGAGCCAAACACCCTTTTAACTTCCAATTTATGGTTAAATCTACTCCAATCTCTAATATAGCTAATTTTATTGATCAATCTAAGTTATTCTAACTTAATGAACACAGACCAACATGTTTTAACAGATTATGGCCACAAACAAAGTATATGCAAAATCTTGAGAATCACTTACAAGAGGTCCAAGACCACTATGGCCTCGCCACACATGAAACCAAGAAACCACTATCCTAATCCAACCCATCTGCTACCAATTCAACCTATTTCGACTTTGAATCACCCATTCCTTCTCGCACCCATTTTGCTCCTTTCTTTGACTTTTGTTGACCGATTCAAATATTGTTCCAAACTTAAACAAAGGCTTATAAAAGCTATTATAAGCTAGTATAAGCTTGTTTCAACTTATAAAAAGCTCATTGAAGCTTGAGATTCGATTTAGATTTTGCAAATTCTAACAAGAATACGTAAAAATGAGATTGTACTTATCACTTGAATTGAGATTAAAACCGAGTTGCAATACACCTAAATGATTAATTTGAATACAGTGAACTTGAAAATACAAGTACAAGCTATTTTAGACTAAGAAACTTGAAATACGATATACAAACTTAAGAAACTAAGACTAACTATCCAATCTAGCTTCTCTGGCTTTCTTTTATGCTCAAAAGTCCTTCTCTCTTCTTCTCGGTCAAATCCCAAAGAACACTAATAGCCATTGGATTAACATTGACCCATCTTGACCGTTGATGATTTTGGCGCCAAACTCGCTTTGGATATCCGGGGCAGGAAAGGTGATGCATTAAATGTAGTGGGATGGTTGGTGAGGTGGGGGACAAATGGTGAGGAGTAGGGTGGGTGGCGTAGGTTGGTGGTCGTGGTGAGCGCATGCGGGAGGGAAAGTGGAAAGGGGCGGTTTTTTTGTTTGTTTAAACACTGGGTGGGTTGGTCGGGTCATAGGATTGGACCGGGTAAAAGTTTTGGGCTAGGGGTGTTTAATTTGGGCTTGGGTAATAATTTAAGTCCGTTTGGTTTGTGAAGTATTAATACAAGGGACCATTTGTGTAACATTTGGAAATCCAAGGACCAAACATGAAAATTATGAAGAGTAGCCAAAGGGTTTTGTTTTGCCAATGTTTAATAGTCCAAGGGTTAGTTTTTGACATTTTTGAAATTCCCAAGGACTAATTTTGAACATTTTGGATTTTCAGGGACTGAATTGTAATTTTCTCAAAACTTTTAGATTTTTCACCAAAGGACTAATTATGATAATTTGTGATTTTAAAAGGACCTTTGGTGACTTTTCTTTTGAAATTGTGGCTCAGGGACTATTTTTGACAATTTATGAAACTTGGGGGACTAAAACTGCCAATTATGCAAACTTGATACATTTTTCATCTGATTTTGATAATTTTGCATTTGAAACATATAAAACACTGATTTGTGATATTTTGATCATTTTGATGTGTTTCTGAGTGTTTTCAGACGATTTTGCAGTTTACTTTAAGTAAAAATGATGAGTATTTACACACTCATCAGACTCATTTAAGATGAGATGGAGTATTTGAGTTAGGAAGATGAGTTGAAATGATTGTTCAAGCATTGATTTTCATAAAGCATCATCCGGATCCCACGGTTCCTCCTTGGAGGATCCGGCTAGCTAATCCTAGGGATCCGCCTCGATGAGTTATGACAGTTTGAAATGAGGTTTCTAGGAGCTAAAGCCTATCTTATTTTAAATATTTCAGTTCTCCTAAGTGTTTGAGATGAAAGGATAATTGAATGATCAAAGGTAATAAGTGTTATAGCAAATGATTGCTTCTTATGGAAGGAGGATGGGACAAGATGACTACCAATGGATGTCCAAGGATAACACTAAGAGTTATATAGGTGTCAAGTCAAGTCATAATAAATGATCCTAGTGATCAGATTTAAGCTTGAGGTGATATTTGGATAAATTCTTAAAAATCATGAGAATTGAAAAACAAATTTTTATCTTTCTTTGAGATAGAAATGACTGGAGCCAATTTTTTTTAAAAAATGTTTAATTTGTCCTCTTTAAGTGTTTTGAGAGATGAGAAATAGTTTGTGAGTAGTTGAAGCGGAAATATGATGAGTTTTGATGTGTTGATAAATCAAGAGGTATTTTGACTAAGATTTTAAGTAAGCCTTTAGTGAGTCTAAGCCTTTATCATCCTTGAAATAGTTCTAGTTGGATTCTAAAAACATATGCTTAGCTAATGTGAAGTTTATCTAGAAAGCGCCTTGATGTAAGGAAAGTCAGATTGTCGATCCGATGACACGGATCCCACGGTTCCCCGGTGGAGGGATCCGCTAGGCTAATCCTAGGGATCCGCATCCGCAGATCGTAACCTACACGTAAATGATGTGCGATTTTGCACACTATTAAATCTATAAAACAAGCAATAGGAACAAGCAAGTCATCATAAAACACCACTTATAAGATAAAGTAACAATATCCAAAATACCATAAACCAAAAATGCTAAAGAGAAATCATTAAAACATAAAATAAATGAAACTTAGCACATTCCTATTGTCTCTTTCATCAATTCTTCCTTTTCCTTTTTGACTGCTTAGTGAGGTTGTAAGCGAGGGTTTGAATCATGCCTCTTATTTGTTTAAATTCCGCGGTCTCGTTTGGAATGGTTGGAAGTTGTTCGTGGTATTAAAGGATTTCCAATTTGATGTTGGATACGGGTCGATGTCTTCCTCATCTTCTTCTTCTTCTTCTCCAAACCGAGGAGTCCGAGAGAGCTTCGGTTTCTCCATTGACCATGAACCGTTTAGAGGGTTGTTTGGTAAGAGGTACCATGACGTGATCGGAAAGGTAATGATCATCGTTGATAGGAGATGGTTGCAATGCACTAACATACTTACAAAGTCGTGTTAGAGCATACCATATGGGAGTACCATGTTGGAAGCTTTGAATACCCCAGCCATTCTCCTTACCATGTAATAGGCAAGATTAAATGGCCTTTGGTGGGTAAGACAATAGATCATTTGCACAAGACATGCGTTTGGATGATCTTTGTTTCCAACTAGGCTAATGATGTTTTCCCTAAGGATTTCTTCCCATTTTCTAAACATGGGATGCATTTCGAAAAGTTCCATTTTAAAGGGATCACGGTGAATGAGCTTTTTGTTACGATCGTAACGGGATTAGTCGGTCCTAATTTTAAAGATAGTATCACGAATGGTTTCGGGATCGTCGAGAGGAGTGTTATAGAGAGGCTTAGGATCAAGTGCATGGTTTTGAGAGTTAATTGCCCAATCTTGAGAGTACATACAAATTCCCTCACAAGGAATGCGAAGAATTTGAGCAAAGGTGTTGAGAGGAAAAATAAAGTTTTGTTTGTTGATGATGAAGGCGATTGAGATGCTATTGTCGGTGTTTCTAATGATCCTAAAGCTTTTGTAAAAATCAAAGATGAAGACCGGACAAATTTGTTCATCTATGTCAAGGAGACAATCAAAATTGATTGTCGAGAAAACTTGACAAATGTCGGTATTTTCAAGAAAACATTCCTTGACTACACGACCTTCGTGGATAAGTCGTTTTACAAGGCTTTTGAATATTTTACGGTCGGTTTTGGTCAATCCCCTTTTACGATAGTAGTGAGTAAGGTAATGGACGGTGTCATGATGATCTTGTTGAGTGGCTTTGGGCATGGTTGGTCCTAAAAATACAAATTTTCAATTAAGATAAATTAGTTGTAATGGGTTTATGGTTTTGATTTGTATTAACAATGTTGTGAACACAAAGTGATTTTGTTAAAATCCCCCTTTTTATGATTAGTTTAAAAGAACCCTAATTAAGTTAATTGAATAGATATTGAGAAACCATAAACCCTAGGATGAGGATGATGAAAGTTATAACAAGTTAATGTAATTACTTACAATGGTGTTCTAGGAGGGGATATTTGAAAGTATGGAAGCCAATGAGGATGAATTCTGTAGCTTGGTCGTTTTAGTGTTGTGTGAATAGAGGAAAAACAATCATGGTGAATTTTGAAAGCGTATAATGAGTTCTGCTCCACGGTTCCCGAATCTTTATGTTTGGGATCCGGCTAGTACAACTAGGGGATCCGCCACTGTGGATAGAAAAGGGTTGTTTGGCATTATTTTTGTAGTAGGCTTATAAAATAGCTTACTAAAAAATAGTTCGGAGGTATTAGATGAAGATTGTTTTTGGATGACGGCTTTTGATGAATCACATATCGATGGTTCATATGTGATGACGGCGTTAGTTTGACGAATCAAAAGGAATATTGTTCCCGATGATGAAAAAGACGGAAAAGTGACGAAAGAGACTTCTAATGATGTTAGAGACAAATAAACAAAGAGAACTTATGAAAATAAATTGAACTCATGTAACCTATCTAATGAAAAGTAAAACATACCTCTATGCTTCTTGGTTTGGCATAATACCAAAGATACTTCATGAGCTTTTAAAGTAATCCTTTGTACTTGGTGTACGTGAGTTGTGATTACTTTTTAGATCCTTCCTTGAATGTTGACTTCATTATTCTTTGAATGAAGATTTTGGAGAGATTCTAGCATGAAGATTTCTTAGGAACAAAAGTTGTTAGAGTCATCTATCAATGTCCAACAAAGTGATTTAGAAAAAAATAAGACCCAAAAGAAATCCTTCTTTGTAGTTTTCAAACATACGCGGATCGTATCAAGTCTTTAAAGTACAACATACTTTAAGAAACTTGGTAACGAAGCTCTGATGCCAATTGAGGAAAACTAGAAAGGGGGGGGGGGAGTTGAATAGTTTTACCAATTTAAAACTTCCTTTTAAATATTTAGATCGACTTATGTCAATCTATTTGGTTGTTTATGTTGGACGTTGATAGATAGATATATAAACGTGTAATGAAAGATAAAGAGTAAGAAGCACGTCACCACGACACAAGTTGTTTATAGTGGTTCGACTACAAGGACATCTTCCTTGCCCTACTCCACTCCCCGAGTCACCTACTCGAGAGTTCGTAAACACTACACCAACTCCTTATGGCGGAGAAGCCTTCACAACGTCGCTTAACCTTTTTCCTGTACAAAGCTAAATACCGAGTAACACAACGTCGCCTACCCTTTATACGGTGCTAGGCTAACCACCGAGTTCTTTCACACCTTAGGAGAACTAATCCTATCACAACGTCGTCTACCCTTTATTAGGTACTAGGCTAAGCACCTAGTTCCATTACTATGGAGGAACTACTACCCTTCATGACACAACACCTAATCTCAAGGAGATCTACTCTTGTTACAACACCATCAAGGATATCACCATCCTTGTAAATAAACAAATACTTATATGTATAACGATGCACTTCATCGATTATACGACCCAGGCATTTCTTCACAAATGCTACTTGATTTGATTCTTTGGCATCCTTCACTAATGCCTTTGACACAACGCTTGACACCTTCACTAATGCCTTCGCCTTGACACCTATAGCATTCTTCACTAATGCTCTTGACACGAACGAAAAGCACCTTTCACTAATACTTTCGTCTTGACACTTTCGCATCCTTTACTAATGCCTTTAACCCAACATCTATGGAGAAAGGAAGAACTTATCAACAAGAGAACCTTCATTGTCTTGATGATGACGAAGCATGGCAACTCATGGACTTGAGCTTATGCTTCAAGAAGTGGTGATCTTTCCTTTAAGAGGAACCTAGAGATCACACAAAACAAAAGACAAACTACATAGATCACTTGATCCGAGGTTAGAGGGTTAGAATACTTGGGAAGTATGTGTAAAAACATGAATAGAAAGGAAGAAATGGCTCTCTATTTATAGAGAAAATTCTCTCGCTTCCCGGATCCATCGATCCCTTCCACTTGGGATCCGCTAGCACAAAGCCGTGGATCCGTGGAACGCCTCTTGCCCATGGGTATTTTTGGTTATGGGTCATGGGTCATGGGTTATGGGTTGATCTATGGTTTTCTTTCTAGATACAATGTATCTTAAGGATACAATGAACTTGGTTAATTGGTATAAATAAAACCATGGGTTATGGGTCAAAACCATTTGCTAGTTTTTACGTATTTAGTATATACTTGTTTTTACCCATTTTAGTATATACTTGTTTTTACCCATTTTAGTGTATACTTAGTTAAGTATATGTTATCTCAATATGTAAACACTAGTTGTTATACATATGTATATCTAAAGCATAAAATCACTTATACTAGTTTTAGTGTTTTATGTGAAAGCGTAAGTGTGTTAGAAAACTATTAGTTTCAAACCATTTACGTATTTTATTTGTTTCATTAAAATGATCTTACTTTTTTTATCGACAAAACATTAGAATATCGTAAAATATAAATAAACGTTTTTACGGCTTATTTGTATTAACAGTAAGGTTTAGTTGTCTAAGTTGGGTAAGGTTGGAGGTTTAATGGTTGGTGAACCTCATTGTTTTCTATGGTTTTAGGCAAGAGGTGTGGGATACATCCTAAGGTTAGGCTTAGTTACCAAGGAGAACATTGGTCATTTCTGTTTATGAGGTATTAACTTAAAACGCTTTTCGAGGGAGTAAGTAACCAATAGAGTGGTTCTAGAATACTTTTCAAAGTATTAAGAAACACTTTATTTTTGTGAGGTAGTAGTGAAATTGTAGTTTACTTTATGGTGGAATGGTAGGGTGGTAATTTGGCTTGTAGAATAATTCATGGAGTGGTTCATAAGGTATTTTGATTATAATGGTCCGTGGGATGATCGGAAACAGTTTGAATGGCAACTCATTTATTTAGTTTATAAGAGGGTAACAAGTAGGCCCGCTCAAGTATTCTTAAAAAGTGGGTGGAGCTTCTAGGTACTAAAATTTCAAGGTAGGCGTAAATTTTCAAGTTTCGTGGATTATATGTCATTTACCATGCCTTTCTAGATTTTTCCAAATGTTTATTGTTCTTTTCGTTGCTGATAACGCCACACGCTGCTCGGGGTCAAAGGAACTTCCTTTCTTCGAGCAAGTTTTATAACACCCTAGGCAAAGGAACCTAATCGCTGTAGTGTAGTAATTAGGTAAGCCACGGTATTGATATCGCTCTCTGGGGAATAGGAATGCTAGTAGGAGTTACTACGCTAAGGTTAAGGTTGAGGAAGATTATTTTTATCTTTTATATTTTATGAAAATGGAAAGGTACGAATCTCGGTATTGATTTGGGGGTTGGTATTTCACCGATTACTCTACTATTATCTAATTATCTAAACTAAGGTTGTGGGAGTCTATGTCTAATTAATGTGTGCTCGTATGATAGTTTAAAGATGTGTTTACTTAGTTTGTATTACTCCTTAATTATCTCCTATTGATGGTTGAGTGTCACGCCTTATTCCTAGTCATGCGTTGTGTTTCTAAAGTTGTAGGTATGCTTTCTCCCTAACTCTTTGAACTTACCAAAGGGTCTTGTCTACAAATCCACTTAGAGATTATAGACTCCTACTCTAAGGCACTCTTCGGATGGTTTAGCCTACAATCACTCGTGTAATCATACTCTAAGGTTCACAAAGATGAATCAAGCATTATACACAACGAATGACCTATCGCATTACTAGATCATTAATCAACTAAGATAAGAAACAACCAATCAATATTCAATAATTAAGTTTCATACTTCCTAAGCAAACACACAAATAAATTAGCCGGACATGGAGAACATGCAAGCATACACACAAATAATCAAAGACATAATTGAATTAATGAAGCAAAGACTTATCTTGGTGTAAGATAGGTTAAAACCCTAAAATACTGTACAAGACACCTTAGGTTCGGTTTTAGGTTTTACCCAAAGACTCTCCACACAAAGACCGAAAAATTCGGATTCTATATATAAGATTACAATTGCGACGGCGCCACCTTATGTTTAGTGACGCCGCCGTGTCGCCGCCATTGGGTTTCGCCTTGGCCACGTTAACCTTGCGACGGCGCCACCTTATGTCCGTGACGCCGCCCTCTTCGCCTTCCGACGCCGTCTCGATCGCATCTAGGCCGCCCGAGTAGCGACGGCCTACTCTTTCACAACTAGACGCCGCCTCTTGAAAACACGAGTTTTGAGTTCGACCACACAATAATTCTCCGACGGCGCCGCAAATAGCTCCCGACGCCGCCGCATTACATTCAAAGAATCGTGAGTGTCTCGATTTCGACTTTGGCCATTTTCTTCATATATTCGCGCTTTTCGTCCAAATAAGTGCCATTCCAAAGATTTTGCCTTCACGAGACCTAAAAGTGAAAAGGAACGATATTAAGCAATAACGGATACAAAAGTGATCAAATAAGGACTTAAACGACCCTCAAAATGGTACCTTTAAAACCTTATCAAATATCCCTACACTTGTTATTTGCTTGTCCTCAAGCAAATGTGCTTTTAGCCAATTAATTTATAAGTTGGGGTCATTCAAAGATTAATTCAAAACGGTCCACAACACATATAAGCCCCAAAAAGTCATAACAAGCACGGAATTACATACTAGCACCTCACATGGGGTGTTTGGATACTCACATCTCTCTCGTGTGTATAAATGAAATATAACAATATAGGAAATGGAAGATAAACACTCATTAACCGGTCCTAGTACATAGATTACCATAGGCTTGAGAATAGATCAAACCTCCATCGCTTACGTAAGCACCTAGGAAAGACTATCAAAGAGGTCTTTAAAGGGTTGTAACGTTAGGCTTACTGTAGGGAAATAAGGGTTTGGTGGGATAGGCTATTTAGTGGTGGTAAGTCAAAATCTTTATGTTAATCGCATATGAAGAATGGCGCTAAAGCCAAGACTCGACACTCTAAACTCTAGATAACCTAAATAAACAAACATAAATTTAAAGGATAGATGTAGGATGGTAGCCCGTATTTTTTTTTTTTTTTTTTTTTTTTTTTTTTTTTTATTTTTTTTTTTTTTTTTCTATTTTTTTTTTTTTTTTTTTTTTTTTTTTTTTTTTCATACACTTTTACTCTACCATCCTCTAAGATAACATCAAAATACTAGGATTTATAAGCATATCCCTACACTTGAGTTTTTATTACTCTAACACTAATTTGACCCGAATTGAAAAGATCAAAACACTTGGGGTACATTATTACGTAAACAAAGGGAATTTGAATTTAACGCCCTTCCCGTCATTTCATAAACTTTAACTTTTCCCATGAATCCCAATCATCCCAAAATCAGATACAAAGGATATGACTCGACTTAGCAACTTATGCAAGCAACTAGATAATTGAACTAAGGGTTTAGGGTGATAACAAACATTTGCACTAAAAGTGAGTGCATAAGGGTAGGCTAAGGCGATTTGGGTGTATATTTGGGGTGGGTGTAAACAATGTTTTCATTGATATTCCGAAAACCGAAATATCACGAGAACCGCGAAAAGGATAGGCTCGAGGGGTTAACTAGGGTATCGTGTACTAAAGATGAGTACAACGCAGGGGTGTGGGGAATTACTCAACCGATGTGGAAGAAGTAATTATATTACGTGTATCAAACAAGGGTTATCCTAATGCCTCTTATCATTTAGTTATTCCTAACTACACAAGTGTAGCCTCACTTGCGATCTCGAATGCATCACAAAACAAGTTCTAGAATCTAATATACTACCGGTTCACACTCTAAGCATTAAAGATGAATGCTTTAATTCCTACTAATCTAAGGGCGATCCTCACATTTTGGGTGGAATTTGGGTGGTAAGGGTTTTGTGCTAGTCATATAACTTCCTATCCATGAGACGCTTTTGTTAAGACTAATGGCCCACTCCTATATGTCATGAAAATTTTAAATTTGGTGCCAAAATTACCCTAACCGACATTTTCTCATGGTTTATTACACAATCACAATTGACAAAGCAAATAGTCAAGGATAAGCATAGTTTCAAAGTTCCTGCTTTATTTTCCTCCCTACACTTAAACCGAACATTGTCCCCAATGTTCCCGAAAGTATCAAAGTTATGATAAAAGAAGGTAATTAAAACGAAAGAAACTAATACTCCCCGATTAGCTCGGTAGATCCGTAAAGTGGTGGTTAAATTCTTTTCAAGAAGAATTATTGCGTGAAAAGCTCCTTCCAATCTTATGTAACTTCTTCTTGACAAACTAAACCTCGCACACTTGAAGAAAACAAACGAAACCTTCACAGAAATCGGCGGTAATAATATATATAAGACTCGATTTAAACTAGGATATAATGCTTGTGGAATGGATGTTTACGAATTTCTAAGAAAATTAAGACCGAAAATTCCAAAATTTATAAGTAGCTCGTAAAACGAGAAAAGTAACTGATGTTTTACTCCTTCCCGACGCCGTCAGTTGCAATCTCGACGCCAAAGTTATCCCGACAAAACCGGTCTCATGATTTTCGAAAAATTTCGAAAATTTACATCTTTAGAATCGAAAAATTTCGCAAAACATCCATTATGACTCGATACAAGCATTTGACTCGAACAAACAAACATATATATCTTTTAATTAATTGTTATTCTCATGTTTACGCTTTTTTTGAAAACGTGTGTAATCCTCCCTACACTTATCCCTTATGTAAAATACCTTTATATGTAATTAAGACGGTTAAAACAAAATAAAGCATTTTTACAAATTTAAACATGAGGATAAACAATTAATAAAAGATATATGACACTAACAAGCAAACAATTAAGCATGGGTTGCCTCCCACGAAGCGCTTTTCTTTATTTAAGAGTCTTGTAGCTAGACTCATAGTCGTGCTCCTACGTTTTCTCACCAATACTCTCTTCTTCTAAAACAATATCCTCATCGTTCACTATTTCAATATTATCCAATTGATAATGCTTCACCCGTTGCCCATTAACTGTGAATTCTCTTCCATCATGGTCTAGAAGTACTACCGCCCCATTGCTCATCTGGTTTTTTACTGAAAAGGGTCCATACCACCTAGATTTGAGTTTTCCTGGGAATAGTCTTAGTCTCGAATTATACAAGAGCACTTTATCCCTTCCAAAACTCTTTAGGATTCTTTATTCGCTGATCGTGCCATCTTTTGCCCTTTCTTTGTAAGTGATTGACGATTCAGATGCTTCCACCTCTCACCATCCAATTCTTGAAGTTGTAAGAACCGATTTGACCTCGCTCGTAATAATCCATATTACAGCCTTAAGGGCCCAATATGCTTTCTCGCTCAAGTTCGATAGGGAGGTGGCAAGCTTTTCCGTATACCAAAGTAAAAGGGGTTGTCCCGATAGGTGTTTTGTAAGCGCTCAATGCCCAAAGTGCTTCATCCAAATTGAATGCCCAATCTTTCCTGCTTTGGTGAACCGCTTTTTCAAGTATCCTCTTTAATGCCCTGCTTGTGTTTTCTACTTGTCCATTTGTCCGAGGATGATATGCGAGAAAATCTATGTGGACGCCATACTTCTTCATCACCTTTTCCATTTGAGCATTGCAAAAGTGAGTCCTCTATCATCGACATGCTTGGGAATCCCAAATCGTATGTAAGAGCTTTTAAGAAAGTGAATAACTACCCTTGCATCATTAGTTCTAAGGGCTTGAGCTTCACCCATTTGGATACATAGTCGATAGCTACGAGAATGTATTCATTTCTCCTAAGATGGAAAGGGTCCCATGAAGTCTATTCCCAAACGTCGAATATTTCGCAGACTGATATAGTTCTGGGTGACTCATCCCGTCGTGAAATATTTCCGATCGCTGGCATGCATCACACATTTGAACTAATCTCTTAACGCCTCGAAAAACAAGAGGCTAATAGAATCCGCATCGAAAACCTTTCGTGCCGTGATATTCACACCGTGATGTCCCCGATGGTCCCGCATGACATTCTTTTAGAACTCGATCAATCTCTACCGCCACGCAACGTCGTATGATTTGATCGACATATACGGAAAAGGAAGGGTTCATCCCGTAAGTAATGTTTTAGCGCAGTGAAGAACTTCTTTTATCTTGTCCGTCATGTAATTTGGCAAAACTCTACCGATGTAGTTAGCATAATCAAGATACCATGGCTCACTCTCTTTAATCGCCATTAGCCGCTCCTCGAAAAGAGTCACGAATATCGTGTGATCCGACTTCTCAAGATCGGGTTCTCCAAGCGTGATAGATGATCACGCTAGATTTTCAAATTTCTTTTATCTCGAATTTCAATGTCGAATTCTTGAAGTAATAGGATCCATCTAATCAAGCGCGTTTAGCATCTTGTTTTGAAAATGATAACGAAGGCGGAGTGATCCGTGAAGACGACGCTTTAGAGAGAACGAGATATTGCCCGAATTTGTCAAGGCAAATACAACGGCTAAAAGTTCTTTCTCGGTTGTATAGTTCTCTTGTGCTACATTCATGGTTTTGCTAGCATAGTAGATTGGTTGAAAATGCTTTTCCTTCCTTTGACCGAGCATCGCTACCGACAAAGATAATCACTAGCATCACACATGATTTCGAACGGCCGAGACCAATCGGGGTGACCATTATAGGTGCTTGAGTGAGATCTTTCTTCACCGGTTAAATGCTTCCTTGCATTCTCCGTAAAAATCAAAAGGGCATCCTTAATAAGAAGTCGTGTCATAGGCCGGCAATTTTCAAAAATCTTTAATAAACCTTCGATAAAACCGCATGACCAAGAAAGTCATGAATGGCTTTAACGGTAGTAGGATAAGGAGTTTGAAATTGCTTCGATTTTCGCCTATCGACCTCAATTCCATTCCCCGAGACTCTATGCCCTAAAACAATTCCTTCTTTACCATGAAATGGCATTTTCCCAATTTAAAACCAAATTAGTTTCCTCGCATCGCTCAACATCTTCCTAAGGTTGGAAAGACAAAGGTCGAAAGAATTTCCAAACACCGAGAAATCATCCATGAAAACTTCCATGTCGCCCTCAATTAACTCGTGGAATATGGCCATCATACATCGTTGAAAAGTTGCGGTGCGTTACATAACCCGAAGGCATTCGCTTGTACGCGAACGCTCCGTAAGGACATGTAATGTAGTTTTCTCCCGATCTTCGTGAGCAATTGAATTTGAAAGTAACTCGAAAAGCCATCAAGGAAACAAGAGTATTCGTGCTCACTAATCTTTCAAGCATTTGGTCAATAAACGGTAGAGGAAAATGATCTTCCGGTGGCATCATTCAATTTTCTCGTAGTCAATACATACACGCCACCCAAGAACTGCTCTTTGTGGCACCAACTCACCCTTCTCATTTTTACAACCGCTATCCCTCCTTTTTGGAACCACTTGACTGGCCGACCCATGGGCTATCCGATATGGGGTAGATGAGACCGCATCCGTGCTTAATGACCTCTTTTTTCACTACCTCTTTGATGTTAGGGTTAACCCGCCTTTGCGTTGAACAGCTTGGTTTGTAATCTTCTTCCATGAGGATTTTGTGAGTACGTAATGTAGAATCGATTCCTTAATGTCGGCAACACTCCACGCAATCACCCCTTTATATTCTTTTAAAACTTCTAAGAGCTTCTTTCCGAATAGTGGTTAGCGAGGAGCTTATTATGACAGGGAGTTGGTCCTCCTCAAGAAAGGCGATTCCAAGTGACTCGGGAGATCTTTCGCCTAAGGTAGGAGGCTCTTTGATCGATGGTTTTAGCCGGTTTCCGCCTCAAGCTCAATAGGTTCAATTTCATCCCGACGAGGATAAAAGGACACAGCCCAACCATCTCAATTTCATGATTGTCGATATTACGTTGTTATCATTATTCATGAATTCGCTTAATAGATACCGCCAATGCACCGCCTATGTCATCAACAAATTCATCAACTTCTTCAACTAAATATACGGACGACCGCAGAAAGAAGAATGTCTCATAGAATCCTTAATGTCGAAGGTCACGCCTCGGATCCTACTCGTAAAGTGAGCTTTCCATCATGAACATCAATAATGGCACGAGCCGTAGCCAAGAAGGGTCTTCCAAGGATTATTGGGACGGAATTATCTTCCTCCATCTCTAAAATTACGAAATCGACCGAAATTTGAATTCCCCACCCTTACAAGAACGTTTCACAAACTCCAATGGGATATTTGATTGATCGATCGCCTAATTGATACTCATCCTAGTTGGTTTAAGCCCCGAATATCCGAGCTTAAGAAACAGGAGTGAGGCATCGTGTTAATGCTTGCCCCAAGATCCGCTAAGGCTTTTTTCATAGAAAGCGCCTATAGAGCAAGGAATAGTAAACCGCCTTGATCTTCCTTCTTCGGGCATGCTCTTTTGATGATAGTCGAACATTCTTCCCTAATAATATCAATCCTCAAGCTTTTTCGATTAGATATCGCCTCTTGAAGTATCTACTATATTTAGGATATGATAGAATACATCAAGGAGTGGTATGTTGACGGATGTTTGTTTCAAGTAAGACAATATTTTTCATTGTCTTCTTCACCTTTTGATTTTTAAACGAGAGGATAAGGAACTGTGAGAAAGTCACACTGGGTCAGGCCGGTGTTTGTGGGGAGGATCGTGAGGAGTTGGAAGAGGTGTGGAATCGCCTCATTTCCTAACTCGGGTTCCTTGTGATGGGGTCCCGTTGGGATGGGGGATCCTGGTAGTAGTTCCCGATCGAGTAGTGATTGCGCAAGTTGGATCGTGAAGTGTTATGCCAGTCCACTCATTCTTTCGTGGAGATTGGTGAACCGACTTTCTAATTCACCTTGTCGCTTTGGATAAACTCCTCAAGACCTTTCAAGATTGCGCCCTTCCATGGTGAACCGCCCGAGTTTTTCTTCAAAAGGATCACGGATGGAGTACTCAGTCCGCCCTTACCTTCCGCTCTCCATTTCGATTGCCCCAAGGATCACATTCATCGGTTTGATAAAATGCGAGGAGTGAAGGGTCATCATAAATATCATGACCGGAGAGGAAGACGCTTTCTGTGTGTGTCATCGCACTCATCGCCTCATGCGATCCTCCACATATGTCGATATGAGATATGGGTTAGTCACCTTTTTGGTCCGTGATTTTATGAGGTAAGCTAGTTTCTTTTGTGCTCTCTCAATCCGATAATCTAAGGATAACTCTTCACTTGAGAAAGTGGAAATGCTTGACGCGCTTTTCCGCTCATTCCAATGGTCGCCTTGATATTGGATATATTCCTCTATTCGGTTCCATCCTTCTTCCGCAGCCGAGATTTGCGATTCTCCGCCGCTTGAGAAATCAATCCTTTTGATCCTTTCGGAGACATTGTCGAAAAGATTTGAACAAGCAACCAAAGGTTAATACCGTGGTGTGGAGCTTGTTGAATAAGATCTTTGTAACGACTCCGTGAGTTGGTGATAGATTCTCCATCGGGTTGGTGAAAGTGCGTAATTTTGCTCCTACATGCCGCAGCTTCTTCCAGAGGAAAGAACTTTCGTGAACTTAGTTGTGAGTTGTTCCCATGTGAAATGGACCTTGAGGAGCTTATCGAGCCACCCTTGGCTTGCCCTTGAAGAGAAAATGGGAAAACCGAGTCTAGATGTCTCCTTAGATGTCTGGTCAAGATAGATAGCATCAACAATTTTAGAAACCGCTTGATGTGGTGAATTGGTTTTCACCGGGATCCATGGAATTGACATGCCTTTTGGATTAGCCAAATATCGATGCATGCAATACCTCATTGATCCGCTCCGAGGATAGACAATGGCATTGGTGAATCCAGACGCAGAGGGATAGGAGTGTTCCCAAGAGTTTTCGCTAGGAGGATTTATGGGCTATTGGTCGAGTGGTAAGGACTTCCTCGCCATTTTGGCTCGATCGTCAATGATAATGGTTTCGTGAGATTGTGGTGAATGAGGAGATTCTTCATCGATGTAACTTCATCAAAATTGATTGAAGTGCCATGAAGTTCGAATCATGGAGAGCTTTTTTCGCTTATCGAGCTCTCTTCGGTTCCGCAAATGGTTCAAGAAGAGTTTTGGTGGAACCGCGGGTTCTAAGTTGCTTAAGGGGTTTGTATGGGACGTGGTTGTTGATTATCACCTTCCATGATGAAAAGTGATGAGGTTACGAACAAAGGTTACGAAGAAGGGGATAGACTAAGAGAAATCTAAAATGAGAAAAAGTTTACTTGATAGGAATCAAGCAAAGAAACCTAAACGAGGTGGACTACTAACTAGCTATTCTATTCCCAGCAATGCGCCAAAACTTGATAACGCCACACGCCGCTCGGGGGTCAAAGGAACTTCCTTTCTTCGAGCAAGTTTTATAACACCCTAGGCAAAGGAACCTAATCGCTGTAGTGTAGTAATTAGGTAAGCCACGGTATTGATATCGCTCTCTGGGGAATAGGAATGCTAGTAGGAGTTACTACGCTAAGGTTAAGGTTGAGGAAGATTATTTTTATCTTTTATATTTTATGAAAATGGAAAGGTACGAAATCTCGGTATTGGATTTGGGGTTGGTATTTCACCGATTACTCTACTATTATCTAATTATCTAAACTAAGGTTGTGGAGTCTATGTCTAATTAATGTGTGCTCGTATGATAGTTTAAAGATGTGTTTACTTAGTTTGTATTACTCCTTAATTATCTCCTATTGATGGTTGAGTGTCACGCCTTATTCCTAGTCATGCTTGTGTTTCTAAAGTTGTAGGTATGCTTTCTCCCTAACTCTTTGAACTTACCAAAGGGTCTTGTCTACAAATCCACTTAGAGATTATAGACTCCTACTCTAAGGCACTCTTCGGATGGTTTAGCCTACAATCACTCGTAATCATACTCTAAGGTTCACAAAGATGAATCAAGCATTATACACAACGAATGACCTATCGCATTACTAGATCATTAATCAACTAAGATAAGAAACAACCAATCAATATTCAATAATTAAGTTTCATACTTCCTAAGCAAACACACAAATAAATTAGCTTGGACATGGAGAACATGCAAGCATACACACAAATAATCAAAGACATAATTGAATTAATGAAGCAAAGACTTATCTTGGTGTAAGATAGGTTAAAACCCTAAAATACTCGTATAAGACACCTTAGGTTCGGTTTTAGGTTTTACCCAAAGACTCTCCACACAAAGACCGAAAAATTCGGATTCTATATATAAGATTACAATTGCGACGGCGCCACCTTATGTTTAGTGACGCCGCCGTGTCGCCGCCATTAGGGTTTCGCCTTGGCCACGTTAACCTTGCGACGGCGCCACCTTATGTCCGTGACGCCGTCCTCTTCGCCTTCGACGCCGTCTCGATCGCATCTAGGCCGCCCGAGTAGCGACGGCCTACTCTTTCACAACTAGACGCCGCCTCTTGAAAACACGAGTTTTGAGTTCGACCACACAATAATTCTCCGACGGCGCCGCAAATAGCTCCCGACGCCGCCGCTTTCTACATTCAAATGATCGTGAGTGTCTCGATTTCGACTTTGGCCATTTTCTTCATATATTCGCGCCTTTTCGTCCAAATAAGTGCCATTCCAAAGATTTTGCCTTCACGAGACCTAAAAGTGAAAAGGAACGATATTAAGCAATAACGGATACAAAAGTGATCAAATAAGGACTTAAACGACCCTCAAAATGGTACCTTTAAAACCTTATCAGAACCCGGACCTATTCTAAAGCGTGTAAGCGGGATGCTTGGGTTTGAAAATATGCCGAAAACATTTAGTATCAAGACCAGCTTGAATGTTGTCATGAACATAATCAAGAATAGGACTCAAAATCGGAAGGATAACCCGTGGCTTAAATGAGTATCAAGTGTATGTATTCAAAATTACCTTCATTTCAACTCCAACAAACAACATAACTATAGCCATTTCGATGTTTATTTGAATACCAGAACTACAAAATTTAATACCGTCAATATAAGTAGCAAGAACCCCGACGTAAAAATCAACTTCATTCGATGTCATTTCTTTGTTTTTCTTAAGCTTTTTCTCCTCTTCTTGGGAGTATCGACATTTGTGTCATATGCTCCTCAATTTATGTGTTGTCGGTTTAGAGACATATCATGTGCATCATCTTCTTCACCTATCTTGTTAATCTCGTAGTATTTGTTACGATCCGTATCGACCAAATCTAAGTTTGATGGGGTTGTATTAGTATCATATCATTCATATGTGTATGTTGTGCATCGCTTCATACATTTTTGAACTTGTCGACTCTAAATGAAATGTCCTGCTTTGATCCATTGCCAAACCCCCATTTTGCAACCTCTTAAGTAATAATCAGAATATATACCGCAAAAGTTCTTTTCACGGACGCTTTCAAAGGGCGAAATTGTTTTACTATAGTGAAAGAAGTCGGTAATTGTAAAGAAGTTTTCAAAAAAATTATATAACATACCGCATTCATATTGGTTCCATCCATGTAAACCCCGACGATGTTGTCATGAATAATTTTGCATATCTCACGATACCCTCTTCATAAACTCCATGAATAGCTTTCTAATAAAGAGTAAGGTAACAAAACAAAGTAGCCCGTGAATTCCCGTTTCTTTTCGCATCAATTCTCTTCTTGAATTTCATGTGTGTGAGCGATAGAAGTAACATTATAAAAAGATAAATAATTTTCTATAGCAACAAGAGATACTAATCACCAATGTCTTCTTCATTGTATAGAACGAGGATTTGTGCTCGCTGTCATGCAGTGTGTTTTTTTAAAGTCGGATGCGCACATTAGAACCGGAATCGAGAGGGTCGCCTAATGTCGCAAACAAAGTAGCCGACAAAAAAGGAGTCCAAGTCAAATCCATTGTTATCAATACTATTGACATATAATGTTAGATGCTAAATTGTCACATAGCACATCGCTTTGGACAGGGAAATAAAACTCATTTATTGCAAAATTCAATTCATTTCAAGATTATAAACACATGCAACAGAACATACATTTAGCGATATTAAGATGCAACAAAGAAGGGTTTAGTCAAGAAGTCAATACATAAGTGCAATGCTCTACTCATTTCTCGCAAAGTGTAATCCCAGCGCCACCACTTCATATCGCTACTTCATATTTGGCAATTCGCTAATACCGTAGAGGTCGCCAATGATTTTGCATGTTCCGCCTTGAGCAAAGAAGTGCGCCCATGATACCATATAAGCGAACATAATAACACTGTTATATTACATATTCAACACTTATATCGCAAAGACATGAATAACGACTTATTAAAACTAAAGGATATAGTAGTTAAAAAATATTTGTAAGCAAAGATGATCGACAAATTTAACGTGTCTAAAGTTTATGGTCCATAGACATTATCATAAAGTTTGGCCAAGTTTGTCAACAATATATTTTGTAACCAAAATTTTACAAAATATAGCTTGATAAACCGATAGTTCTTATAATTTTGTGCCCAAACTAAGTTAGTCAAACTATTTTCTTGAATACGTAATGTCTAAAACAAGACTATATGTGTGAGTCTCTTCACGCTTTCTTCAACCGTATTGATATATTTATGAATTCTTTTCAAAGCAATATCACGTATTTGATGAACCTTCAAATCAGAAGAAACTTTTATAAGTTTTACTTGATTTACAAAAAAGACGGCACCACATAAAATTATATATAAAAATTAACACATTAAATCCGACTACTATTACGAATTTGTGTGGCATACGGGCTTATTAATCATTAAATTCGATATAACCAGTAATTACCAATAATGTTTTTACTATAACTTGAAAACGGCCGACTCAATTGTTCCACGTGAAAAAGCCAAACTGTGACCGAATAGAGGTGAACTAATTTTTCTATCATACCAATAAAATGCTTTTATCCCGCAATTCTTTTCATATCAAATTAGCAGCCCCACGGTTATCAAGATCTACTTAACCCCAAAATAAGCAAAACAATTGCGCGATTTAAGTGACACAAACACTTTTACAGGCGATAGTATTGATAAAGGATGTCCAAGTCAAAGCCATTGCTATCAATACTATTGCAAAAACATGTCTCGTGGCACAAATTTCAAAAATAGACTTGTTATCAACACTATTTCGTAATATAAAGGAAGTCCTTTAAAAATACCTCTCAATGTATTGAGCGACCCATGTTTAAAATGGGTACCACCACCGAAACCAAAGATAATCGATCGCTTTGGTGCACCCACTTTCGCCTCCTTTACTTCATCCATGCACATTTTGAAATGATTTTACTCGCACCTATGAAAATATTATAGTGTCAAAGGTTAAGACGACATAAAGAACAAATCCATAAGATGTATAAATATAATTAGCCACACGACCTTGGGCCACGTAACGCTTGCATCTATCATTCTTGTATGAGTTATTACAACTTGTCACGCTTTCATCCATCCGCATCTAAAACAAAGAATAACCATCAAGATATTAGTATAACTTTAGCCGCAGCTTATGGTGTTTTATCTAAAAAGATGTTTAATATTCACAAAGCTACAAACCGATTGTATCCATGTCTATTGAGTCCCATGTACAAAGACCCTAACCCACCCATCGAGCCCCAAAAGCCACCATTTCAAATTTCGAACTCACACCCATTTCAACCCCGAGGCCACCAATTTAGCTCTTACACAACCACAATTCAAGACGCTATAGTGAATTTGGTGAGCGGATCACGAAGTTTATGAGCGACGGTGGTCTAAACCCCGCCACAATTCAAGACTCTACTATACACCAAAAAGCACCGCCTAAGCATGACAAGATTTAAGTTAAAACTATTAGCTTAACTAACATATGAACAAAGTCTAACATTTCATTAAAACACGTTACTCCCATCACAGTCGCTAGTTAATCCTGTAAGAGCCGAACAAACAATGATATATTTTTATCACTCACCACCTTTAGAGTCGAGTATGACAATCGTCAAAATATTGCCTATCGACTCCAAGCTTTTTAGAGACCGAAAGTTCGACGTCATCGCATAAAGTAAATTTAATAAGTATAATCCACATAGACAACTACATAAATAAATCATGGTTAATATTAAGTAGTCGAAGGACCACCGATCTTACTTGTTCGCATTCGGGTTCTCATGACACATCCGGTTCACCAAGAGTTCAGTGCAGCTTGAGAACCGCAAAATGAGTTTTTAAGCGCTTAATTATGCACTAAAACTCAGTAAACAAATTTAACCGAAATTATTTAAAAGAGAACCTTACTTGTGTTTCAACACCGTTCGGCTCATGTATTGATAACATCGCTGTCGTGCATATAACGCGCTGGCAAGCTCACTTGATGCATCTGTTAATTCAAGTGATAATTTAAATCTTCGTAATCCATAATTGTTTAAACTCAGAAAATAACATACAATCGAAAACGTAAAATTTTCGTGCAAGTTATATGAACCTAAAGCCATTGCCATGTTTCTACGCTTATATAAAGTCGATAACCTAAAGTGTTGAATGAAGTTCGTGGAAAAACTATAGCCTTCGGATTTGCACATATTACATCAAGCCATGTTTTATATCTAAGGAAAACTATAATCCCAAATCTCGTAGTTATATCAAAAAAACTTGATGCGTAAACTTTTATTTGGTACTTGTATTATTTAGCAAGCTAAATTTCGTCACTATACTATATAAACCATTTATCTACCTTTGGTATCATGAGTTGCAGGGATGGACGTTCGTGACTCATCAGTTGCTGAGCCCGAGATTCGGGCGGCATGCGCTCTAGAAACAAATGCTTGCGCATCTCATGAACTGCTATTGATACCAGCTTCAATTATAGGCAGCTATCGACTACGTTGTCTGCTATATTTCGCAAAGATGTGGCGCCTTTGTCCTGCTGCAAAGACCAACAAACAGATACTCAGTGCCTGAGAGGCAGTAACATACAACCTTAGAAACCCCGAAACATAAAATACATGGAAAACAATACCTTAATAAAAGTCGCCTTGAGATACATGCAATCGCCGGCGTGCGGTATGTTGGATTGCGTGAATCTACCACATCTTCCAATACACGCTTCCCTTTCAATATCCAATACACGCTTTGCAAGTTGCAATTTGTAGCAAACTTGTGCATGAAAAGTCGTCGCAATCATCAAACATGACTTCTATTATCTACCAATAAGAAACTCAAAACAGCTTGGTAATCTTATTACAATAACACCAAAAGAATCGCTAACATTGGGTTTGCAATTTATCCATAGAACCCTTAATGAGATTAACGTATTAGGCTGCAATTATATCTGATTTTGAATAGGTACCTTACATGGTGTCAACTAAATAGGCAATCTGCCAAAAAGGAGTGACTATAATAGAAGGGTTGTAAAACATCGCAAACAACGTGGCACATCAGCGCATCTTGTTGAATTTCCAAGCATGGATTGTTTATGAGTACTGCAGAGAATGAAAGACTCCTTTGTTCCTCCACGACCATTGGTCTGAATAGTCAAGTCTGATTCCTCGCTCCAAGAATTTTGAACCATGTATATCTTGCCAACCGCTTTATACAGGCACCTACAGAAAGAAGCCATTGTTGATTCAGAAAGAAGCACAATGGAGACTGGAGAGTGGTTATCATAGTAGTGAACAATGCACAAAGAACCAAACAATATTCTATATAACACCCAAAAATAATATCAAAGATATTGGCTCGACAACATAAATAAACAATACAGCATGCCTCAATAGGCCATAACAGGTTCTACACTTCTACACTTCTACACTTCTATACTTCTATAGCTATACTGGCTGCTTGTAAATCTGTAATAACGAATTAACGACTATAGTGAAATACTGAAACTACAGGAGTAATATTGTTTGGACATATGCAACTATGTTTAGACATTACTATATGTAGCTGACTCACCATCTTCTTCCTCTGATTCAGCCCCATCTTCTTGCTCTGATTTAGTGGTCTCGCCACTTTCCAAGGTTACTCTTTTCTCTCTTTGTTTGCCTCTGGTTTTCATCTCCCTAAAGAAAGTATAAAAATGCATGAGTCCTGGCTTTAGTAGAATACTTATTAGTGGGATGATTTATTCAATTGGCAACTGAAGATCAACCTTTATAAACATTGACAATGATTTATTCAATTCATCCAACTTTTTCGCATGAAAGTATTTCCAGAATTTAATATTTTTGCATTGCCTAATAAGTTCTTATGCACCTTTAATGATCACATGATCAAAGGATTATAGCACATCCAAACACCCGTGTTCCTAGTTAACACTAATAGAGAGCAAGACACATTATGCTATAGGGTAATCAAAAAACTTATATTGCATTTACCCCTGGCTTGTACTTAGGAGACCGAGAAGCCAATTTATTAAACAACCGCATCAGTTGAACAGGCTCTCTTTTCATATCGCAGCATATAGCATCACAAGGCGTAGTCGATCTATGTCTGAGACACTTTGATTATTCAAAAGATTCGTGACAGCCTAAACAAAAATCACATGGTCATCTTAGAAAATCTCAACTTCAATAACCTCAATATCATTGACTTTGAACACAAGAATGCTCTAACCACCTACACAAGAAAGATGTACATAAACAACATAAAGCAAGAAAGTTTACCCATCACAAGTTCACAACATGCCCTATTTTACAAGATCCTGTTCCTTGCCATAAGATAATAATCACGGCATGCCATGGTGCATGGTATAGTTATTTTCTTTTGTGAAACATGCACCCTCATGCAGCTTTGAGACTGAATATGATCGATGATGGTTATAGAAACAAATTAGGGTTTGGAATAATGGATGAAACTCAACATGCCAAATATCATATATATTTTTTAATTGTTATCTTCATAATATACATTCCTAAAATACAAATTGCAGAATTTTTTTAACATCTCCTTATTTGTATTGATTTGAAAGATATAAATCAAAAAACAATTTACTCTAGTGGTAAGTTGTTTAGAAAACTCATGAATGACCCAAGTTCAAATCCAATATATGTCTTCTTTTTAATTAAACAATTTTAAAATTTAAAAATAACAAAAAAAAAAATCCGAATTTTAAAATTAAAAAAAATAAAATTGTACATATATTAAATAAAACGCCACATGTCATTAAAAAAAATTTTAAAAAAATGCCACATAATACAATGATGACATGGAAATATGACATGACATTATGGGATGCCAAGTGGCATTATGACGTGGCATGCCTCCTCTTATATATAATGTATATAGATATATATATAATAATAATAATAATAATAATAATAATAATAATAATAATAATAATAATAATAATAATTATTAGGATAATGCACATTTACGTATAACAAACTTGTTTATTTCACTAACACGTTCTTACCATAAATCGTGTGTGGGTCGAATGCACTCCCATCTTGTCAAAAGTACCATATCTTTAGTCCAGTAATCATAATTGAACTTTGTTAGGTTTCAAGTTCAAGGACTGAATTTTGATTCTATCAAAGTTTCTAGGATATAGAGACATTTGGGTTTTAGGGTTTTGCAAAAGTCAAGTGTGTGGAGTATTAAAAAAGGTGGGAAACGGATATTAAATTGGGTGGGTGGAGTATTAAAGGTGGGAAAGGGTGTAAAAAGACCAAAAGAACCTCGTGTGCAACGTACGTGGGCAGGAAAGTGGATGGCGTTAACGCCGTTTGAAGCCAGGGACGATTTATGCCCCAAAATTTTCCCACATGGACGATATTTGCACTTTCCAAACGTTTGGGACGAAACTTGCAATTTAAGCAAACTTTAAAGGCGATTTTTGCAATTTAATCTATATTTTATTTAAAATTTAACAACTAAAACCCTTTTATTAATTCCCTTCTCATTTATAAGTTTTTTTGTTTTACAAAAGTAACACATATGTTTTTTTAACATATGTTATAAATTAAACGAAATTTTAATAGTTCGACCAAAGTGAGTTTCAATTTCGACATTTATTAGTCAATTATTTTGTTACATATCAAAATAGATTAGTTTGATTTGTTAATTAAATTACTCCAAAGTAATGTAGATCTTTTATTATATAAAGAAATACTTATAACATACTCCATAGTTTCAAGAAAAAGAAAAGAAAGACTTTTCAATTTTTCATGATGGGACTTAAAGTTTGAGTTAAAGTAATCAATTATACGACTTTTAGTCTACGTCTTGAATCTTACAGTAGTATCGTGCATTCAAATAGAAATCATTTTTTGCTAAAAAGCAAAGTATTATTAAACTAGTTAACAAAAAACACATTGATCATAATTATAATATAATGCAAAGGAGAAAAGAATGTTCAAAGAAGCAAATCTCTTTTTTATATTGCGTGACGTGCTATTGTTTATCTGTAGCCTTCAATGACATTTTTTAAATTTAAAGTTGTTAATGCACCAAAAAAATAAATGAAGTTGTAAATAAATATATTTTAAGCAAGCCTAAAAAACTTTTTCAATGAATCTCATTGAGGTCATTTCATTACATTCTAGCCCATCATTACATTAGCATTAGCGTAGTTGCTGTTGAATTTCAAGTTTTAATTTTGTTTGAAGATTGCATGTTTCACTACAAGTTTGATATATGTACTTTGAAGTCTCAGTTTCAACGTTAAAGCATCAACACTTCAATGTTCTATGTTCAAACTTGCATGTTCAAAAAGTCGTGTTATGTTGTTCAAGATACTTAAGTTTGATGTCACATTGTCAAGTTCAAGATTTCAATAGCAATCTCAAGTTCAAATTCAGTTCAAGATTTCAATTTACCATTGACCAAGTCAAGATATCCAACTTCATGTCAAAGTGTTCAAAGATTTTCGATTTCAATAGATTTGACCATCGATCAAGGCTTATGTTTATGGTTCATTAGAAGAATATATACATGCGCATAGCGACAATGTATAATTATAATTGTGAACTTGTGGTTTTGGGCTTTTGGTGTAACTCTTGATGCAACACTTAAGAGTTCAATTTATAGTCAACGATGTAAAAGGAAAATCTACAAGGGTTTAGGGTTTAGGGTGTCAGAAATGAAAATATTAATTGTTAGAAGATTAAAATATATTCAAAGTATTATTTTAATTATTGATTTTGTTAAAAAAATATATCAAAAGTATATGAGTAGTTAAATTTAACTCGGTTTTTTAATATTTAAAGTTTATAAAACAATGTTCTTTTTATAAACAGTAGAGATGATGAATAATTAGTGTATCACTGTCAGAGATTTACTTAATCTCTTAAATGAATAACAGGGCCGTCTTATGAATTTAAAAGGCCATATGCGATAATCGCAATGTAAATACTTGACAATATAATCATATGGATTTTGACGTATTTATTTTATAAGAGCAAAGAATGCCGCTTTAACATAAGTATTTAAAAGTTAAAGTCATACTATATCTTCATGCCACTTGTAAAACTTTATTGGACTATGAGTACATTTTTGTATCAAAAATTCAGATGTGTCGTATTGAATCATTTGTAGTAAAGAAGGGCTAAAGTTGTTAGTTTTGTAAGCTATATTACACCTAATTGGTTTAAGCGAGTCGAGCTCGAGTTCGAGTATATTCTCGAGTCGAGTTCGAACTCCATAATACACGGCTCGTGAAGCTCACGAGCCTTATTGAGCTTTGATTAAGTTACACTTCTACCCTTTTATATACATACATTTACTTAATTTTCATGCAAAACAAGTTGAGTCGAGCTTGATAAGCCGAGTATTCATCGAATCCGAGCCTTAAATGTGAAAATAATCGAGCTTGAGTCGAGCTTCGAGCTCGAGTTTTAAATGATGAGTCGAGCACGAGCTCGAAATCTAAAGCTCGACCGAGCTCGAGTCGAGTTTCGAGTTCGAGTTTTTATATTCGAGTCGAGCTCGAGCTTGCCAGTACTCGGCTCGTTTACAGGCCCTATTTAAAATGCAACTCAAACAATCCTAAAAATGATATTTTTGTAGATAAATGGGAATCTCTGTAACACCCCCAAAAATCAGTACAACGGAAGCATACAAGTCATGGGTGCTACCAAATTGGAATCACGACACAAAGTATAAAAAACGGACTACCTCATCGGTTTTAGAAAAAGATTTCATTTAACAAAATGAAACAAGATTTGTAACATGGTTTAGTGCGGAAATACATGCCCATTAAATAATTTAGACGGTCCCAATTGAATATCAGAATATCTTGATCCCATAACCATGCCATTTGCCAAGCGCCTCCAAAAGTAAGTCATAGAGTATCTACATCATCTACCTAAGAAATCCATGCTAAAAGTGTCAACACAAGGTTGGTTAGTTCATAGATTTGTGCAAAAGTATTGAGAGTTTAAAAGAGAGCCTTGCGATTATTGTGTCACCCACAATGTCGTGAAAGCAAAATTTACCGTTAAGTGAGTTAGTAAAGTGGATCACAAGGTTTTCAATAGTGATTACAGAAATATATATAAAGTCAAGCTTAGTATGTGCGATCATTGTTTCACTTACATCATCAAGAGAAATTTAGTAAAATAAACCATCAAGTATTGAGCACAAAGTTGGACCATATAATGAGCGTGTCAACACTACAACGTATTAGTGTAGCATAAAAACATATATTGGGATCTATTACGTCAGCACTAAGTTCATGCAACCGAAACTTCACAATTGTGCATGCATTAGAAGCACGTTAAATAAAGGCCCTTGTAAGTGTCTATCCCATGACACTCGTGTTTCGACATGTTATACGCTCGCACTTGGTCAACCTGACCAAAACGAACGACGGAGGCAACCCCAATAGGTCTATTTATAGCATTCGCACTTCCCCGCAGGAATTGACGGTTCATGAAAATGGGTATGAAAAGGATTCTAAGGCTTAGGCTCATTCTAAGCAATAGTTTAATAAAACATAAATTCAGTGTTGGTCCAAGAAAATATTTGGCATGTTTCTCACCCCAAAGTTTGATAAACAAGTAATGAGAGTAAAAGTATGGCTATAAACTCACGTGAGAAAATAATCAAGTATGTAACAGGTAAACACATAATGCATTCGAGTAACCAATAAAGTAATTCATCAAATCAAGTAGCGTTTGAGTAAACAAAATGCATGTTCAAGTAAAACAAACATTTAATTTAGGTAAAAACGAGCATGTATTCTCACCCCAAATGTGACAACTCGCAATGGACTAAGTGTAGTCTACATTTCATTAGCATCATTTGCATTATATTAGTTCATTCATGACATTGCATTTCACCTTAAACGCGTAAATTTTATATTAAATAAACGTTATCGCGTGAGTTATTATTTTGAATATTTAATCCGTTACTTTCAAAATTGATCCCGATATATTTTTATACTTACATTTAGTTTATAAAAATTATATTTTGAGTTTACCTAGTGTTTTAAATTTATTTGGTATATAAATCGTTAAATTTATATTATTACGACATATTTCTTAAAAACTACACTATAATTATTTTATCACTCAAATTTTACAAGGAATGTATTTTTACAATTTTTATGATCTCATTATACTCTAATTTGATCTATTAAAAATTTCTTTTACCAAAATTTCCCTAAATACACTAATATATAAAAACCTTACAAGTTGCATTTATCTACACAATTTTACTTACACATATTTAACAAAGTATATACATTATAAAAAAAAAAAAAAACAAAACAAAATATCTTCAAATCCCTCCCCCCTTGGCCGACCAAGGGGGAGGGTGGTAATTAATGGGGTATGGTTCTTTATTGTATTGATTTTACTTATACTTAAAAGTCCTACTACATTATTTCACTCTCACATATCCATCAAGTGTTAGTAAAAAAAAAACTCTCTCTTGGTTTTTCTCTCCTCAAGAACCGGCCATATAGGGTTTTACAAAGGGATCATCCAAAAATTTCTCAAGCAAGTATTTACAATCTAGAATCACACTCTTAATAAGGTTTTGAAATAAAAACCTAGAGTGTTTAGGCTAACCTTGGTTCTAATCACCTCATCAAGTTACTTGTAAGCATATCATTTATATTCTTCATTTTTCCTTATCATTACATATGTATTTTATCATTTTCATAGCAAACATGCATGACTTATGTTGATTTATACCATTTTTACATGATTTTAGAGTTATATATATATAAAGGTCATCCTATAATTATCCCCTTGGTATATGTTGGTCTTGATGATGTCTAGGAACCCATGACACCCTAAGAAGGTGTATGGTAGGATTAGATTAGCTTTGGAGTTGATTTGAAGGGATTGGAATAGGTTTAGTACGATAAAACTATTTTCGGTAAGTATAAAAGTGTTCTGTCCTTATTTTGTTTTTCTGAAAATCCGACAGTAGGCACGAATTTTGGCCTTGATATTTAGAAAATATACTTTAAAACGAATCCGTGGCGCTTGAACGGAATAAAACGGAGTTATAACGAAGAAGTTATGAATTTTTAAAGTTTGACGATTTAAATATATATTTTTCGTAAATTTCAAAGATACTATTTTTATCTTGTACGAGTCAAAACGAGCCTTAAGCTTTACAAATTATTTCGACTTATCAAAAATATATTAGTATACTTTGATACGGGCTAAGGACATATAATACGTAGAAAACGGATTTGAAAACAAGTAAAATATGAGCCATGAACTTGTCAGAACTATTATTTTTAGAAAACTATATTATTTTTACGAGATAAGTGTTACGGTAACTAAAATGACCTTGTTGACGGCTGTTTTAACATGGATGTGGAACTTTTGGAACGAAATGTCTTCTAATGAAATTAAGATCACCAAGCATATTTTCTAAAACGATCAACCGCTTGTATAGCTGAGTTGTAACAAATTAATTACGGTTGTTTAAACTTTGCCGAAACTCACTTTTACACAACAATTAGACAAAATCACCATCTTTAACCTTTATTATCTTTATGTTCGAGGCCTTTATGTCGAAAACTCCTGAACTGAAACTTTTAGATTTTGATACAAACTTTCCAAACCGTCGAGTTCGCTTCCTAACGCTCGATGTACACCATTTTACGACTAGTTTTTCAAGCCATTTTTGTCACTTTCATGAAATTTCCGACGACTTTATTTTACGACTAAAAGTTAAAATTTCACTATAAATCATTACGAAACCATTGTAGGATGACATTTTGACGTAAATACTTATAAAGTGATTTAAGAATGGTCAAGACGCCAAAAACATACTAAATGCATGCATAACATTACATTACAACTCATTACATATCATATCATTCGTAATAGGTCCCGTTAAAGTTTCCCGATATACCTCAAAGTACTCACTCTTGTCATCACACCGCTTTATCAAGTGAGTTTTCATAGCCCCGCTTTACAAGTTTTTACATTATTTCAAACCTACGGGAGAATACATTGCACAACATTTTATTACGATACCAAGTATGTTAAATTCATTTACATTGCTTAAGTTACAACGCTGCAGCTAAATGTATGTGGAAAACTAGAAGGAGGGTTGAATAGTTTTGCCAATTAAAACTTCCTTTAAAACTATTTAGATCGACTTATGTCAATCTATTTGGATGTGTGTGTTGGATGTTGATAAACAAGCATATAAAAGTATGTAATGAAAAGATAAGAGTAAGAAGCACAAAACCACAACGCGAGTATTTATAGTGGTTCGCTACAAGGACACCTTCCTTGCCCTACTCCACCCCCGAGTCACCTACTCGAGAGTTCGTAATCACTACACCAACTCTTTATGGCGTAGAAGCCTTCACAACGTCGCCAACCTTTTTCCGGTGCTAGGCTAACCACCGGTTCTTTCACCCAAGGTGAACCACACCTACACAACGTCGCTTACCCTTTATCGTGTACTAGGCTAAGTACCTAGTTCTTTCACACCAAGGTGAACCACACCTACACAACGTCGCCTACCCTTTATTAGGTACTAGGCTAAGCACCTAGTTCCATTGCAATGGAGGAACTACTACCCAACACTACACCAACAACTAATCCCAAAGGAGATCAACTCCTTTTTACAACATCATCAAGGATATCAATATCCTTGGATCTAGTACTAATCTATCTTGTACATCGAAACACACCATATCGAATGTACATCTAAGGCACCTTTCACTAATGCCTTTAACTAGATCTTCAAGACCCTCTTCACTAATGTCTTGTGTCTTGACTTCTAAGCACCTTTCACTAATGCTTCTAGTCTTGACTTCTAAGCACCCACCACAAGTGCTTATGATATGGACGATAGATACCCTTCACTAATATCTTCGTCTTGACACTTGAGACACCTTTCACAAATGTCTTCAACACTTTTAGGAAAAGAAAACAATCATCAACAAGAAGACTTCAAGAGTCTTGATGATGAGGAAGCATGGCATCTCATGGACTTGAGCTTGCTCGACTTCAAAGGTGGTGATCTCGCCTTTAAGAGGAACCTAGAAGATCACACAAAACAAAACTACAAACATAGATCTCTTGGATATGAGGTTAGAGAGTTTTAACTCAAGGGAAAGTATGTTGGAAAGGGTGAGAAACAATGAAGAAATGGCTCACTATTTATAGAGGAAAAATCATCGTTCCTGGATCCCACGGATCCCTCCCACAAGGGATCCGCTCTAGCGAAAGCTAGGGATCCGTGAGACGCTCCTCTTTACCCATGGGTATTTTGGTTATGGGTCATGGGTCATGGGTTGATCCATGGGTCTTTAGCTAGATACAATGTATCTCTTGAGTGCAATGCACCTAGTCACATGGGTATGGGTCAATACCATGGGTTATGGATATTATCCATATATGATATAAGCATGATGTCATGCAATGGGTTATGGGTCAAGCTCCATGGGTCATGGGCTTTTGGGTTGTACCCAACTATATTCAAAGTATTTGGTCAATGGGTTGTGATACTTAAGTTTCTACCCATTTATATTACCCAATATACTACATACTAGTTATGTGTATATTTTACCCAAATATGTAAACACTAGTTGTTGTACATATGTAATATTAAATCATAAAATCACTTATACTTGTTTTAGTGTTTTATGTGAAAATGTGAATATGTTAGAAACTATTAGTTCAAACCATTTACGTATTTTATTTGTTTCGTTAAAATGATTTTACGTTTGTTATCGACAAAACATTAGAAGATCGTAAAATATAAATAAACGCTTTTACGGCTTATTTGTATTAACAATCTCCCTTTTGTTGATGACAAAACATAAAATTATTTTAAGGAAAAGCTAAAATTGTAGAAGTTTGAATTTGTAGTTTTACTTTTTCTCCCCTTTTGTCGAAACAAAAGAGCTTCGAAGACAACTAACACATTGTTTTTAAGAAAACATGTGAATGGTAGAAAATAAAGAAGAATTAGAGAGCAAGTAACGGAAAGAATCTCGTCTTAACTCCCCCTTGACGAGTCCATCCCTATGTAAGGCGCCAAGAAAGTAATACTAAGCTAGTTTGTTTGCAACTAAGTTTGTAAAAGATTTCGTCTATGTGACGAATGTGCTCCCCCTTGATGATTGCAATTTTGCAAAGGGATGTCATGAAGTGTAATCCTAATATTGCAAGTAATTTGCAATGTATTGCTTTGATATAAAGCTCCGCCTAGCTTTAGGGTGTCAAAGTCTTCATGTGTAAATTGAATAACTACAAAACAAAGGTTAGGAAACAAGTATAATGCACAATTTCCGCAAATGTGATCCAAGTTAGTAGAAAAATAGTTTTCAGATCACGGATCCCACGGTTCCCTCCTAGTAGGGATCCGCCTAGGCAAATTAAAGGGATCCGTCTGGTCGATGAATAAATTCAAAGAAATGGTGGTATAACAAATAATGTTATCATCAAAGTGAGATATGTATTATACAACATAATCATATACTCGTAAATATAGCAAGTAGCATGTAATTTCATTTAATAAAACTAGAGTTATGATATACATGACTCTAAAACTAAGAAAATAAACGATACATGACTAGGAATTTCTAGACCAACTAACGCTGATACTAGGACACCACTAAAATCTTCTAGCTCAAGTTTGTTTAGGTTTAATCTCGTCGAAACGTTCGAGGAGGTGATAGAACATGAAACGTTGGTCTTCTCGTACTTCATGTATCAAACTTTCAACATGTTGACAATGATAACAATCTTTGTCATGGCTAGGTAGTGGTGGTGGAAGAAATGAAATGGCTTGATGCGAAGGATCAAGTGAAGCGGCTTGTGGAGCTTCAAACGACGGAGGGATTGGTGGAGGCGCATTTGAGAATGGCTCGACCAAGAATGATGGTGGTGGTAGAGTAGTGTCAACTTCCATATGGTCGGGTGGTTGACTTTGATGATTTCTCATAATCCAAATGGGATTATATGATGGAAACGGCGAAAAGGAAGCCGAGCTAATGTTGACTCAACACCTTGATTTTGTACCATTATTCCTCCTAATGAGGAGAATGTTGTCGGCGGAGGAGGATGAGACGGCCTAGAGGCAAATCCTCTAAATTGTAGAGGTGTGGTGATGATAGTGGAGACGTAAAAGAGATAGCTCTAGGAACCAATGGTGATGGTTTAGTGGAGATGATATTGTTTGGCCTAGGAGGTATGGTGGTGTTTGGCAAAGGTAGTTTTGTGGGTACTATCCTTTTAGGAATTGGTTTGATTGGTTGAGAGGAGATCCTTGCATTTGTTGGCTTGACCGGAGATGATTCGGTTGAAGAGATTTCGTGTACAACACGAGCAATTTTCTTGGGTGGTTCTTTGGTGGATAAGTTACTACTTGGAGTTTTCCTCATGATGAGATGATTTCAAAAGTTTGTAAGAGTTTCTTAAGTCTGAAAATGAGGATGAAAGTGATGACTATGGAAGTCCTAACAATGTGGTTTATAAAGCAAGAGATTTGGCAAGTGCATTCAAGCCTTAAGCCACTAAAATTCATTGGAATGTGATGATTAACATGCACAAGAGTCAACTTCAGAGTTTGTACTGATCTAGGAACTCATTTAAGATGAGATGGAGTGTTTAAGTTAGGAAGATGAGCTTGAAATGATTGTCTTAGCTAGAGTTGACATAATCACACCCGATCCCACGGTTCCCTCCTCGAGGGATCCGCCTAGGCTAATCCTAGGGATCCGCCTCAAGAGTATGAAAGAGTAGAAATGATGTTTCTAAGATCTAAGATCTATATCATCTTGAGTGTTTCAGTCCTCCTAAGTGTCTTAAATGAAGGGTGCTTAAGTACTTGAAGGTAATGAGTGATGTAGCTAATGATTGCCTTTTATGGAAGAAATTGGAACTTTCATGAGTACCAATGAATGAACAAGGATGACACTAAAGATTTTGAGAGTGTCAAGTGAAGCTAAATGATCCTAGAGATCGATAGTGACTTAGATTAATGCTTTGGAGAATATCCTAAAGGTTTAAGATGGAAAACTAGAATTTGATCAATTTCACCAATTTTGACGTAAGGATGATTATGATCAATTTTGCCAAAAAGATTTCCAACGTTTAGATATGAGGGATCATGTGAAAATGATGTGTGAGCTTAAGAGCGGAAGAGTAATGGATTAAAGTGAAACGATAGATCTACAAGCGCCTTTGAGTGTAATCTATGTGTGAGTAGGAATGATCTACATAACTTGATAAGGACTTAATTTGCCTTAAGACACTATGTCTAGCTTAGTGTGAGGTGTTCTAAGGACATGTTTGAAATACAATGTTTGCAATTGCATTTTCTGCTTGTCGGATCCCACGATTCCCTAAGTGTAGGGATCCGTCTAGCACGAACTTTGGGATCCGTCCATCTGCTAAGCAGAACCTTTACTAAAGGTATGCAATGATCTTGACAATGCATTATATTCCAAGGTTAGTTTAAGGGGTTCTAATACTAAGATATCAAATATAAGATGTTTTATTTCATGAAGGAAATAAGATTACATTGATAAAGCACGAGTACAGAAGGATTGATCCTATTTTAAAGACTACTAAGTTCCTTGAGTGTTTTCGCTAGAAGGATCATCACGTGGTTGATGAGTGTTGGTGGAATCAAGAATGAAGAAAGTCTTCATGAGAGATATGTTTAGCGGTTCCATCATCTTATTCACAAGTACGTACAACGGACTTTGAAGTTGAGGATGAAAGTGCATAACGTTATGATAGAGGCGCGTCAAGAACATTCCATAAGGGATGAGTTTATTCTTGGAGCCTTGAAGATTTACAATTCGCCTTGCGAAGAAGTAGGTGAGATTGTAGGGTTGTTGTGTTAGCAAACAATACATTATGTGAGCACAACAAGCGGGAAGAATTTCTCGATTTCCCCTAAGACTTCAAACATTTTCACGTAGGATGAGTGCAAGGGGTTTGCACTCTTCTCGGATGTCCCGTGTGAAGATAATGTTTGGATCGGAGTAATATGGTCGAGGTTTGCATATTATGCGATTTAAATCTTCCGGGAGGGCATGTGTGAACAATATGGGCTATTTTCTTCTCGAAAGTTGAAGAGATAATCAAGAGACCAATCTTCGGTGAAGGCACATTGTCCATGATTTAGAATCCGGAGGATGTGAGCAAAATGCCCAAGGGTTAAGGTAAACTTTTGGTTTTTGATATAAAACCAAAGAGATAGAGAGCGATCCTCGTTACGAACGAGTTCAACTTGACGGAAGAATTCCATTATGAACCTTTGACATATCTTCTCGTTGATTTCAAGAAGACATTCTAGTCCTATGGCTCGGAAGGAGGTATTGATACCTTCTTCGAATTGTAGAGAGGTGTCTACAATACGTCCTTCGTGGAAGTGATTTTTTGAGATTATTGAACCCACGGACATGATTGCAAAGTGTGTTGGGTTCAAGGGAGATGTTCGGAGTGTAGACGCTAGTGAGTGAAAATCAAACTCATATTCATGCGTCATAGTTGAACCTATAGAAATGATGAGTTAATAGAAAGTGATGTTTGTGGTCAACCAATGATTATCTAACGCTTTTACTAGATTTTTATTAACAATGGTTTTTACAACAATGACACTTAGCTTACTTATGGTTTTGACATTCTAGTGAAATATTACTTTTAGAAGGAAAGTGGTTTTAATTTGCATGAAAACTGTTCTCCAAGAGTACGGTTCCTTTCAAAAGGGATCCGCTAGTGTATCTTCCGGATCCGTAGATCCGTAGTTACTAAATGATTTCATGATGAAAACATAGGTTTTAGATATCATAGTTTTATACCAAGATATGTGTTTTAGCCTACATTTTCTTTTAGCATGCATACATGACTTCTAATGTATCACGAGAGAATGAAATAAAATAAAAAGAAATGATAAACACATTATGATAATAACCTAGATAAACTAGAATATTAGTAATATTTCATTTCAATGCTAAGAATGATACAAAGGATTGGGTATATAACCCCAATGTAGATTAACAAAACAAAGTAAATGTCTTCGTATGAGAACTTCGTCATAGGGAACACAAGAGCGATGAGTGTTAAGATGATGAGCACGAGGGCGATGTAAACCATGTTGAAGACGAGCCTTCTTGGTTTCGGTTGAGATGAAATGGAGAGGAAGATGAAGTTTTGAATGAGAGGAAAATTTTGAAATTGGAAGATTTGAAAAGTGGGATTTGATAGAGTGGTTGACGGAGGGTTTATTTATGGGAAGGAGGAATTTTGAGATTTGTGTTTTGTTTTATTATTAGAAAGATATGATTTTTGGATTAACTGAGACAAAACACAAGTTTTATAAACCATGATTTTTAGATGAAAGAGTGACACGTATATGACAAAAAGCTTCCTAATGAAGTTATATGTAAAACATGTGTATACACAAAAGCTACTCAAATAAATACCTAAGTAATCACACTTATTTATTAAACTAATATCATTTAGAGATAAGTGGAAAGTCATACCTCAAATGCACTTAGGAATGTCTTTACAAATGACACAAAGAAATGTCAAGACAATTCCAGCTCCTTTATGCTTAAGATACCTTCTTAGGAAGGTAATCTTTATTATCAAGCAATTCCTATGGCTTGATAGATGTGAGCTTTGACTAATCAACATGACAAAGAAGATTAGTGCAATTTAAATGAAAGAATAAATAAGAAAAATGTTGTTATCTAATCAACATCCAAACGTATAGTTTTAAAAGACATGGTGTTTGTTTTTATGAAGAACCTTTTTTGTAGTTTTCAATTAACCATCGATCGTATCAAGTTTTCAAAGTACAATATACTTCAAGAAACTTGGTAACGAAGCTCGATGCCAATTGTGGAAAACTAGAAGGGGTTGAATAGTTTTGCCAATTAAAACTTCCTTTAAACTATTTAGATCGACTTATGTCAATCTATTTGGATGTGTGTGTTGGATGTTGATAAACAAGCATATAAAAGTATGTAATGAAAAGATAAGAGTAAGAAGCACAAAACCACAACGCGAGTATTTATAGTGGTTCGCCACAAGGACACATTCCTTGCCCTACTCCACTCCCGAGTCACCTACTCGAGAGTTCGTAATCACTACACCAACTCCTTATGGCGGAGAAGCCTTCACAACGTCGCCTACCCTTTTTCCAAAGCTAGGCTAACCACCGGTTCTTTCACCCAAGGTGAACCACACCTACACAACGTCGCCTACCCATTATCAGGTACTAGGCTAAGTACCTAGTTCTTTCACACCAAGGTGAACCACACCTACACAACGTCGCCTTCCCTTTATTAGGTACTAGGCTAAGCACCTAGTTCCATTGCAATGGAGGAACTACTACCCAACACTACACCAACGACTAATCCCAAAGGAGATCAACTCCTTCTTACAACATCATCAAGGATATCAATATCCTTGGATCTAGTACTAATCTATCTTGTACATCGAAACACACCATATCAAATGTACATCTAAGGCACCTTTCACTAATGCCTTTAACTAGATTTCAAGACACTCTTCACTAATGTCTTGTGTCTTGACTTCTAAGCACCTTTCACTAATGCTTCTAGTCTTGACTTCTAAGCACCCACCACAAGTGCTTATGATATGGACGATAGATACCCTTCACTAATATCTTCGTCTTGACACTTGAGGCACCTTTCACAAATGTCTTCAACACTTTTAGAAAAGAAAACAATCATCAACAAGAAGACTTCAAGAGTCTTGATGATGAGGAAGCATGGCAACTCACGGACTTGAGCTTGCTCGACTTCAAAGGTGGTGATCTCGCCTTTAAGAGGAACCTAGAAGATCACACAAAACAAAACTACAAACATAGATCTCTTGGATCTGAGGTTAGAGAGTTTTTGACTCAAGGGAAATATGTTGGAAAGGGGTGAGAAACAATGAAGAAATGGCTCACTATTTATAGAGGAAAAATCTATCGTCCCGGATCCCACGGATCCTCCCACAAGGGATCCGTCTAGCGTAAAGCTAGGGATCCGTGGACGCCCTCTTACCCATAGGTATTTTGGTTATGGGTCATGGGTTGATCCATGGGTCTTTAGCTAGATACAATGTATCTCTTGAGTGCAATGCACCTAGTCACATGGGTATGGGTCAATACCATGGGTTATGGATATTATCCATATATGATATAAGCATGATGTCATGTAATGGGTTATGGGTCAAGCTCCATCGGTCATGGGCTTTTGGGTTGTACCCAACTATATTCAAAGTATTTGGTCAATGGGTTGTGATACTTAAGTTTCTACCCATTTATATTACCCAATATACTACATACTAGTTATGTGTATATTTTACCCAAATATGTAAACACTAGTTGTTGTACATATGTAATATTAAGTCATAAAATCACTTATACTTGTTTTAGTATTTTATGTGAAAGTGTGAATATGTTAGAAACTATTAGTTCAAACCATTTACGTATTTTATTTGTTTCGTTAAAATGATTTTACGTTTGTTATCGACAAAACATTAGAAGATTGTAAAATATAAATAAACGTTTTTATGGATTATTTGTATTAACAAAGTAGTACATGCACAACGGTACAGGCTCGACACAACCTAGTGAATATGGTTATCTCGAAATACGTCCCGTAAAGTAAATGAGTTTTTAACAAACAAAGTGTTTTAGTTTTCGTGGAATACTTGTATCATTGTTTGTAAAAGTCCAATATCAATGTCGCAAAGAGTTTAGTATCAACGTAAGAAAGTTCATTATTAATATTTCGTGTGGTGGTAAGAAAGAATAGACTCAAAATATAACTCACACTAAAGTATAATATATCACAATATATTATAAAGGAAAGTAGTAAAGAATAATCAAGAAAATATCGACGGGAACTTAAGCCGAGAAGGTAATGACAAGGAAGAAGTCGAAGAAGTAATGACAAAGAATCATGTCAAGAAAGTAAGTCAATTTGTATGTTTCGGTATTTACTCCATAATCACAAATAGTTTGGAAAGAGTCAATAAAGTTTGGAAATATAATTTAAGTTTTATAAGAAAACTCAAATTAGTATATCACATAATAAAAGTCTAATATATTAAATTCGTCTTGAGTCTAATATATTACATTCATCTCTAGTCCAAAATGTCTAATATATCCGATATAGTCCAAGGCAAAAGTTCAATATATATCTCATATTTATCATTGATCCAATAAACCAATCCTGGTCATTCATTTTTTTGATCAAAACAAAAAAGAAATAACTTTCACCTTTTAAAAAAAAATTAAATATCTCGCAAACCGTTAATCGTTACACGAAAAAAATCATACCATCGCGACGAGGATTAAATTATCTTTCTATAGATATGCACTTCTGTATATTTTCAACGATTTTGTCTTTCAAATTTCCGCCCGTGATTTTTCTGGGTGAAATTTTTGAAGAAAAAAAATCGTCGAAAATATAAAGAAGTGCATATCTATAGATATATAATTTAATTCTTTTTGCGATGGTGTATTTTTTTGTAGCTTGAATATTCATCTTTTGCAAGATATGTTATTTTCAAAAAAATGTGAAAATTTGTTTTTTTATTAATTTTGATTAAAAAAAATGGATGTATAAGATTGATTTATTAGATCTATGACAAATATGAGATCTATGTTGATCTCAACTCTATAGTCCAATTATCCAAATGATATCAATCCGTTATGTGTCTAATATGTTGAATCATAATCCGATATACCAAGTCCGATAAATATTTGTATTATCCTAATCCAAGTTTTAATCCTAAATATTATCTGAAACGTACCAATGGTCACCAAGTCAAAACAATGAATCATAATAGTAAGATGATTTAATAACCGAAGAATGGTAACACAAGTAAATAAATAAACTAACACACTATATAAATCTTATTGGGCTTGGTGGCCCATTAGTAGCAACAAACAAACACAACCTAAATTTTAGCGGGCTTAAGATACAAACACACCCAAATTTTTACCAACAAACAAACACCCTTTTATAATAGCTATGGGATTCGGCCCACTTAAGCAAAACGCACCCTATTAGGGGTGAGCGAAAAAACCGAAAAGATCGAATAAATCGAAAACCGAAACCGAAAATAATCGAATCAAACTAATAACCGAACCGAATTTGCTAAAACGGAACCGAACCGAACTACTAATTCAGTTCTCGGGTTGGATATGGGTTTGGCAGTTTGAACCGAAAACCGAATATATATAAATATATATATATATATATATATATATATATATATATATATATATATATATATATATATATATATATATATAGAGTAGGATCCAATGAGAAGTAACTTAAAATAAGAAGTGGTGAGAAGTGATCAAAACAACGCATTTGAGATGCAACGGCTTGCATTAGATGCATTTCTATTCATATAGATGCAACATCTTGAGTTTCGAAAGTTAATTTGATGTATAGATGGTGCAAATTGATTTTCATGATTTCGGCACGTGCAGAGGAAAAAAAACAAGAGAAATCATGAAAGGCATCTAATATACGTATATGCATCTGATTAAAAGCTAGAAAACACACTATGGTGCTTTATAATGCATCTAAGATTATAGGGATGAATTTAATTTAGGTCGGTGCATCTCGGATTTGCGGTTATAGTTCTTCTTATTTTAAGTAATCTTCTTATTTGATCCTAACTCTCTCTCTCTCTCTCTCTCTCTCTCTCTCTATATATATATATATATATATATATATATATATATATATATATATATATATATATATATATATATATATATATATATATATATATATATATAACTATATATAAGTAGTTCCAATGAGAAGTAAATTAAAATAAGAAGTGGTGAGAAGTAACCAAAACCACGCATTTGAGATGCAACGACTTGCATTAGATGCATTTCTATTCATATAGATGCAACATCTTGAGTTTCGAAAGTTAATTTGATGTATAGATGGTGCAAATTGATTTTCATGATTTTGGCACGTGCAGAGGAACAAAAAACGAGAGAAATCATGAAATGCATCTAATATACGTATATGCATCTGATTAAAAGCTAGAAAACACACTATGGTGTGTTATAATGCATCTAAGATTATAGGGATGCATCTAATTTAGGTCGATGCATCTCGAATTTGCGGTTATAGTTCTTCTTATTTCTTCTTATTTTAAGTAATCTTCTTATTTGATCATAACTATATATATATATATATATATATATATATATATATATATATATTTATTTATTTATTTATTTATTTATTTATTTATGTATATTTATATATAAATAAATACTATTAAAAGGTTATCATAATATAATAAACACATTGTATGCTTGAAATATATCTTTTTGCTAAATATCTATTTTGTAATTATTTATTTATTTTTTTAAATAGTGAAATTCGGGTTATTCGGGTCAACCCAAGAACCAAACCGAATTAGAATTTAACCGAACCGAATCGAAAACCGAATTAAAAATTGTGCAGTTTTTTATATCTTTTGTAAATTGAGGTCCGGTACATGTTTAATCGATTCATGACACGAAAATTACGCCATCGCGTTTGAAATTTTTTTTCAATAAAAACGAGTATTCACACGACTAATTCGTTATAAATAATATAACAATCAAATCAAATGGTTTATTAAGTTTACGGTGGTGTCGGTACGCGTTGTGTGCGGTTTACGCGTTGTGCGAGATAACCTCTCGTTTTCAAGTCAAATGAGCTCGGAGAAGTTCGTAAATGAAAACTAAGTATAACTCATTAAATATAAGTCTGAAAAATTACGGGTTGTTACAATCTCATTGTCAGGGTATGCAAACACCGTTTCTTGCGCAAACCCACTTCCTCTCTTTCAGCAAACATGAAGCCAATGAACTGAATGGAAACCCTATTAATCATCCCCTCGGCCCCTCGTTACTTTAATAGGAGTATGATGTAAGGTTCAATGCATAAGCATATACTATCTTGATTTGAGGTTGTGAAGTACATCGTGTGATATAGATGTTGCCAATAAGATTTTATAGTAATGTTTTAAAACGCGATTTTTTAATTGATCAAGGTCGAGTCGCTGGTTTACTAAGAGGGTGTTTCTTTTAACTATATTGGGAAGGATTGGGTCCACAAAATATTTAATTATTTTTACTTTTTTATTATTTATTTATTTATGTTTTTATGTAGAGCCCATTTATTTCTTTTATTGCATCTGTTTCCCCAAGACATAAAACACAAGCTCCTCCTCAACAAGTGCTTCTAATAGACATGGACCCACATATATTTATAAGTGTCTTAATCCAGAAATAAAAAGAAATACCCTCTAAGTCATTGTTGAACCATTGTGTCGAACCGGTTTTATACATATGTTTACTTTTCCTAATATCTTTGTTATATTATCGACTTTTAAGTTTTTTAAGCTTAAAAAAATTGTTTTATAAATTGTATAGATAGATATTTTGTTCTATGGCCCGATGTCCATGGATCTTAGCCCAATTGTATTGTAACAGCAACAAACGTAAAATAAAAATAAAAACGTATTCTATTCGTAGATCTTAGTCCATTAGTTTTTGAGATTTTGATTTCGAGTGTTGAAATCATCACTACTTGTGGTTCTGATCAATGTTTTAAAACCCGGTTTGACCCGGCCGGTTGAACCGAGAACCGGAGAGGAGACTGGGCTGTTGTAAGCCGGGTTTTAATTGAAATTTAAACCGGATTAAACCGCCAGGTTTTGGTCGACCCGGGTCGAACCGTCGGACCGAAAACCGGCCGGTTCAACCTAGATGATAGAAAAAGGAAGAAAGCTATATATGTTGGTTGTGTAATCGAGGCAAATGCTTTCTGATCTTGTTATAAATCAACCGACGTGGTTCTAATTTGTTGTACGTTGGAGTAGAGTAACAAAGATGGTGGTTCAAAATGGGGATCAGTGTGTGGGAGAGGGTGTTTGTGTTTTTATTTTATTAAAATAGTGGGTGGAATAATGAGAAATAGGAAATATTCAAAAGTGGGTTTGAGATGACAATTGATGAGCTAGTGTAATGAGTTATACCTTCTATAGTTAGATTGTCAAATACAGAGTATACTTTTTTGCTATGAAAAGAATCATTTCTTTATAAAAATAAAAGCAACTTATATAATTGTCCTTGTTTTGATGTCTACAAACTATGGAAATTAGGCAAATATCATTATATTGTATTGTTTTTATCTTAAAAACTAAAATTGCATTATATTTTCTTCTATGAACAAGTCATATACGGGTATTTTTCACTTTTGGTATAAAATCGGTTTGACCCGGCGGTCCAACCGGTTGAACCGACAGGTTCAAATAAAAACCCGGGTTTTAAAACATTGGTTCTGATAACATTGTTAATTACTCCTTGAGTCTATTTTTCTATTTTTGTTTATCCTAAAATACTCGTTTACTTTTTTATTTCAACCAATCAAAATGCATTTTAGTAAAAAAAAAAGAAAATATTTGATGATGAATATTATAATTAGTGGGAGTTTTTTAAACTTTATGCAAATTAAAAATGGACTTATAATTTGAGATGGATTAAGTAGTATCCCAAGAGGCTTCTTCATTTAAGCCAAAAATCAACATATATATTTCCGACTCGATGTAATAAAAGAAATTTAGTTGCAATATTTGATCTATAGTTAAAAGTATTTTACTAGTAGTATAGAACACAGGGAATGGATCTAGTGACTGAGAAGAGATATTGAAATGAAAAGAGTGAGAAGAAATACTAACCACATATTTTTAATAAAAGGAGAGAAATAATAGGGAGATGCATCTATTTTTTTAGATGCATCTCAAATTTTTTAGATGCATCTTAGTTATATTTCTCATTTGATCCTTACTCATAGAATACCTAAGCCCAAATATTAATATGGCCATAATAAGGTGGTTCATAGGCGGAGCTAGGGGGGTTCGAAGGTTCATGGAAATATGATGTATATGTTTGTCGGTTAGTGTAAATTTTTCTTAAATATCCCAATTTCTCCTAAAAGAACATGGTGTCAAAATTTTGTGTCACATAAATACATGTCTTGTTTAACTAGTCTACCAATATGTCAGAAGAATTAAATGTTTTTTAATTTGTTTACTTTTTAATGAAATTGTAATTTTTCGTTCATTTGTATTTTCCTTTATACTCATAAAGATTTATGCACCCGATTACCTAGAGTTCTGAGTCTGCCCTGGGTGGTTAATGCCAAATGCTTAGCCCGAGCCTACAAGTCGTCTGAGCTTGGTTCATATTTATAAAGCATGAGTCTTACACAGTTACACTTTAAGCTCGAGCTTAGCTCATGGCAAATTTTACATGTTTGGACTCGGCTTGCGCTTGACTCAAGCACAGCTTCAAAGGATGGGAGTCCCAACTAGACATGAACTTGGGATCGGGCTTGGGCTCGTTTAAGCTCGGCTCGTTTCGAACTATTACAAGTCTGATTATCCCTGTAGTTCACGTGTGACTTGGCTCGGTTTGAAACCAAAATATCGACAGAAATGCATGAACATCTAGGTCAATATAACCTATTTATCAAAATCGGTTTAGCTAACTAGACCCAAAATTTGTATAAGTTTAAGTTCCAATATAACCAGTTTTTCTTACCCCAATAGTGAAGTAGCCAAGTATATACTAGACTACTAGAGTAGTATTCCGAATTCAAAACATGAAATATTTCAATGATTGATACTCGATTGATGCCACATAAGTTCTCACAGCCGCATATACGTCCTTTTTCCTCTTTGCTAACTTTCCAAAAATTGTTGTTCCACAAAAGATCAACCCATGAGTATATGCACATGTGTGGACATGGCTGATGTCTGAATAGCTGAGTTTGTTCACCATCAATTTTTCGTCCATTTTCTTTAATTTTTCCGACCACGTTTATGGATATTGGGTGTAGACATTTATCGATCCCATCCTTTGATATTGTAACTACTTTCCCAAACGTCCTTTTTATGTACTTGTTAAGTTTTATTGGCGAGTTGGACAGTTGGTATGATAAAATAACTATTTGACATGCACATCATTCATTGAAATATTGGTTACCCCAAATAACGTAACCAAGCTGATAATCAACTTCAGTTTACATAGAGGTCCAACTCAAGATTTTGTAAAATTAATATACTCACTTAACATATATAACCTTCATCTCAGTTTTTTAAGCTTAATAGTTGTTCAATCTCTTTGATTTTTAGGTCACTAAACATATCTCTTTCAGTGATGAAAAGCAGAGAGGATACAAAAGAATGTCCCGGTTTTTATACGGAGTAGGATATAAGGTGACATATAAGCTTTAATAACTCTATATTACATTGGATATATAATAACGTCCATCGCAGTCTCAAACCCAATATATTAATTAGTCACAACTAGCTATCAACTTCTAGCTAAAATTCACACTATGATCTATAGCACAATGTGCATTGATGTTGTTTGTGTACATTAAAATGCGAGACATTAAAGAAAGTGATCTTATATTAAACTGGACATGAGTTAACGGCTAATTAAACGCTATGTAAAAAAGAAATATGCAACATTGAAAAGCTATTATATCAGCAAGAACTTTAATCATACCTTGATTCTGTATGATGCACGGCTTACAAACTGGACTTGAACGAGTAGTCGTAAACTCTTGATTGTAAACAAAACAGTCGAAGGGCAACTCTCCTTTGGCGGTTAGTCTCAATTTAAATCAAGACGGCATTTCCTAACCAGAATATATAACTGCCAGAAGGAGCGGAACCCTGCAACTTAATTGTTTATTAAACTGTAAACAAAACAAACATTTGTGTTTTGATATTGTGCTTGTCCATGATCTTGTCTCAAGAACTCACAAAGTGTATATATGTGCTCCTTATGTCGTATAAACCATTGAAGAATGGGATATACCTAAGGTTTATGCCATGGATAAAATTCTCCATAAAAAAAAGATAGGATTCCCTGAAAGCTAAAGCTCCTTCATTTCAAGAAAAGTGTTTGATTCTATTTGAAGCATTATTTGAACCCATCAATGTTCTTCAACGTGAGTCGTATGACTTTTGTGTGGCGATGGATGGCGAGTGATATGTAAAGCATATGGGGGGAGATGCTTATACTACCTTTATACATATGTATATCTTTCATTCCTACTCGATAATCGGAATTTTTAGAAATATAGGAAAAATGGTATTTATTTGTTTAGTTATAAATAATTGTGGAAGGTAAATTGGCCTACGCCTCAGTTGACAACTGCTATGTAACGTTGTTCCATTTTCAAAGGGATAGGTGACACAATTTATCATGTATGTAACAAGTTGAAGATATAAAAATAGGTAAACTTGTTTTGATTATTTGAACCAGTAATCATCTTTAGATACGGTTCATCTTCTGTAAGGTATTTGGTTTATTCAACACTTCTTCACCTTCTGACTTGTGTACTCCACACATTTTGTGTGCCGTGTGTGTGTATGCAACAAAATATATTAGTAATGAACATTCTTACGAAGCAATAAAATGTACACCAACTAATATACAGGAGAAAAATTTATATAATTGTAAGTATTTACAAAATCCTAAACTAATTACTCAAAAAGTTCAAGTAGGGGTCAAATATTTGAATAACAAATCAAGCTCTTGTCTGTCCCGAATCAAGGAACAATTGCATAACACAATCATGAATCTGTTCCATTGTTTGCAAGTCTTTCACGTAACATTTTTACTCCCATGTACCTTCCAAGCATCATTACAGTAGCTTGAGGATTAGTACCAGGAGAAGAACTAAAAGTTGACCCGTCAATGACCCTAAGAGCATCAACACCGATAACCTTATACTCATGATCTACAACTCGGCTAACTTGACATCCTCCGTGATAATGCCATATGGTCATAACCGTGTCTCTACAAAACTGTTCTAATGATCTTGATGCATTTGCGTGTTTAGGCAACAAATTAACAGGTGAGTTAGCTGTCATGTTTAGAAGACTTGTCATTGGAAGGTAATTGTATCGAAATCTTGAAAATGATCTTGATTCAATAACCTTCTCAATGATTTTGATCCCTTCAACACATCTTTCAAGGTCTCCACGCTCTTTAAAGTAGTTAAATGTGACTGAAGGGTTGTCGTTTAGGTTTGTGGACCGAAGCTCAAGATGCCCCCTAGAAAGCGGGCCTATTATCTTCTCCAAGATAAATCCGCCCACAAAGGCACTTCGTGGGAGGTACCTCATTGCCTCTATCACCCTATTTAATGCTTCTTGTGTTCTTTGCTTTGGGGGCAAAGTAGATAGTTGTCCAATCTAAAAAATGTAAACAATTTTATCTTAATCTAAGTAAGATCGTCTTATAATTTGGCTTGTTATGACACTGAATGAGTTTTAATTACACTTAATATAACCTATACAAAATAGTACCTTTGGTGAAAACATTCCAAAATCTTGCTTACTATGAGTTTCACTAGCAAAGTGTTCGCCACTTGCACCCTCAATATAGCTTCCATTATGAGTGATACCAACGACTTGGATGAGAGACACCTCGACACGTCTAGGAGAAGGTACAAAAACAGCATTCATCGGATTATCAGACATCCCTTTTCCCACTAAAGGTTGGTTCAACACCACAGATATATTATGGGTCTCAAGATGTTTTTCAGGGCCTACCCCACTCAACATCAGAAGTTGTGGGCTTCCTAGTGCCCCAGAACAAACAATAACTTCATTACTAGGTCCACTTTTTAGATAAGCCCAGTGACTCAACCCATTTGCATCAGTAAAAATCACTCCATTAGCTGTGGGCTTTGATTTTCCTGCAATTAAAAGTACCGAAAAGGTTAAAAAAAAAAAAAAAAAAAAAAAAGTATACTTATAATGCATAAATGAACATAAAAATGCTTACCCTCCGACGTAAATAATATTTTCTGAACCGGTGCATGCAGGAAAACAACGACCCCATCAGGGTTAGCATAATAAAGTAAATCAGCTGAACTATGCCTACGCCCAAGCCCATCAAAAATGGTCCCACCAACTTTTGTACCATACATATGGTCAAGTGTGTAACCATTATACGGTCTTATACCAATCTCAATCAAACTATTTCTAATCGCTGATTGCCATTGTCGTAACGGGGGTTGAAATGCCACCATTCTCTCTACCCACCGATACGACTCATTTACCAACTTGGCATCCCAACCCGCATTAGAAATATATTCCGAGTCTGCCCGTGAGTAGAACCCGGCGTTTAGGGAGCTTCCGCCCCCTAGAACACGGGCCCGGGCATTTATTACCCCGTCCTCTGAGACAAAGCGCTGGGATGGGGATTTTGGGGAAAGGTCAGAGAGGGCTGCTCCAAATGCGGATAAGTGGGAGATGTTAGAGTTTCCAAATGGGGACCCGCCTCGTTCAAGTAGGAGTACGGAGGAGGTTTGGGAGAGCGTGGCAGCTAATGGACAGCCTGCGGTACCTCCACCAACAATGATGTAATCGTAGTATGATACCTTTGGAGCTCTTGTTGCTTGGTGCATGAAAGGGAATACTCTATCTACATGCGAAAAGCATAATGATTCAAATCAAAATATTTTTACAAGGAATACAAGAAACTGAAGACTAAAAGTTACTATGCTACATACATATTGTATTTAATCGTTAATCAATCTGTTATAACTTCTCATTGTAAACTTGAATTTGAATAATATATTCTCCATTTCTTCCATTTACAAGTCCATTGGAGGGGTACAACAGCAGGAAACGGCTGCTAGTACCCCATACGCTGAGGAGCAAAAGGGGGAATCCACCCAAGGAGGGCTCACGTCTGATTACCTGTTGGTGAGGCAATATCTTACAAATGTGATGATCATTAGCTGGTCTGAGAGGATGATCAGCCACACTGGGACTGAGACACGGTTTAACCTATTTTCATCATTCTCCAACTAGTAATCATCATTTAACTTTGCTAACTTAAGTAACAGCAGTAAATCGCTTCTGGTTTTGATATCTTATATATATTGTGACATACCTTTTCTTCTAAATTTAAACAGAATGAATTTTTGTTACAACTAATACTGGATTTGATATTCAGAATTAACCTACACAAATAAAGAGAGTAGCTAGTCTTTATTTGTTGCATTCATATTTTAGAGAAAGTTTACTGTTTAGAGAAGGTGCAACTACCCTTCTTTGAAGTACTTAAGTAGGATTTTTTCTATCCAAAATTGCAGCATGCTTTTAAAATGTTAATGCTTGTTTAATCACATAATTTCTCGCTTTCTACTATTTGTGCTCATAAACTTTTGTATATGAACATATAGCATTTTAGATGTTTAATAACGAGTTAACAATGTCCTTAAACTATGCACAAGATACAGTAAAATCCGTTAGTACTTAATTATGTTGGCACTTATCTAACTAGCAATCATTGATTAAAATCTAAATGCATCAGTGTTGCCTGTTATTAGCGTGTTTAACAAATCAAAAGTATCAAGGTTTGAATCTTAAAAAGAAGAGTTACTATACCTTGGCGGCCAAAACAAAATCCTGGAAAGAGAAATATTAAAGAGAGTGCATTAGCCATCTTCTTCCACCACCAAGAAGAGACCATGCTTATAGCTGTGTGTTTCTTGCTGGTTTATCTGTGTGTGTTAGTGGGTGTAAATGTGTGTGTATTTTTTGTTTTGTAAGAGCACAACAAAAGGATGCTATAATGAATAATTCCAAGAATGTTATAAGTTTGGTAAAAATATTAAGTACAAAGATTTCCTGTTTTCTTATTTTTTTAATGTTGTTCAACAATAACACATCAATATACATGTCTAGTATTATTAAACACTCCTATTATGTTTGTGCTAGATCCGATAATTCCATCTCAAGAAAATTCAAGAAATGTGACATTACGATTCTGCAAATTATATTTACCAATATATGTATCCTACCTCAACTTGTTTTTCTTCATAAACGCAGGATAGAAATAGACCGTGCATAAAATTGTGCAACTAAACATGATTTTAAGTATACGAAACAACTACATTTTTGCCACGTCTCCAAGGAGAGTGTAGTAGAAGCTAACAGAACAACGACACTTGAAGACTTGACTCACGAGGTTCCTACAATGAACATTGCACACTTTTCATATTAGATTAGAACTTCAAATATGTGTTATCGCACACTTTTCCGTATATCCTTTTTTACCACATTTTGGTATGTTAGATATCAGTTATTAACTCGATTTTCTCCATTGTGTGTTTGTTGAGCTTGAAACCATAATCTATTGGTAAGTAAACTATCTTGATACCACTATATCAAAGATGACCATATCAGTCGTTGCTCTTTAAATAATAATCGTCACCGGAATATCATGATACAAAACATATTATAAAGTATGAAATTATGCATCAATACATATGGTCAGAGGAACAAATTATGGTTCAAAAATTTTATATATAAAAGCTGAAACGAAAACTCATATCTAAAATGATTTTGATTTATGATACACAATGCAATCCAATTGACTATGAACAATGCCCAAAAGGATTTGCAATAAATATATAATCTAAATAGGTAACTGATAAAATCATGAACTTATACATGAACAGCAAAAATACCTATTTTAAGAGTTAACATCTAAAACTCTTTACACATAAAAAGCAAGATCACATTCAAAGAGACCGTTTAGCCAAGTCTAGTTAATTAATCAGTATTGAGAGTTGTAAGTAAAACATGTTCCAATAATTGCTAATATGCAGATCACAAGTGACGGTAGCAAAGTAACATTCAAGAGTCTACTCTCACCCGCATACCCTCCCAAGGTTATGGTAGCATCTGCTATCACTCGAGCAATTGTTCCAGCTTCAGTGGACAATAGTCCACCATTAAAGGTCCCACGTGATAGCCTTGATGACATTACTCGAGACAGAAGCGATAGGTTCACACCTAAAATTCAAAAACAGAATGGGTATAACAGTCTGGCCCAATGAATATTTTCCAAAATAAATGCAACATTAAAAAATGTACCTTCTAAAACTTCAGCAGAAACAAACAATATGAGCCCCGAAATGACATATTGAGTGACAGTATAAGGAACAATAATGTGAAAACTAGCAACAATTCCCAAACAAACCATGATTTCTGATGCTAGTAGAATTTGTCTGAAATACGAACAAAATGAAGAATAATATTAACATTTTATCAATAATATGAACAGCCATTAAATTTTAAGCGTGAGTAATGAACCTGTCTTCAAACATGTTACTGATATTGCTTCCAACAATCACATTTACAGGAAGAACGGTTAGGCCGAGGCACATGAGAAAGAGTGAAACTTTACTGGTAGTCCAGTTAAAGTAGTATGAAGTGATCACACTAGATTCCGCCAATAAGATCTCCATTGCATACTTGAGCATAAAATATATTAACAATTGAACCTGATATTCATGATTTATCTTGTTAAAGTCCATCAGTAAATCAACTTACGGGTAGTAAACTCGATGTAGTTTCATAGAAACCATAACTTGTGAAATTCGGAGAAAAGATTATCATAGTGTCTTCAACTTTACATACTTTCATATGAAGTCAAAAATTGGATTGATTAAACTTTATTTATTTTTATTTATTATTTATTTTTATTTTTCTTTTTTCGTGTAAGAGTATAACATGTTCTTGGGTGAGAACTATGATACAAGAGCAAACCTTTACAGAAGGTGTGAGTAACTTATATGCAGCTCCTATGGAGCTAACTGGTGCGCGTGAGTCTTCTGAAGGTTCTTCACTCACGTCACCGTCTAGATCTTGATCATCTTGGTGTGCCTCTGAATTTAGTAGTGGTTGTGTTATACCTTTTTCGAGAGCATCACTTTCCGCCTGACCTGGTACAAAGATCCACCCCATAAAAAATAGAAAGAAAAAGAGAACAATTCTTAAGGCGACATGGTAAAAGGATAAAAAGATACTAAACTTTCTGCTTTTACGTAATGTACTTATTTTTAACCTATTTTTGGTCCTGTTTACATAAATTTGTGACATAATGAATAGTTGCTTGGATCAGATGTCATCGTTTCGCTTAAAGGGTATAAGATATAGAGAAAATATGATTTTCTTTTTAAGAAATATGGAATCTAGCATACTTGCGCTATGTTCAGGAACACAATCTTCTTGAGAAAGATGAGGGGGTTCTTGAAATGAAATCGACAGCCATGCTAAATAAAGTAACCATGCAACAGCCATAACCCAACCAGGTAGCGTGTTTGGGTTAATAGTGATCATGTAAATCTTAAACTTGACTTGTAGTAACCCGGCTATTGCAGGACCACAAGCCATTCCAAGAGCACTAGCACTAACAAAACCAGCTGAAGCCTGCATTCTGATCTTCAGAGGTACACAGTCACTAATATATCGCCGGTTCACCGCTCTGGCAGACCCCAAACTGAGAAAATTCCCAAAAGTATTAAAAAAAAAACTAATAATAAGCATTTCACATTATTAAGAAACAGAATGAGTTATTTGGATTTTTGAGCCAAGATGAATAAATGTTCACCTTTAAAATTGATAAACTTATGATGATCGCCAAAGTTTCACTTATAACAAGAATAGGAAAAGCAAAAGGTTTGACCTCAACTTAGACAGATTGACTTTTCAGGTCAAATTGGCTATCATTTAACAACTAAATTTGATTAATCTTATGCAGATTCTCTAGAGCCTGATCATAACAAGCTTGAATACATAACTAGCTCTCCAAAAGTGAAATCTCAGTGGTAAATTTGTACAAAAATATGAAGAATCGTGAATTTAAAACTTAGCAAGTCTCCATTTTTAGTCATAGTAAAGAGAACATGGATGCAAAACATACCCACAAAATAGGCGCCTAGTAAAAGCACTGTTATCGAGTTGAAATCATAAGCCAGTGCATACATTCCATTGCCCACGAAAAGAACGATGCTGCTATAAACTAGCGGCTTAAAATAAGATTTATTTGACCAAGCACTAAAATAAATCGAAGAAAATATTTGGGCAACAGCCATTGCACCAATAACTATCCCGCAAACAGTTGCTGCAGCTCCTAAACTCATGGAGTAATCATCTGCTGTTGGTACTATAATATATGTATTCACCATATAAAGAAACGCGTTCACCAAGTTGAGCAAAAGTGACATGAAATGGTATCTTTCATCATCAACATTTTCTTCATTAGTCGTTGGTAATTCTTCATGTATGATAAGAGCATGTTGCCCCAGATATGTAAGAAAATTTGTTGAGTAACATAATCTGTCTACTGCTGCTCTAATGGCGTCAATTACTGGATCCTGGAAACCACAACTTATAAAAGTCACTCTCTAAAGTCTAATTTTGATGCATACAACTTCTTTATAAAATATACTATGTAAACTTGTACTGTATTTCTTTTTATGTAGTCATAAGTAATGCATTAGAAATTGGACTAAATTGCAATTGATGGGCAAGCTAACTCCACAAATTTAGAGTATACTAAAAAGGACCAAACCCGTTTTGACCTGTTATCCAACCTGCCCGACCCGCCCATTGGATGGTATGTAACTATGGGAAAACCTGAAGAGGAGGAGTAGGTTGATCATAAATCGATAAATTACTCCCTTGAAAATCCTCAAGTTCTGCAAGATTTCGAGATATGGCTCCCACGACTGCCCCTAAACCCTGCAAATTTGTTAGATTTCATTCAACATAAAATCATTTAACAAAGCCAGTGTAAAAAATCTTGTACTCATGCTAATTACCACATGCTTGAAGACTTGCTGAAGCTGGGAATAAGGATGATCTGCGCGAGTCTTGACATAATAATCAGTAAATCTGTAGCCTAAACGTTTATCAAACTTCTTAAGTATCTTACGAAGTCCAGTTGCATTAATCTCCACAAAAAATAAAAGCTTTAATAAATCTCTTCCTATGTCTCTGTAGGCTTCTCGTAAAGAAGCAATTTTTGATAAATCAGATTTGATTTGAAGCATATCTTGTTGTTCTGCAAGCTTGGCTATCCTGCTACCAAGAATCCCTTGTTGCTCCAATAAAAAAGAACAATCTTTTCAATCTGCATACATTAGATACTTCCAGAAAAATATTATAGAGTTCCAAGATAAAACATACTTGCATGTCGTTGATTGTGTACCTGGCTATCGAGCATCTTAGAGAAGTCTTTGAGAACATATCTATGCTCATAAACTCCAGTTTTAATCTGGTGAGCATATTGTTTCACTTTTCTCTTCATGAGCTTGTAATTGATGTAATATCTGAGAAATCAGTGTCCCTTAGATCTATATGCTTTATAAATAAGATTTGAATTTATTCGATAATAAAAAATGTAAAGTACCCTTGCCATTCTTCAATTTGTCTGTCCTTCAACTTTTCCCAAATGCTACCATCTCTCACTGCATAAAATGTGGTAAAATATTATACGAGACATCATGCTGGTAACTCTGATTGTGCATAAAGCCGCAAACCCCTATCTTAATGCTTTATTTTTTTTTTTTTTTTAATAATTTACAGTGTGCTGCAAGAAATTCGGATACATTATTGCAAGTGTTAAAACTTAGCATCAATAATCTATAGTGGCATAGTGCATATGAGTTGCGAGAAACCAAAAGGAAAACATGTTTTTCTTAATCAGAATTCAAGAATCATACAGTAAGATCCTAGCAACACTCATGGATGTCAGCAATTAGTTGAATCTTTTATTATTTCGTGCAATTGATATTACGTATCTAAATATCCATCCCAACAGTTGGTTCCACTGTTTCAAACATATGAAAAGGAAAATACAGCATAAAGTAGCCAACTTTTCGCAAATCCACGGTTCTATCAGAGAACACACTGGTAGAAACAAAAACTGAGATTCAGTTACATTTTGGATGCTAACACAAGTCCACAGAGCTGAGGCTCATATTTATCAGGACAAATACTATTCCTCCCTATACCACATCGGTGAGTGTACAAATACTGTGTCAAACTTCATAATACTATATAACGATATGCTACATTTGAAAAACTACAATGCTGCAGTATAACATCAAAGTGCAATGACTATATTGGCTTGTATTTTTGAATAATGACAAATATGGAACACGGAGATAGGTTGTCATTGTTTCAAGAGTGATCATTTTTATATAGGAAGAAGAAGTAAAACCAATTTAACTCTTAAGGATTGAGAAGAAACTTATGCACACACTAAGCTAAAATATTTCTTTCGTTTCTTGATTACAACAATGAAACACACTTGGGGCTTAATACTCATTAACATGTTACATCATATACAACACATGCCCATACTAAAAAAAACATAAATTTTTTTGTCAATATTACCCAACCCCAAAAAAAAGATAGATTGACATGCAATAATAACTTGTGTATAAAAGAAACCTGACCTTTGTTTGTGTATCTCTTAGATGAACATTAACAAAAAACAATATGTTGCATGGTCTTTTCTGGTATTTAGAAGAATGATCTTTCTTAATTTGCTTAACATGAACAAATGCATGAACGAGGTGAAATAGGTTTATATTTTCTTTTCAATCTTTTGACGATACGAAATTAACAAAATGATTTTGTTGTGGGTATGTGAAGAGAGAAAATAAGAAGGAATGTGATGGGTCTTTGTTCGTTGTATTTACTAACCTTCATATCTGTCACCTTTTAATTTTATTAGAATTATTTTGGTAGGAAAAAAGAGCATGTTACACCTCTTCTCTAATATGAAGTGTTGAAACCCAAAAAAAAATAAAAAAAAACATGTTCATGACTAAAATGCATACGGACCAAGCTCAGTCTGATATGATTCAGTTCCAGCTAGACTCGATCTTGTTGTATTCAGAAGGTGCTCTATCGTCTGCCAAAAGCACGAGTGACCCATGCCCAAAGGTCATAGTCATTTCTGTTTAAAAATGTATCAGAATCCCAATGCTAAGCTATTGTATAATTCTTATTTGGAGAATTTTGTAAACTATAGCATAAAAAAGATAAGAGGCCTGATAAGTACAAATCGTGGCAACAATGCCCAACATCGATATAAAATATTGTTTTTAAAAACAAAGAACCACCTTATTACTATTTTACAAGGATACTCAACATTGATTAAGGTTATGTTCATTTGTCGTTAGATTTATTGTTAAAAACCAGGGGCCAGGGGGCTACATATGTACATGTACTCCATATATTTCAAATGTTGCTTAGTTTCGTTCGACAGTTGCTTGATTATACAGCACAATAGCATTGGTTGATTCTTGGTAAAATCACGTTAGCATTTAACCAATACTTGCAATCATGGACGGAGGCAAAACACCCTTACGTTCATCACTTTAACTGTCTTTTTTTTTTCGCACATAAACTTTTTGCAACATCATGAATAACGTATCACTCACGATTTGCCTTGTTGGAACTTTGTTCCTTAAAAGTTATGAATTGAGCTTCTTAAGTTCTTAGCCTTGCCAAAACCAAATAAGCTCTGAAACTGCATGAACCCCTGAAAGCCGAACGATGATACTTTACAGGCCAACATATTCAACTAAAACGACCATGCAACAAATCGGATACCTGTACCAAATCTACTGATGTTGATGAAAACAAATATTCAAAACCAACAAGGAAACAACCATCCGTCCATTAAATTGAGCTAACGAATTAAATCACGAAAAAAATGAGATCCCTTTCCTCCAAACCTCGAATTTTCGTAAGCTCAATCAAGCAGGACGTATAAAACACTAAGCAACATGCAAAAATACAGCAAATTCTTCGTACGACTAAACAAAAATAGCTCTCTGATTGTATTCAGCCGCAATCCATGGTACAACTTTGTATCACATTTTATACGATACAGACAATATACAAGTGGGCATTTCCCCAAGTTGTATATAAACTGACCTCGGCTAGCACCATTGTGCATACCTGTTTCATGAGAGTGGTCTTCACGTTTATGACATTAGCCCATTGACACCACCACCATCAGTTGTGCACAGTTGTTTTTGGTTAAAGATGCACCGATGAGAGAATAACATTGGTGAATAAGTTCAAGCAGCAGGAGCATATTCTTTAATAGCGGCTGCAAGCTTGTCTCTGTCTTCCTGGCTCTTTGTCCTTATCAAAAAGGTCCGTGCAACAACGTTGGAATTCTCACTCCCATTGTTATCCTACGACAACATAGAAAAATATGTTCACATGATTAACTTATTAAAGCCAACAACCATCATATGATCAATCTATATAAGTATATGAACATACCGCAGTATGAAAAATAGCAACAATGGAATTCTTTTGCAAGCTTGTCTTTATGCCGGGATATAATAACGCGTTAAGCAGCAATCTTCCCACCTGCAGATAAGTTGCATACAAGTTATATCGAGATATGAGACCAGATTCAGCTAAGGGAACAGTAATTAGTCAGAAAAGAGCATACATCATTTCTAACAAGAACCGTGGGCTTGGAGTCTTTGGTGCCTTTAGTAACGCCTTCTTTGCATTTGATAGATAGTTGTCCCGTGCCTCTATCTTTCCATGTATCTTTATCTGCCGGGTCAGTTGACTGAAGATAGAAGAGGAAGTCAGATAAGACTATATGAACCAGCAACCATAATTTTGCATAGTACTTCCATATAAAACATTCACTTAGATATATTTCCTTTCGTAGTCGGTTTACAAAATATAATAAATAGAGGTCTGAAAAAGTATAAAGACAGGATACTCTCACTGCTCAAAGTTTCCATTTATTGAAAGATTGCAATAACTACAAGATACTATTAGTTGGGTTGACTTTGACGCTGAATAAAGTTTCAACATTTTGCTTTTATAAAAGGACATTGTAGGTATCTAAATTGAAGTCAGCTAGTCATAGAGCTATTTTGGACTATGTGCAAGTCATACATTGCAATTCGTTTACGAAAAGTGTATAATACCACAAATGTATCAAACTAAAAAAAAGTTCTCGATGATTACCTTGACATAGAGCTTACATTTGACCTCATGCACTACCAGGATACCAGCCTCTTCGGTCTTCTTTAAAGATGGGCTGCTTGGCTGCTCAGCAGCATCATCTGTGATATAGTTAACTATTGAGTTCAGATACTGATTAACAAATTGACGTCACAGATTATAATTTCAATCGATATATTCACAAGAGCAAGTATCCACTTGAGAAGAAAATAAGGATCACATTAAAAAACTGATAAGTTCATAAAACTTGTTACTATGCGAGTAAACTGTATTACCATCATCTGCATTATTTGAAGCATCCGTCTGTACAGAAATTGAACTTTGTCCCCCTAACAATAATGACAAAAGAAACAAGTCAGAAATATTTAAAAAGGTCACACGCCAAATATAAACCATAAGTGACACCTACCAAACGAAAAAGAAGATTGAGTGCTGAACATGGATCCGGTGCTAAATGAATTCGTGAAACTTGAAGTTGAAAACGTCGAGTTCGTTCCAGAAGGTGGAGGAACGCTAAATGAATTCGTGAAACTTGAAGTTGAAAACGCCGTTGTCGTTCCAGAAGTTGGAGCGCTAAATGAATTCGTGAAACTTGAAGTTGAAAACGTCGAGGTCGTTCCGGAAGGTGGAGGAGCGCTAAATGAATTAGTGAAACTTGAAGTTGAAAACGCTGACGTCGTTCCAGAAGTTGGAAGAGCGCTGAATGAATTCGTGAAACTTGAAGTTGAAAACATCGAGGTTGTTCCAGAAGCTGGAGGAGCGCCAAAGGTATTCTCTTGAAAAGATACCTTCTTCACGTTGTCCTTACTTCCCGTAGCGAGTTTCTTTTGACTTTGTTCCAACAGATTTTCACCATTGATAACGGGCCCACTGCTCCATGGATTCGCAAAACCTGAATTCGAAAACACTGAGTTCGTTCCAAAAGGTGGAGGAGCACCTAAAGGCTTCTCTTGTAAGGATGCATTCACATTGTCTTTACTTTTCGAATTTGATTTAAGCCAGTTGACAACATCACTAAATTTATCCTATATCACGAAAATCAACAGTCATAACCAATTTTGTTTCCTAAGTTAAAAAAAGAAAACTTTTAGTATATAAAATATACATCACTAGCTATAAGTTCAGATCGCTACCATAATATTTGAAGCGTGAGTCAAGTAGTCACGAACTCCATCTTCCCAAAGTTCATCCGGGTGATCTTGTAACTGAGTTTGAACCCAACTGCGCACAATCAAAATTCAAACTTTGTAAACACCCCCTAAACACCATTAACATTAATTTAAAGTTATAAAAATAAATAGTGCAAGTTGCAGCTGGAAGACTGAATACACAGACCTTGCAAATTGATTATTAAGAGCTCTAACATGCTGTCTTGCCGATTCAGCCCGACCCATATCCAATGACGAACTCCCCATTGTTTTCGGTGGAGACGATCCTGCCATCATCTTTTTACTCTGAAACCAAATATTACTAATGAATACTCAAGACCACAATCAACTGAATACCAAACACGACTTAACAACAACACCAACTTAACTTTACCACATTATACATAGAATTTACTGACAATTTGCTAATTTTAATAATATCTACTATCTAGCTCAAACATACCAATGCATTTATTTACTGTTAATAAAATCAGAATTTTAAAATCACAAACTTAAATTAATAAAAATACTACTTTAAAAAAGTACCTCATGTTACAACAGTATAAAAACACTAAAACCATAAATTCACCACCAATTTTTAACCAATTAAACTTAAAACTTGCTAATTATAACATACAAAATCCAGCTCAAAAATATCAATTTCAAATCTTTATATTAAATCAACCTTAAAAATCACTTCTTTCCATAAATAACCTCAAATTACAACAGTAAAAAAACCCAAATCACAAATTTACCAACAAAACAACCCAATTAAACAAAAACTCTGTTCACCAAATCACCTATTACAACAAATAATTCCATTAAAATTCAAAAAAAATAATAGTTTAACAAAACTGATACTTACAAACGAATTAGTGTTATCAGCACTTGAATCAGATACACCAAGCCTTTTAGTCCCTCTCATGTAATCAATTGATTGATGTTCAATTTTAAAAAAGCCCCTTTTTGAGGCTGTAAAGATTGTTGTATATATTAGGGTTTTGGTGTGATTTTTAATTGTTTTGTTTTTTCAAATTGGGGGAGATGTTATAATGTGGGCACGTGCTGTTGTCGGGTTTTTGTTTGGGCTTTTTGGTACTTAGCCCATGTTAAGTAGATAAATACTTGTGTAAGTATACAATACTAATTTTGTTTGTAGATGAGTTTAAGCTAAATAAATCATAACGAGAATGGCAGCGATCCGTCCTTTTGCGGGCGGAACTATTTATTTTTTACTTTTATCTTTTTTTATGCTGTGTAGCGTTTTTTTTTATATAACTACGGTGCTTGTTTTTCTTTTTATTAGTAACATGTTGTTACGTTAACTATTTTTTTTTGCAAGCGTGCTGTTTATTTTTTCTTTTCCTTTTTTTTTTTGTGTGTGTGTGTTGGGTTGGGGGAGGGGGTTGTTTGTTGCCGTATTTTGTTGGATTGTTTTCTTTTATCGAAGGTATTTTAAAACTAATGTACAATTTTGTCTACTATCAAATTTTCTGTCGTGTTTCTTTTTAGCGGGACATTCAACTCTCATTATGAAGGAATAAATTCATTATATTTCTATGTTTTTTTTATAAGTGCTCAAAGAAAGAAAAAAAAAAGAAAAGTTGTAATAGTTTTGATCAAAACTTTTGTAAGATACAAATAATAATGTATCAATAGCAATACATGGTGCTGACTTATTTACCAAGCCACACGGCCCATGCATTATGAATTCTGCAATAACTCTATAGCCTTAAGGATAAAGTATTGTGGCCGGTAACTCTACAGATACGATATGTCTACATCTTTGTGCGTTTGTACCCGTGAACTTTCATTGACCCATAGCAGTAAATGACAGTGGGGCAAACCTCGCTTTTGAAATTAGATTGTGTATAATACTGCAATAAAAGGATGGTGAGTTAGTCGTTTATTAAATGTACAATTTTCATAAAAGCTATGCACATATATAATTTAAGCGGTACCTGCTTCTACATAGCCGAAAGGTTTAGAATCTCTTAAGAATGTTATCAAATCATGTATATTTCTTTCAAAGACACGATCCACAACGTCCTTTGCTGGAATCCCTAATACTGCTGCAACTGGTTGATATTCCTTGCATCGTGCCCTTCCCATGTCATGGTTATCCTGCATCATGCCACTTCTCAAGCTATTATCAGTGACAAAATGATTAGCCACAGTCCTTCTTGATTACCTGTTGCAGTCGTAGCTTTGATATGTTGTCCGGAGGTTCATCTAGCTATAAGTTCAGATTGCTACCATAATATTTGAAGCGTGAGTCAAGTAGTCACGAACTCCATCTTCCCAAAGTTCATCCGGGTGATCTTGTAACTGAGTTTGAACCCAACTGCGCACAATCAAAATTCAAACTTTGTAAACACTCCCTAAACACCATTAACATTACATTAAAGTTATAAAAATAAATAGTGCAAGTTGCAGCTGGAAGACTGAATACACAGACCTTGCAAATTGATTATTAAGAGCTCTAACATGCTGTCTTGCCGATTCAGCCCGACCCATATCCAATGACGAACTCCCCATTGTTTTCGGTGGAGACGATCCTGCCATCATCTTTTTACTCTGAAACCAAATATTACTAATGAATACTCAAGACCACAATCAACTGAATACCAAACACGACTTAACAACAACACCAACTTAACTTTACCACATTATACATAGAATTTACTGACAATTTGCTAATTTTAATAATATCTACTATCTAGCTCAAACATACCAATGCATTTATTTACTGTTAATAAAATCAGAATTTTAAAATCGCAAACTTAAATTAATAAAAATACTACTTTAAAAAAGTACCTCATGTTACAACAGTATAAAAACACTAAAACCATAAATTCACCACCAATTTTTAACCAATTAAACTTAAAACTTGCTAATTATAACATACAAAATCCAGCTCAAAAATATCAATTTCAAATCTTTATATTAAATCAACCTTAAAAATCACTTCTTTCCATAAATAACCTCAAATTACAACAGTAAAAAAACCCAAATCACAAATTTACCAACAAAACAACCCAATTAAACAAAAACTCTGTTCACCAAATCACCTATTACAACAAATAATTCCATTAAAATTCAAAAAATAATAGTTTAACAAAACTGATACTTACAAACGAATTAGTGTTATCAGCACTTGAATCAGATACACCAAGCCTTTAGTCCCTCTCATGTAATCAATTGATTGATGTTCAATTTAAAAAGCCCCTTTTGAGGCTGTAAAGATTGTTGTATATATTAGGGTTTTGGTGTGATTTTTAATTGTTTTGTTTTTTCAAATTGGGGGAGATGTTATAATGTGGGCACGTGCTGTTGTCGGGTTTTTGTTTGGGCTTTTTGGTACTTAGCCCATGTTAAGTAGATCAATACTTGTGTAAGTATACAATACTAATTTTGTTTGTAGATGAGTTTAAGCTAAGGGCGTGTTTGTTGGGTGGATTTTTAAGCATGGATTTGACTTTAGGATTATATTTATTTGTTTGGTTAATATCCTAAAGAGAAAACATAACCATCACAACCTCCGACACCAAAGCAAGAAAATAAGTGGGTTTAACCATTTTCATTACCATTATATATTCACAGATGACCTTCGTAATTTAATTTATAATAATGAATTTATTAACATATAGTTATATAAAATTAATTAATTTGTGGGTCCAAATTTTTTATATAAAATTCAAATCCTACCCCAAATCCAAATCCTAATCCTAATCCAAATCCTAATCCTAAACCCACCTATAAACCAAACCCCTAAATAAATCATAACGAGTCCCTCATGCTGAACTATTTATTTTTACTTTATCTTTTTTTGTCGTGTAGCGCTTTTTAATATAACTACGGTGCTTGTTTTTCATTTTATCAAGAATATGTTGTTATCGTAGAATAAATAGGTCCAGTTCTTAACAGAATATATTGTTATTAGAGAATAAATAGGCCCAAGCCCTTGGCCATGGTTTGAGGCATGTAGGTTTTACCATTATAAATAATGGTTGATAATAAAGTTATACCCACGGATTTTATCATTGTCTTACATTGCCAGAAATGGCCCGATCCTCAGACCAGTGGCTAGTTGAGCCGCCATTTTTATACAATCCACAAATCTCTATCTCACTTAAAAAAAAAAAAAAAAATCATAGCCACATCTTCCCGTCACCAAGAAGAATAAGAAGAATGAAGAAGCTATGAATATTATTATTCTTGTTGACGATGCATTGCTTTCTTGTTATCCGACTTATCTCGTTGTATGCTTTTTATTTTATCTTAACCAACTAAAACTTGTCTTGTAGCTATAGTTATATTCGGTTATGCGTATTTATCCGGTTTATTTTTATTTTATGTCGAATCTAGGGTATTTAGTCCCGAGACGACTTTTGTTGGTGTCGAATCTAGGTTTTTATTCCCGGACGACTTTTGTTGGTGTCGAATCCGGTATCAATTCCCGAGACGACCTTTGTTTTATGTCGAATCCAGGTATCAATTCCGAGACGATCGTTAAAATCTTCCACGCCTCTCCTTCTCGATCCGATCATCATCTTCATACACTTTTCTCACCTCCATTCTATATCTTCTAAAAAAAAAAAAAATAATAAAAATAAAAAAATAAAATCTTTATGTTTTCTATGGAAAACACGCCCGCTTGTTTGGGTTACTTCGTTGAAGTTTAGAACCAACTTTCGTTGTCTCATCTTTGTTTAGTTGTACTGATACTTTGGTTTATCTGTTTATTGATGTCATCAAGATGCTCTCCGCTTGTCAACGTCAAATGTCTCATCAACAATTATTTACTTGCTTTGGTTTATTGTTTATTAGCTTTAATTCCGCTGAAAGCCATGATTTCGCATTTCGAATCATGTGAAATATTAGAGAATAAATAGCCCAGCCTTATGGGTTCGAGGCATGTAGGTTTTACCATTATAAATAATGGTTGATAATAAAGTTATACCCACGGGTTTTATCATTGTCTTACAAATGTTACGTTAACTATTTTTTTGCAAGCGTCGCGTTTATTTTTATTTTTATTTATTTTTTTTTTTTGTGCCAGGTTGGGGAGGGGTTGTTTGTTGCCGTATTTTGTTGGATTGTTTTCTTTTATCGAAGGTATTTTAAAACTAATGTACGATTTTGTCTACTATCAAATTTTCTCTGTGTTTCTTCGAGCGGACATTCAACTCTCATTGGTGAAGGAATAAATTCATTATATTTCTATGTTTTTTATAAGTGCTCAAATGTTAATACAAATAAGTCGTAAAACGCTTATTTATATTTTACGATCTTCTAATGTTTTGTCGATAACAAACGAAAAATCATGTTAACGAAACAAATAAAATACGTAAATGGTTTGAACTAATAGTTTCTAACATATTCACATTTTCACATAAAACACTAAAACAAGTATAAGTGATTTTATGATTTAGTAATACATATGTACAACAACTAGTGTTTACATATTTGGGTAAAATATACACATAACTAGTATGTAGTATATCGGGTATTATAAATGGGTAGAAACTTAAGTATCACAACCCATTGGGCAAATACATTGAATGTAGTCAGTACAACTCAAAGCCCATAACCCATGGATCTTGACCCATAACCCATTGCATGACATCATGCTTATATCATACATGGATAATATCCATAAGACCCATGGATCAACCCATACCCAAGTGACTAAGTGCATTGCACTCAAAGATACATTGTATCTAGCCAAAGATCCATGGTTCAACCCATGACCCATGACCCATAACCAAAATACCCATGGGCAAAGAGGAGCTGCCCACGGATCCCTAGCTTAACGCTAGACGGATCCTCAGGAAGGGATCCGTGGATCCGGGAAACAGAGGATTTTTCCTCTATAAATAGTGAGCCATTTCTTCATTATATCTCACCCTTTCCAATACACTTTCTCCCCGAGTTAAATCTCACTAACCTTAGATCCAAGAGATCTATGTTTGTAGTTTTGTTTTGTGTGATCTTCTAGGTTCCTCTTAAAGGCAAGATCACCACCTTTGAAGTCGAGCAAGCTCAAGTCCATGAGTTGCCATGCTTCCTCATCATCAAGGCTATTGAAGTCCTCTTGTTGATGATCTCTTTCTTTCTTCAAAGAAGTGTAGTGTTGAAGACATTAGTGAAAGATGTCTCAAGTGTCAAGACGAAGATATTAGTGAAGGGTATCTATCGCCTATAGGATAAGCACTGTGGTAGGTGCTTAGAAGTCAAGACAAGAAGCATTAGTGAAAGGTGCTTAAGTCAAGACTTGAAGCATTAGTGAAAGGTGCTTAGAAGTGAAGACACAAGACATTAGTGAAAGGTGTCTTGTAGATCTAGTCAAAGGCATTAGTGAAAGGTGCCTTAGATGTACATTCGATATGGTGTGTTTCATGTACTAGATAGACTAGCATTAGATCCAAGGATATTGATGTCCTTGATGATGTTGTAAAGGAGTAGATCTCCTTCGGGATTAGTCGTTGGTGTAGTGTGGTAGTAGTTCCTCCATTGCAATGGAACTAGGTGCTTAGCCTAGTACCCAATAAAGGGTAGGCGACGCCAGAAGGTGTAGTTCACCTTGGTGTGAAAGAACTAGGTACTTAGCCTAGTACCTTATAAAGGGTAGGCGACGCTGTGTAGGTTTGGTTCACCTTGAGTGAAAGAACCCGTGGTTAGCCTAGCACCGAAAAAGGGTAGCGACGCCAAAGGCTTCTCCGCCATAAGGAGATTGGTGTAGTGTTTACAAACTCTCGAGTAGGTGACTCGGGAGTGGAGTAGGCAAGGAAGGTGTCCTTGTAGCCGAACCACTATAAATACTCGTGTTGTGGTTTTGTGCTTTTACTCTTATCTTTTCATTACATATCTTTATATGCTTGTTTATCAACATCCAACACACACAACCAAATAGATTGACATAAGTCGATCTAAATAGTTTAAAAGGAAGTTTTAATTGGTAAAACTATTCAACCCCCTTCTAGTTTTCCACAATTGGCATCGAGCTTCGCTACCAAGTTTCTTGAAGTATATTGTACTTTAAAAACTTGATACGATCCATGGTTAATTGAAAACTACAAAGAAAGTTTTTTTAACAAACACCATGTCTTTTAAAACTTTATGTTTGGATGTTGATTTGATAACAACATTTTTCTTATTTATTTTCATTTAATTGCACTAATCTTCTTTGTCATGTTGATTAGTCAAAGCTCATACCCACCAAGCTTTAGGAGTCGCTGGTAACAAGAATACCTTCCTTAAGAAGGTATCTTAAACGCAAAGGAGCGGGAATAGTCTAAGTGACATTTGTCGTGTCATTTGTAAAGACATTCCTAAGTGCGCTAGAGGTATGTTTTTCTTTTACTTTGCTTGATAATTAAGTATACCCATTTAGGTATTTATATGATTATCTTTTGTGCAATTACATGTTTTACATGAAGCTTCATTAGAAGCCTTTTTCTCACATACGTGTTTTATTTCTCGCCTAAAGTCGTGGTATATAAAACTTATGTTTTGTTTCTTTTAATCCAATAATAAAACAAAACACGAATTTCAAAAATTCCTCCTTCCCTATAAAAACTCCCACCGTCGACCATCTCATCAAACCCTCACTTTTTCAAATCTTCCAATTTCAAAAATTTCTCTCTTTCAAAAACTTCATCTTCCTCCTCATTTCATCTCAACCGAAACCAAGAAGATCCGTCATCAACATGGTTTACATCGCACTCGTGCTCATCGCCCTAACACTCATCGCACTTGTGTTCCCTATGATGAAGTTCACATACGGAGACATTTACTTTGTGTTGTTAATCTATATTGGGGTTATATACCCAATCCTTTGTATCATCCTTAGTATTGAAATGCAATATTATTAATCTAGTTTATCTAGGTTACTATTATGTGTTTATCATTTCTTTTGATTTATATGTTTTATATTTTTCGTGATACATTAGAGGTCATGTATGCATGCTAAAAGAAAATGTAGGATAAAACATACTTCGTGGTATAAAACCGAAAACCTATGCTTTTATCAAATCTATTTCTATTACTACGATCCACGGATCCCTGAAGATATACTAGCCGGATCCCTTTGTAAAGGAACCGGGATCCAGACATCGAAAAACATTTTTCATGCAAGATTAAAACCACTATCTTTCTAAAAGTAATAATCCACTAGAAAATCAAAACCTTAAGTAGTTGGAGTGTTAAAACCATTGTTAATAAAAATCTAGTAAAACATTAGATAATCATAGGTTGACCACAAACACCTCTTTTATTAACTTATCATTTCTATAGGTTCAACCATGACGCATGAATATGAGTTTGATTTTTCACCACAAGCGCCTACACTCCAAACATCTCTCTTGAACCCAACACACCGCAATCATGTCCGGGTTCAATAATCTCGAAACCCGCTACTTCCATGAAGGACGATTGACACACTTCTACAATTCAAGAAGGTATCAATACCTCCTTCCGAGCCATAGGACTAGAATGTCTTCTTGAAATCAACGGAAGATATGTCCAAGGTTCATAATGGAATTCTTCCGTCAAGTCGAACTCGCTCGTAACGAGGATCGCTTTCATCTCTTTGGTTTTATATCAAAACCAAAAGTTCACTCTAACCCTTGGGCATTTTGCTCACATCCTCCGGATTCCAAATCATGGACAATGCGCTTCACCAAGATTGGTCTCTTGATTCTCTCTTCAACTTTCGTGAAGAAAATAGTCCATATTGTTCACACATACCCTCCTGAAGATTTAAATCGCATAATATGCAAACCTCGACCATATTACTCCGATCCAAACATTATTTTTACAAGGATATCCGAGAAGAGTACAAACCTCTTGCACTCATCCCACGTGAAAATGTTTGGAGTCTTAGGGAAATCGAGAAATTCTTCCCGCTTGTTGTGCTCACATGTTGTACTGTTTGCTAACACAACAACCATACAATCTCGCCTATTTCTTTGCAAGGCGAATTGTAAATCTTCAAAGCTCCAAGAACAAACTCATCCCTTATGGAATGTTCTTGACGCTGCCTCTACCATAATGTTATGCACTTCCATCCTCAATTTCAAAGTCCGTTGTACGTATTTGAACAAGATGATGGAACCGCTAAACATATCTCTCATGAAGACTTTCTTCATTCTTGACTCCACCAACACTCATCAATCACATAATGATCCTCCTAGCGAAAACACTCAAGAAACATAGTAGTATTCCAAAATAGGATCAATTCTCAGATTCGTGCTTTATCAATGTAATCCAATTTCTTTCATGAAATAAAACATCTTACATTTGATATCTTAGTATTAGAACTCCTTTAGACTAACCTTGAGATATAATGCATTGTCAAGATCATTGCATACCTTTAGTAAAGGTTCTCACGAGCGATGGACGGATCCCAAAGTTTGTGTTAGACGGATCCCTTCACTTAGGGAACCGTGGATCCGCAAATGTAAAATGCAATTGCAAGCATTATATTTCAAAGATATCCTTAGAACACCTCACACTAATCTAAACATAGTATCTTAAGGCAAATTAAGTCCTTATCAAGATAGGTTGATCCTTCCTACTCACACACCTAGATCACACTCTAAAACGCTTGTAGATCTACCGCTTCATTTTAATCCATTACTCTTCCGCCTCAAACTCACACTTCATTTTTTACTTGATCCTCACATCTAGTCTTAGAAATCTTTCGATTATGACAAAATTGATCATAAATCATCCTCACCTCAAAATTGATCAAAGTTGATCAAAATCTAGTTTTTCCATCTCAAAGCCTTTAGGATATTTTCCAAAACACAATCCTAAGACACAACCTAATCTCTAGGATCATTTAGCTTCAATTGACACTCTCATCTTTAGTGTCATCCTTGCTCATTCATTGGTACTCATGAAAGTTCCAAATCCTTCCATAAATAACAATCATTAGCTACATCATTCATTACCTTCAAGTACTCAAGCACCCTTCATTTAAAACACTTAGAAGACCAAACACTCAAGATGTTATAGGTCTTAGATCTTAGAAACATCATTTCCACTCTTTCATAATCACGAAAGCCGATCCCTAGGATTAGCCTAGACGGATCCCTCTCGAGGAGGAACCGTGGATCCGGATGACGCTTAGGTCAAATCTTGCTAAAACAATCATTTCAACTCATCTTCCTAACTCAAACACTCCATCTCATCTTAAATGAGTTCCTAGATCAATGCAACCTCTCAAGTTGACTCTTGTGCATGTTAATCATCACATTCCAATGAATCCTAGTGGCTTAAGGCTTAAATGCACTTGCCAATTCTCTTGGTTTATAAACCACTTTGTTAGACCTCCATAGTCATCACTCTCATCCTAACTTTCAGCTCTTGCAACCTCTTGAAATCATCTCATCATGAGGAAAACCCCAAGTAGTAACTTATCCACCAAAGAACCACCCATGAAAAAGGCTCGTGTTATACACGAAATTTCTTCAACCGAATCATCTCCGGTCAAGCCAACAAATGATAGAATCCTTCATCATCCAATCAAAACAATTCCAAAAAGGATTGTACCCACAAAACTACCTATGCCAAACACCACCATACCTCCTAGGCCAAACAATATCATCTCCACTAAACCATCACCATTGATTCCTAGAGCTATCTCATTTACATCCCCTATCATCACCACACCTCTACAACTTAGAGGACTTGCCTCCCAGGCCGCCTCATCCACTTCCGCGACAACATTCTCCTCATTAGAGGAATAATGGTTCAAAATCAAGGTGTTGAGTCAACACTTGCTCCGGCTTCCTTTTCGCCGCTTCCATCATATAATCCCATTTGGATTATGAGAAATCATCAAAGTCAACCACCCGACCATATGGATGTTGACACTTCTCTACCACCACCATCATTCTTGGTCGAGTCATTCTCAAATGCACCTCCACCAATCCTCCATCGCTTGAAGCTCCATTAAGCCGCTTCACTTGATCCTTCGAATCAAGCCATTTCATTTCATCCACCACCACTACCTAGCCATGACAAAGATTGCTATCATTGTCAACATGTTGAGAGTTTGATACATGAAGTACGAGAGACCAACGTTTATGTTCTATCATCTCCTCGAACGCTTCGACGAGATCAAACCTAAACAAAACTTGAGCTAGAAGATTTTAGTGGTGTCCTAGCATCAAGCGTTAGTTGGTCTAGAAATTCCTAGTCATGTATTTTCTTATTTTCTTAGTTTTTAGAGTCATGTATATCATAACTCTAGTTTTATTAAATGGATATTACATGCTACTTGTTATTTTGCTGAGCATATGTATTCATATCTCATTTATGTGATAACATTACTTGTTATATCACCTTTGCTGATTTTAGTCATCACCGACGGATCCCTCGATTGCTGACGGATCCCTACTAGAGGGAACCGTGATCCGTGAAACAGAAACGTTTTTCCTACTAACTTGAACCACATTTGCGTGAAATTGTGAATTATACTTGTTTTCTAACCCTTGTTTTGCGCTTATTCAATTAACACATGAAGAATTTGACACCCTAAAGCTGGGGGAGCTTGGTGTCAAAATAATACGCTGCAAAATTACTTGCAACCTTAGATTTATATTTCATGACTTCCGCTGCAAAATTGCAATCATCTAGGGGAGCACACCACACATAGACGTAATCTTTGCAAAAGTTAGTTGCAAATGAACTAGATTAGAATTAGTTTCTTGACGCCTTACTTAGGGATGGACTCGTCAAGGGGAGTAACGACAAGATCCTTTCCTGCTACTTGCTCTCTACTTCTTTTACTCTTATTTCTTTCACATGTTTTTTTTAAAACAAAAACGATGTGTTGCTTTTCTTCAAACACTTTTGTTTCGACAAAAGGGGAGAAGAAAGTAAAACTACAAATTCAAACGCTATTTATTTTAGCTTTTCCTTAAAATAATTTTATGTTTTGTCATCAACAAAAGGGGAGATTGTTAATACAAATAAGTCGTAAAACGCTTATTTATATTTTACGATCTTCTAATGTTTTGTCGATAACAAACGAAAATCATGTTAACGAAACAAATAAAATACGTAAATGGTTTGAACTAATAGTTTCTAACATATTCACATTTTCACATAAAACACTAAAACAAGTATAAGTGATTTTATGATTTAGTAATACATATGTACAACAACTAGTGTTTACATATTTGGGTAAAATATACACATAACTAGTATGTAGTATATTGAGTATTATAAATGGGTAGAAACTTAAGTATCACAACCCATTGGGCAAATACATTGAATGTAGTCAGGTACAACTCAAAGCCCATAACCCATGGATCTTGACCCATAACCCATTGCATGACATCATGCTTATATCATACATGGATAATATCCATAAGACCCATGGATCAACCCATACCCAAGTGACTAAGTGCATTGCACTCAAAGATACATTGTATCTAGCCAAAGATCCATGGTTCAACCCATGACCCATGACCCATAACCAAAATACCCATGGGCAAAGAGGAGCTGCCCACGGATCCCTAGCTTAACGCTAGACGGATCCTCGTGGAAGGGATCCGTGGGATCCGGGAAACAGAGGATTTTTCCTCTATAAATAGTGAGCCATTTCTTCATTATATCTCACCCTTTCCAATACACTTTCTCCCCGAGTTAAATCACTAACCTTAGATCCAAGAGATCTATGTTTGTAGTTTTGTTTTTGTGTGATCTTCTAGGTTCCTCTTAAAGGCAAGATCACCACCTTTGAAGTCGAGCAAGCTCAAGTCCATGAGTTGCCATGCTTCCTCATCATCAAGGCTATTGAAGTCCTCTTGTTGATGATCTCTTTCTTTCTTCAAAGAAGTGTAGTGTTGAAGACATTAGTGAAAGATGTCTCAAGTGTCAAGACGAAGATATTAGTGAAGGGTATCTATCGCCTATAGGATAAGCACTGTGGTAGGTGCTTAGAAGTCAAGACAAGAAGCATTAGTGAAAGGTGCTTAGAAGTCAAGACTTGAAGCATTAGTGAAAGGTGCTTAGAAGTGAAGACACAAGACATTAGTGAAAGGTGTCTTGTAGATCTAGTCAAAGGCATTAGTGAAAGGTGCCTTAGATGTACATTCGATATGGTGTGTTTCGATGTACTAGATAGACTAGCATTAGATCCAAGGATATTGATGTCCTTGATGATGTTGTAAAGGAGTAGATCTCCTTCGGGATTAGTCGTTGGTGTAGTGTGGTAGTAGTTCCTCCATTGCAATGGAACTAGGTGCTTAGCCTAGTACCCAATAAAGGGTAGGCGACGCCAGTGAAGGTGTAGTTCACCTTGGTGTGAAAGAACTAGGTACTTAGCCTAGTACCTTATAAAGGGTAGGCGACGTTGTGTAGGTTTGGTTCACCTTGGAGTGAAAGAACCCGTGGTTAGCCTAGCACCGAAAAAGGGTAGGCGACGCTGTGAAGGCTTCTCCGCCATAAGGAGATTGGTGTAGTGTTTACAAACTCTCGAGTAGGTGACTCGGGAGTGGAGTAGGCAAGGAAGGTGTCCTTGTAGAAATACTGCCGAACCACTATAAATACTGCTAAGTCGATCTAAATAGTGGTTTTGTGCTTTTACTCTTATCTTTTCATTACATATCTTTATATGCTTGTTTATCAACATCCAACACACACAACCAAATAGATTGACATAAGTCGATCTAAATAGTTTAAAAGGAAGTTTTAATTGGTAAAACTATTCAACCCCCTTCTAGTTTTCCAATAAACTTCAAAGAAGTAGTAAAAAATTTAGATCACATTATATACCAGACAAACATCAATATAGATAGGCCGTCTAACCCCCCCTTCCCCTCGAATCCCTTTTGCCATTTCAACACTCTTTTTCAATAGCATGCTTCAAATTTATTGGTAGACTGTTGTAATAACAAAAGGAAGTAGAAGGGAAGCTTAGACAAAGCCACTATGATGAACATCATATGTCAGTATTTAGAAACGAAGAACGCGGTGGACTTTAGAGTGAGGAAAATCTCAGCGATGACTCATCGGTTAGGATTGATACACTATAAAGGCCAAAACGGTCTTCGTTTATAAATACTGACATACGATGTTACATGTAATATGTGATACAGTAAAGGAGTAAATTTTTTCTAAAAGACTCCTTCTTTGAAAGTTAGTAATAAAAGGGCACCGCACTAACTTGTCCAGACATAAATGTATGTAGATGTCAGGGTTGTATAATGAAGCTCAGATCTACAATTCCTTAAGCAACTGTATCCGGTCATCATGGCTGCAACCATACAAATATTTTAAGTTACCAAGCCAAGTTACATGTATATTTAGTCGCATTCATTGGAAAATTAATAGGTTGAAAATTCGTCATTGCCTCTTTACTAATAAAATTCATTATTGCCATAATGGACAGTTCCTGTGTGTAAATCCATATCAGTAACACACATTATTTAGGACACAAAGTGCATGTTTTTTGCATATTTTTAGTTCCAGTTCCACAAAAGGCCCTGATCAATAATAGATTGCAAGGTCCAAAGAAAGATGAGAAACAAAAGAGAATGCTGCGAAACAGCAACCTGCACCAAATTACTTGACACGCCGTTCCCTTTCGTTTCACATCCTTCTTTGGTCAATTACACTATATTAATGATCGAAGCGTTTTTTGGAACTGAATCAAAGAACATGCATAAAACAGATGAATCAAAGAACATGTATTACGCAACACATTTTCAGATTGTGGAATTCGTTCTACTGAATATGTTGAAAACTAGAAGGGGGTTGAATAGTTTTACCATTTTAAAGTTAATTTGCTTTGAATAACAATGGGTAAATTCAAACAATATAGATAAACAAGAATAAATAATATGCAAGTAAAGGAAGAAACGATCAAACTACAACACGATTGTTTATAGTGGTTCGGTCTACAATGACTCTTTTTCCTTGCCCTACTCCACTCCCCGAGTGTCCAACTCGAGAGTTATCTCCAATAATCAACAAGCTCCTTTAACTGGAGGAGAAAACCTTTACACATCGCTTACACAATATTTCTGACACAAAGCTAGATGTCGAGTCCTTTTACAAGGGCACAACCACTCCCAACACACTAAGTATTTTAAGGACTAAAATACTAACCACTCACACACAGAGGTTTATGATGGTTTGGTACAAATAATGATGTATAAATAACAATCATTCATACAACAATAAATAAACAAGACTTGCAACAATTCGTTGAAGCTTGGAATGTCTTGATCTTCTTTGCTACAAAAGAGGATCACTAAAAATGAAATGAGGATGAGTTAGATGAAAGAGAATGAGAGAATGTATGTGTTTTATGCTTAGAAAGGATGAGAAAACAACTTGGTTTGGCTTGCTATTTATAGCCAAATGTATCAGCAACCCACGGATCACACGAAACCAAAAACATAGTTCCGTCCGTGTTATTTTTTGGTTTCGTGGGTCTGACAAAAAATCTCAACAAATATTTACCATATCTTACCAAGATCTTAACATATCTAACCAATATTGCATTTGATATGTTGAGTGAAAATCTAAACAAGATATCCAAGAAATCTTTTAAGGATTTTCATGATGATGCAACATATGATGTAATATACATTTTTTATTTTTAGTTTTATATGTTTGTGTAAATAAACATTGTAATGTACATGTTAGGAAACTTGATGTGTAAATACTAATTTGTTTGTAAAAGACTAGAAGTGTAATGTGTCTCTTTGTCTAATATCCAAAATGACAAACTACCATTTTCTTAACAAGTGTTGAACACATTTTGTGTTTTAAGAAAAACTTGTAGCTACATGTAAAAGTCTTGATTAGATTTATACTTTTGCTAAAATGAAATTTATTATTGTTAACAACAAAATATAGCAAAGATCGTAAAATATAAATAACGTCTTTTAGATGATATTTGTATTAACAATCTCCCCTTTTTTGTTGAGGACAAAACATAAATTTTATTTTTAAATGTTTGTATAAAGTTTTTCAAGAATTATAAAAATATGAGTTTTAACTTGAAGATTTTGATAAACTAACTAGTTGAAGAATAAAATGTAATAATCTTCTCATTTCAAGTTATAACTATTTTTCTTCCCTTTTTGTCGAAACAAAAAGAAGAGGCGAAGCGGAAAATGTAATGAGCCCGAGCCAAATGCTCACCCTTGGCCAATGCTCTCCCTTAATTGGGTGCCAAGAGAAAGATACATGGATTATAAAAAGCTACAAAACAAAGGTTAGTGAACATACTATAATAAAACATAATTATCACAACCAACATACAATCACCAAAATGATTACAACCAACAAATAATCACTTAGAGTAACCAACATCATTAGAACAAAAATCATTCATTAGTAAAATTTTTATGACTAAAAGTCATAAAATAGAAAATAATGGAGATATGTTGACATAAGAAAGAAAATAAATCCTAAAAAAATAACTTAAAAAATAAAAATCCTATAAATAATTAATAACCATCCTATTGTGGTGGAGGATGAGAAAGAACGTTAATACGCTCAAGAATGTGGTTGAGGATGAACCTCATTTCATCTTGAAGTTCATGGACCATAATACGGGTCCTTTCACTTAGATGAGCGGTTCGCTCACAATGGGAGCAACCATGGCGAGGTTGGTTTGGTGGTAGACTAGGTTCATTGTTTGGTGGTGAAACATTGGTTGAATGATGGTTGAGATTGGGTGGAGCAATGAGGGAAGAGAGCAAAGCGGTTTGCATTTGCACTGCCTCATTGATATGAGAATCTACCATGTTAGAGAAGGCTTGGAAATTATCTAGGTGAGCTTGGATCTCTACTTGAGATTGTGGGTAGACTTCCCACATGGACTCACCAATATCTTTAATATGTGGAGAAAATGAGTGAGGTGGTAGAGTATGATCTCCATATAGTGGCCCATGGATTTCTTTGTGGATTGGGTGAAAAAGTAGAGGTCTAGGTTCATCTTGAAAAGGCTCATTTGGCATAAAGGATGTCTTGGAGGTTCATGAGCAATACGCTAAATGGTGCCAAAAGATGGAAGATGTGGGGGTTTGTTGGCCTAGGTAGTAAGTCATCCAAATCATCCGCAAATGGATGAGGAGATGTTGGTGGTGTTGTAAAAAGTTCAAGTGGAACAAGTTTTGGGGATTTTGGTGGTGCAGGTGTTTTAGAGGTGATAATTGGTGTTTTGGTTGGTGGTGGAGTAGTCACAATGATGGTTGATTTTGGTGGTGGAGTTGGAGTACTTAAGTTAAGGAAGTTCTCATCTCTAATGGGTGATGAGATGTTGAGTGGTGAGGAATCGGATGATGAGGAGTTCAAGTTGACGAAGCAACATGAACGTACACTCATTCTAGCGGTTTTCTTAAGTGGCTTGGTTGAAAGAGAAGAGGTTGAGGATTTAGTCATTTTGACTTTGCTTAAGAGATGCTAAGTGTATGAATAGGTGTTAGTGAAGATGTGAAAAATTCAATCATGTAAGTGTTTAATTTATAGAACTAAGGATTCATGGAGAATTGTGTTTGATTTGATGTTAATCCATACAAGAAGGGTGGTTTCTAATCATATGAATGTGTTTAATAGTATGTCAAATCATCCTGAGTCAATCCATTTAGAACGAGTTGAGTAAGATGTGAAATATTTGCAATAAATGAACTTTAATCATTGCAAAATCCTGGAAATAGGTTGGCCACGGATTGCAAGGAACCAAATTTTTGGTTCCTTCCTTTATGCAGAAAGGTAACTTGAGTGAATTTTGAGAAATTTCAAATTATGGTGGGAAATGCATGTCCTATTGGTCTAATTTAGTTCAAGATATCCTAATGTGATTAAGTATCAATAAAAACTATCCTAGTAACAAAAGTGAGTGCTTTAGAGTGCGGGATTAGAACGTAATTTTATCTGATCTGCTGCAGGACCCACGAAACCAAAAAATTATATAGACGGAAGCATGGTTTTGGTTCCATCTGGTCCGTGGGTTCATTTCTAACGGAACCAAATTTTTGGTTCCGTGCTATCCGTAGAAGCCAATTCCTTAACAGATGGCTTTTTTGACAGCCCGAACCCCGACCGAATTTTGTAATTTTGCTGTTTACATGTGTAACCAGTTAGTTGTGATTAGGAAATAACAATAAAACATATACTAACATACGTATATGCATAGATTGAGCAGGGGCTAACGAATTTCTCTACTAAGGTGAAGATGGATAAAAATTGATAACACATAAGTATTATCTTCCTGCAAGCCGAGGTTAGTTCACAGTTGTTCATAGTTAAGTTATCATCTTAGGAGAACAAGTATACATAATACATCATTGTTTTAACACATTGTACCAAACGCTCACACAAACCTCTCATTGCTTGTTCAACTTCTTGTTCATCTTCGTGAGGTACCTTCCAATGCATTTGAACATCCCCTTGTTTGCTTGAACTCAACTGATTGGTTCTTCAACTCGGGAAGTTGTTGTAGGTACTCAAGTAGAGGAAGCCTAGAGTTCGAAGACCATCATCTTCGCTCATTAAGGATGATGAAGAGGAGGGAGGTTGAACACGTTTGCTTTGAGTCTTAGAAACTCTTTTATCACTTAGTGGGACAAAGATGTGATCAACAAGAAAGTAGTCCAAACATATCCCTTTAGGATTTGGTGGAATTGGTGGAATTGATGCAAAGGCCCTATAGACACGAGTGAGAAGCATCCCGTAGGGAAGGGCGATGGTTCTTAGTAAGGGTATGTCCGACATCCTTTTGGCAATGAGGTAGGCTAAGTTGAAAGGTTGGCGAGTGGACAAGCTATAGAGCATGTAACAAAGGCAAGCAATCATGTGATCATGATTTCCTATAGTGCACAAGACATTTGCCCTTAGAATCTCTTCCCACTTTTTGAATTGTGGCTTAAGCTCATTGAGCTCCATGCTAAATGGATCCTTGTTGATTTCAATACCCGTGCGGGTTGTCCTAGTGTTTTGAGTTCTAGGGAGGAAAAGGTGTTCTTGGATAATTTCCTTTGCAACTAGAGGAGTGTCGTATGGAGGCATACGATCAACAATTGAATCAAGGATTTAAAGGGACCACTTGTCCGTGTAAAGGCATGTAACTTCACATGGAATGCCGAGGACTTCCGCAAAGTCACAAAGAGGAATGTGGTAATCTTGTTGGTTGATTTTGAAGCGAAGAGACAAAAGACCATTATCATTTGTTACAAGCATTACACTAGCATAGAACTCTAGAACGAACCTAGGACAAATTTGTTCATTTATGTTTAGGAGACCATCAAAGTGGATGGCGGAAAGTTCGTTAGGAATGTTTGTGCCTTCAATGAAGGATGGGTCAATAGTTCTACCTTCATGGAAATAGCATTTTTCAAGTGCCTTAAAGACTTTCACTTCTTCCTTAGAGAGACCCTTAGTTTTGTGGTGTTTGGGGATGTAGTTAAGAGTGTCGCTGTGATCATAATAGGTTGCGGGAGGCATGTTTGGTTCTAGATACAAAACAATTCACATTTTAATTTAAACGAAAGAGAATTGTGATATTGTGTTCTAGTGTATGTGAAAACGATGTGGAGGTATGGTTATCTCGACTCCTTTTAATGCATAAAAAGAAATTATTAAGTAGTTTAGTAACAAAACGGGAGATAACCCAAACGCTCCTAATTTAATGTGGCTTCAATTGAATGTACCCGAGAATACATATTTATTATGTACTTTCTTTAGCATTCAAGAGACATTATGCACGTGATGAAATAACGTTTTCTATTTGTATGAACAATGAGAAATTGTTTGTCCTAGGTGAGAAGTTTTTCAAAATTTGACATGGGGTTTTTAGCTAATTATGATAATGCCTTATGAGATGTAATTCCTAACTAGGAAAAGCATGATTAGTTAACCAATTTTAACAAATGTGCATCATGATTTGTCTAAGAATAATGCATAATCCCCATGTTTGGTTTTATGCACAAACTAGAAGCCCTAGACTCAGAATCAAGAGAAGGAAAGTAGTAAAAAGACTTACAATTCTGATTAAGGCTGAGATTAGTTGAAGAGAATACCTCAATTGTGAGTTATATGTGTTCTTGGATGAGTTTGAGTCGTTTGTTGTTTATGAGGGAAGAGGTATTTGTTAAAGAATTTCAAAAACTGTTCTAGGGAACCACGGATAGGACGAAACCAAAACAAGGGTTTCGTCCTTGTTGTCATTTGGTTCCGTGGAACCAGTTTTGACTTTGGTCAATTTTTGTTGTGTTTGGTTAAGCTAGTGTTTGGATTAAGGCTTCAACTATAGGTTTGGTTCCATTAGTCCTAATCCGAGTCTAAGAAGATTAAATGGTTCTCGTTTAAGAGGTTTTGTTAGGATGCCAGCAATGTTGTCTTCGAAGGATACTTTCTTTATAGAGATGTTTCCTTTTTGAACATTGTCACGAAGGAAGTGATGACGAATTTCAATATGTTTGGTTTGAGAATGTTGGACGGGATTTTTGCTGAGATCAATAGCTCCTTTGTTGTCGCAAATGTTAGGTCACCATATTATGATCACACAAGTAAGTTAAGATGTAAATAGAAAGAGGTGAGAGTGAGAATGGTCGGATTCTATCACACACACATAAATGAGAAAATGTTTAGCACAAATGAAAGAACCAAAACCCTCCTAAGAGGGTTTACTATCACTACACACTTAAATTCCTTATTCGTTTGGGCCTAAGCATATCATGGGCTTACTACATGAGCCTTGAACTTAATGAATATAAGCCTAATTATCAACCTATTACAATACTAATGACCGACACTTGAATAATAGTTACACGTAATCCCAAGAATCTCCCCCTAAGGGTTGGTCATTAAATAGATATGGTTTCTTGACGTCTTTCTAGCATTCTTCTTTCTTGTGAGTAGACATGCTTTGAATTCTTTGACTTTATCAGCTTGACGTCTTTTGTTTTCATTGTTCATAGTTCTTTGTGGTTGGGGTGATCATATGTTGTTTTTCGCCATTCGTCAACTTCTGTGGGTTAGTTGTCTCCTCGTCTTTCTCCACCATGCTCACACTTCTTTTGACTTTGACTTCCAAATGTGATGTAGTTCTCGAGTTTTTAAACTTTGTTGATTCTTTGACTTTGAAGAAGAATCATATATACTTTTTGTTGCCATTGAATTTGAGAGAACTTCATGTGTGATGTTATTGGTATGAGTATGGGGAGATAGTGCGGTCTTCCCTCCAAGTAAAAATCATCAGTACCTGCATGAATATGTTAGTGAAAATACCAATCGATCACGGTGGAATTTTCTTGAAGAATTGACCACTACGATTGTTTTACTGATGAATGTCTTGATTCCATTCATCTTGGTCGGGTGAATCAGCCGTCCAAATCTCATAAGGGACAGTTGGCATTACATTGAATATTTTCAAGTAATGACCCACATCTTCAAGACTTGATTCATGAAAGGAATCTCCTTAGCGGGATTTCCAGCACTAACAAGTTCGAATGTCGAGGGTGTTAACAACATAGTGTGAGAACACATCTCTAATTCTTACAAAGGCTGTTCCTGAACTGGAGGCCCTCAAGTAGGCTAACACGATATACCAAAGTATATCTACAATTCAGGTGAATCGCTAAGGTACACCGAAGCATCACCTCACGACTGTAGACCGTTTGAGACACACTAAGCGTAACCCACAAGGGGTTACCGAAGTGACCTATTGTCAGGGTTGTTTGATGTTGACCCTGGCAGGAGTTTCCATTTAATCACTGAGGATCACAATTGTGAATCATCTCATAAATGTTCTCGGCAAATTACTAAGATCTGCGTAGGAATCTAGAATTTATCACTTGTGTCCTTATTGTTGAACAACAAGTGATGAAAAATCAAGTGTTCCTAAGAGATCTTTTAATGAATCTCGTGGCTCTAGATACGATTAGTGCACTTTGGTTTTCCTAAGTGGAGACTAGGGAGAGGGTCTCCTTCTTCAATACCAACCATCTCTAAGAGAAAGTCGATAGATTATGTAGGGTTTCCTGTGAGAATGAAACAAGCTCTTTTGAGAGAACTTGAGTGGCTTAGAAGGTTTAGTGCAGTGCGTCACTGGGTCCATGACGACTTTGTCTTCAATACCGGTGTCATCTTTGTGACAACCAGTAGCAAATGAGTTGAACCCGGTGTCTGCCCTAAGTTGAATCATATGGAGGGATTTTTCTTTTCACCCTTTTCTTTAACTTTTCTTTTTAATTCTTCAACTCCTTATTTCTCCATTTCTCATATTTTCCTTTTTCAATCATAACTAAGGACTTCTAATTTCTAACTATTGGTGATGTCCTTGGGTAGATCCCTTCGGCTCTGGAGGATCATAGGACGTTTATTCCTAAACTTAGCCACCTTATAACTCCACGACTATCTTATGTTGCCATAAAATCGTTTACTTGAAAATCTCTCAAAGCGTTTATGAATAGAAACATGTTTTGAAACACTTTCAGAGTTTTGTATTTTCAGAAATACTTCCCTCCACATGTGCTTATGAGTTTTGACTTAAATTTGTACAGTGAGGGTAGAGTGCGCACTTTTGAATTGATCGATTCCTGATAGACAATTCCTCGCGAGACACGGTTACATTGTATAGTTAAAGAGTTCCATTGTCAGCTTTTAGGTGACAACTAGCTCTAATAACTACCTTGAAGATGTGAACAAACCTTGAAAAGGTTGTCAAACCCGTCAAAGTTCATGTCTATCAAGAATTTCTCGAATTGGTACAATCTACTAAGACACGTCTTGAAGACAAGTCTTTTTGATTTCTGACATTTTATAGCTCATCAGTTCATGGGTTAAGTCTTAGCACTTTGAAATTCCATTTACTTTATACATATTTTGATCACATATATTTTTCTCCCCCTCAAAAATGGCATACTGATGTCGTTGTTGATGAAATATTGATTTAAAATATGACCATTCTGAGTTTGCGAGAAGATTTCCACAAGAACTTTTGCATTTGAATAAAATTGTATGCAAATACTCCCCCTCAACAAGTAATATTAACTTTTGAGGTTTTGAAATACGAGAGGGAATACTTGTTCTTTTGAGCAAAATTATGAAAATTATTGAAAGTTTGATTAATTTTAGTCAAAACTAAGAAGCTTTCGCACCTTATATGAGGATTGTGACACTGAAGCGTACCACAAGGTCCTTTCTTTACAAGCACGGGTTGTACACTGTTATATGAGTACTAACCATAATATATATATCAAACAAAATAATAGTTAAGAATATTCAAGAATATCAAATGTTTACACAACACAAACAAACTACTGAGGACGTTGGAAATCAGAATAGGAAAGCTCGGTCTTCCTACCACGTAGTTGATACGCGTACAACGCGTGTTCGGGGTCAAAGGAAACTTCCTTTTCTTCGAGCAAGTTTTTTAACCACCTAGGCAGTGAACCTAATCGTTGTAGTGTAGTATTAGGGTAAGCCTCGGGATTGGTATCGTTCTCTAGGGGAATAGGAATGCTAGTGAGAAGTTACTACGCTAAGGTTAGGGTTGAGGAAGATTATTTTTTTTTATCTTTTTTTATATTTTTTAGAAAATTGAAATTACAAATCTCGGGGTATTGAATTTGAGGGGGTTGGTATTTCTACTGATTACTCTACTATTCTAATTATCTAATTAACTAAGCTAAGGGGTAGTCTATGTCTAAATGATGTTTGCTCGTATGATGATTAAAGATGTGTTTACCTAGATGCTATTACTCCCTAGTTATCTCCTATTGATGGTTGAATTGTCACGTCCTTATTCTTAACACGTTGTGTCTTCTAAGGTTGTAGGGTATGCTTTCTTCCCTAACTCTTTGAGACTACCTTAAGGTTATTGCCTACGAAATCTCTAGGATTCATAAACTAACTCTATGGTTATCTTTGGGTTTTTACCCTACAACAACTTTAGGCGATTATAAACTAACGTTCACAAAGATTACTTAAGCATTAAAAACACAACGAATGACCTATCGCAATCCTAGGTCAATTACAATTAAGATAAGAGACAACCAATCAATATTCAATACCTAGGTTTCATAGATCTAAACAAACACACAAGTAAATTAGCCGGACATGGAAACATGCAAGCATACACACATACAATTGAAGACATAATTGAATCAATGAAGTAAATTACTTATCTTGTGGTACAATAGGGTATGAGAACCCTAAGATACTGCCCAAGATAGCCAAAAATCGTTATTAGGTTTTACTCCACAAAACTACCTCTATAAAATTCTGAAAATTCGAATTGTATATATAGAGTTACAACTTGCGATGGCGTCACTCTTTAAATGTGACGCCGTCGGATCACCGCCATTAGGGTTTCATCTTGACCACGTCAACCTTGTGACAGCATCACCTTATGGTTGTGATGTCGTCGACTTCATCTTCTGACGCCGTCGGGATCTGAATCTAGGCCGTCTGAGTTGTGACGCCCTACTCTTTAAAACCTGACGCCATCGGGTACAAATTAGCAATTTAGCTACTGAGCCATCACAAATTTGGAGCATGTTACGACTGCGTCGCCCTCTAACTGTGACACCATCACCTTCAATTCCAGTAGCTTAAGTGTCTTGATCTTGACTTGGCCATTTTCTTCATATATTCACGCCTTTTCGTCCGAATAAGTGTCATTCCAGCAATTTGCCTTCAAGAGACCTAAAAAGTGAAAAGGAACGAAATTAAGCAGTAACGGATATAAAAGTGGTCGATTAAGGGCTTAAATGACCCTTCAAAAGTGTACCTTTTAAATCCTTATCAAATATCTCTACACTTGGTATTTGCTTGTCCTCAAGCAAATGTGCTTTTGGCCAATTAATTTATAAGTTAGGGGTCATGAAGCATTAGTTTAGAACAATTCACAACAAGTATAAGCCCCGCAAAAGTCATAACAAGCACGGAAATTACATACTAGCACCTCACAAGTGGTGTTTGGATACTCTCATATCTCGGGTGTATGTGAAATATATCAAATTGGAAATGGAAGATAAACACTCATTAACCGGTCCTAGTACATAGATTATCATAGGCTTGACACTAGATCAAACCTCCATCGCTTTGGCGTAAGAACCTAGGAAAAACTATCCAAGAGGTCTTTTAAAGGGTTGTAATGTTAGGCTTACGGTAGAGAAACAAAGGGTTTGGTTGGATAGGCGATTTAGTGGTGACAAGTCAAAAATCTTTATGTTACAAGCATGAAGAATGGCGCTGCTAATCCAAGACTTGACACTATAAACTCTAGATAACTTTGAAACAAACAAACATAAATTTAAAGATAGATGTATGATGGTAGCCCGTCTTTTTTTTTTTTTTTTTTTTTTTTTTTTCATACTCTTTACTCTACCATCCTTTACGATAACATCAAAATAATAGGGATTTATAGGCACATCCCTACACTTGAGTTTTTATTATTTTAACACTAATTTGACCCGAATTGAAAAGATCAAAACACTTGGAGTACATTATTACGTAAATAAAGGGAATTTGAATTTAACGTTCCTTCCCGTCATTTCATAAAATTTAACTTTTCCCATGAGTCTCAATCGTCCCAAAACGTGTACAAAGGATATGACTCGACTTAGCAACTTATGCAAGCAACTAGATAATTGAACTAAGGGTTTAGTATGATAACAATAATGCGCTAAAATTGAGTGCATACAAGGTAGGCTAAGGCGATTTGGGTGTACATTTGGGGTGGATTGTAAACAATGTTTTCATTGATATTCGGAAAACCGAAACATCACGAGAACCGCAAAAGGATAAGCTCTAAGGGGTTAACTAGGGTATCGTGTACTAAAGATGAGTACAACGCAAGGGTGTGGGGGAATTACTCAACCGATGTGGAAGAAGTAATTATAATATGGGTATCAAACAAGGGTTATCCTAATGCCTCTTATCATTTAGTTATTCCTAACTACACAAGTGTAGTCTCACTAGCGATCTCGGAATGCATCACAAAACAAGTTCGAGAATCTATTATACTACCGGTACACTCTCGAAGCATTAAAGATAAATGCTTCAATTCCTACAAATCTAAGGGCGATCCTCACATTATGGGGTGGAATTTGAGTGGGAAAGGGTTTTTTGCTAGTCATATAACTTCCTATCCATGAGATGCCTTATTAAGACTAATGGCCCACTCATACATGTCATGAAAAATTTTAAATTTGGTGCCAAAATTACCCTAACCTATATTTCTAATGGTTTATTACACAAATGATATTGGACAAGGCAAATAGTCAAGGATAAGCATAGTTTCAAAGTTCCCGTTTTATTTTCCCTCCCTACACTTAAACTGAACATTGTCCCCAATGTTCCCCGAAAGTATCAAAGTTATGATAATGGAAGGTAATTAAAAACGAAAGAAACTAATACTCCCCTGATTAGCTCGGTAGGATCCGTGTGAAGTAGTGGTTAAATTCTTATTCAAGAAGAATGTATGCGTGAAAAGCTCCATCCAATCTTATGTATCTTCTTCTTGATAAATAAAACCTGCACACTTGAAGAAAACAAACAAAACCTTTACGTAAATCGGCGGTAACACTATATATGACTCTATTATACCAGGATATAATGCTTGTGGAATGGATGTTTACAGATTTTCCGAAAATTAAGACCCAGAAATTCCAAAATTTATAAGTAGCACGAAAACGAGAAAAGTTATAAGTCATTTTCGCTCCTCCCGACGACGTCAGTTATCCCTGACAAACCTGGTCTGCGATTTTCCGAAAAAATTCGAAAATTTATATCTTTAGAATCGAAATTTTTTGCAAAACATCCATTATGACTCGATACAAGCATTTGACTCTAACAAACACACATGTATATCTTTTTTAATAATCGTAATTCTCATGTTCACGTTCTTTTAAAAAACATGTGTAATCCTCCCTACACTTATCCCTTTTGTAAAATAACTTTATATGTAATTAAGACGAGGTTAAAGACAAAATAAAGCATTTTCACAAATTCAAACATGAGAATAAACAATCAATAAAAAAGATATACAACACACAAACAAGCAAACAATTAAGCATGGGTTGCCTCACACGAAGCGCTTTTCTTTATTTATGAGTCTTGTAGCTAGACTCGAAGTCGTGCCCCTACGTACCTTTATAAGTAAGCTTATCCTCAAGAATGTCATAAGGATCAAACTTATCATTTAAGTTCCTAGTGGTACGCTTAGTTCGGTATGCCTTTTCAAACGTTTCCCCATCGGGGTCATAGATCGTTATCCTAATGTGCCACTCTCCATTACCATCACTAGGCGGTCTATCCTAATTCCACTTATGCTTAGGCTTATCGCTCTCAACTTTCCACTTATTCATGACAAGGTTGACGGGCAAACTTCCTAGGAACTCGTTCATCTTCCTAAACACTAAGGCGTCCTCGAATGGGTTCACTTCCATGTCCCTAGCCAATTCTTTTTCATGGAAAGTTGCTTTACTAGCAAAGGCTTCATCTAGATAGAAAGGTTGTTGGGGACCTATGAAGTCTTTATTAATCCAAGGTCCATATCTAGATGGCGCTCTATCCAACCCGATCTCATGGGGATTTCTCTTCCTTGTAGTAAATATGCTTTTTGACATCGTAAATTGACCTAGCACTCCCTTCTCCTACCACTATTTTAGACATCTTACAATCAATGATGGCACTAGCGGTAGCTAAGAATCCTCTTCCTACTAACAATGGGCATGTCGAGTCCTTATTCATGTCTAGCACATGGAAATCCGCCAAAAGAGTCAATTCTCCTACGTGTACTACCATGTCTTTTATTATCCCTACCGGATATGCAATACTACCGTCCGCTAGACCTAAGATGGTTTCCGTTGGTTCTATCTTACCTAAGTTAAGGCTTCTATGGAGGGACAACGGAACAAGATTGATGCATGATCCTAAGTCGGCTAGAGCATCGAGAGGTTTGGAGGTTCCAAGCCTACATGGAAGAGTGAATAGCTCAGGATCATCTAACTTCTTAGGTAAATTATTTTGCACAAACGCAGACCCATGTTTTCCTAGTTTTAGTTCTCGCTCATATTTTTCTTTTAAAGCATTGTAATAAGGTGCATGAGCTAAGACTTCAAGAACCGGTTTTTCTTGGTGGAGTTCCTTGTACTCCTATTCTAGATTAGGTTTGGGTTCTTGATTGACAGGTTTATCAAGAGTGGGTTGTACCAATGGTGCGGGTCCTTGGTACCTCATTTGGGATTGCTTGGAACCCGTGTTGATAGCATTTACCGAGTGGACCTTTGGGTGTGAGGGTCATGGATGTGCACTCTCCCATGGTGAACAAGAACATGAACTCAATGAAATTGAATTCACTTTTGGGTTCTTTATAGTATCACTTGAGAGTGCTCCAATTTAACGGTCATTGAAGGCTTTTAAGAGGGCGTCAAGATTGTTTATCATCTCGCCTTGTCGTTTCTTGAAATCAGCTTCAAGCTTAGTCAATCTAGTTTCTTGAGATGACATGAATTTAGACGCAATTGCCTCAAGACTAGTGGGGTTCCTGGTGTTTGGAGGGTTGAACCTATTAGGTGGACTAGATGAGCTTTGGGGTGGGTTTGAATTTTGGTTCCACTTAAGGTTAGGGTGATTCCTCCATGAGGGGTTATAGGAGTTTCCTAAGTTGTTTTGTTCGGGCTTGAAAGTGTACCACTTCTCTCTCGCTCCTTCGGTACGCGTGGAGGCGTAGTCCGCAAAATCTTGTTCGGGGAGTCTTGTGCAATCACGAGTGTCGTGGGGACCACTACATAACTCATAAAGTAGAGTGATTTTGTTCACTTGATTTGAAGAATTAGGAGTTTTGTAGGAGCTCATTAGGAATTTTACTTGATTTTCAAGCTCGAGCATCCTACGGTCGGAAGGTTGTGAGTCAATGGGAGGTAAGGAGATTGCCTTTACGGTTTTAGGCAACTCACTGGGGTCATTCCAACTTTCGTTGTCATAGAAAGCAAGGTCCTCTATTATACCCCATGATTCTTCCACGGTGAGATCACTAAGTTTATCACCGCCGCTTGGTCGATGGATCGCTTAGTTGGGAAGTTGACATGATCATAAAAGAGTTGGAATTGAAGCCAAAGATCAATGTTGTGATGAGGGACTCTATGGTGTAAGTCCTTAAATCGAGTCCATGCTTCATAGAGAGATTCACCTTGATGTTGTTGGAACATCAAGATTTCATTCCTAAGCTGAGTAGTTCTCCCTGGTGGAAAAAATTAGGCAAGGAAACGAGAGGTGAGATCATCCCAACTTGAGATGGAGCAAGCGCGTGGTCTCCCGAGTAGTAGCATCGAGGTCGATGGAATCGACGATTTTAAGGAAATCCTTAAGATGCTGATTAGGATCTTCGGAACGAAGTCCATGGAATGCACATCCGTTTTGCACCAACCGGATGGTGTCGGATCGAAGGGCCGTAGTTTGGGCTTGGTCGGGAAGCTCAATGATGTTCCTATAGCCTAGGTGGCTTGGTCTTGAGTATTCACCAAGAGTACGGCCTCTTGGTGGGTCATTTGGTGGTGGGTTGATGAGTGAGGGTTGATTATCACCTTCCATGATGAAAAGTGATAGGATTACTAACAAAGGTCACGAAGAAGGGGGATAGACTACAAGGAAGCTAAAAATGAGAAAAAATCTTACTTGATAGGAATCAAGCAAGGGAACCTAAACGAGGTAGAAATCTAACTAGCTATTCTATTCCCCGGCAGCGGCGCCAAAAACTTGATACGCATACAATGCGCGTTCGGGAGCAAAGGAAACTTCTTTTTCTTCGAGCAAGTTTTTCAACCACCTAGGTAGTGAACCTAATCGTTGTAGTGTAGTATTAGGGTAAGCCTCGGGATTGATATCGTTCTCTAAGGGAATAGGAATGCTAGTGAGAAGTTACTACGCTAAGGTTGGGGTTGAGGAAGATTATTTTTTTATCTGTTGTTTATATTTTTTAGAAAATTGAAATTATGAATCTCGGGGTATTGGAATTGGGAGGGGGGGGTTGGTATTTCTACCGATTACTCTACTATTCTAATTATCTAATTAACTAAGCTAAGGGGTAGTCTATGTATAATTGATGTGTGCTTGTATGATGATTAAAGATGTGTTTACCTAGATGCTATTACTTTCTAGTTATCTCCTATTGATGGTTGAATTGTCACGTCCTTATTCTTAACGCGTTGTATCTTCTAAGGTCGTAGGGTATGCTTTCTTCCCTAACTCTTTGAGACTACCTTAAGGTTATTGCCTACGAAATCTCTAGGATTCATAAACTAACTCTAAGGTTATCTTTGGATTTTTAGCCTACAACAACTCTAGGCGATTATAAACTAATGTTCACAAAGATTACTCAAGCATTAAACACACAACGAATGACCTATCGCAATCCTAGGTCAATTAAAATTAAGATAAAAGACAACCAATCAATATTCTATACCTAGGTTTCATAGATCTAAGCAAACACACAAGTAAATTAGCTGGACATGGAAAACATGCAAGCATACACACATACAATTGAAGACATAATTGAATCAATGAAGTAAATTACTTATCTTGTTGTACAATAGGGTACGAGAACTATAAGATACTGCCCAAGACAAACAAAAATCGTTATTAGGTTTTACTCCACAAAACTACCTCTCTAAAAGTCTGAAAATTCGAATTCTATATATAGAGTTACAACTTCGGATCGCCGTTATTAGGGTTTCGTCTTGACCATGTCAACCTTGTGACGGCGTCACCTTATGGTTGTGATGCCATCGGCTTCATCTTCTGACACCGTCGGGGATCCGAATCTAGGCCGTCTGAGTTGTGACGCCATACTTTTTAAAACCTGACGCCGTCGGGTACAAATTAGCAATTTCGCTACTAAGCCGTCACAAATTTGGAGCACGTTGGACGGCGTCGCCCTCTAAGTGTGATGCCGTCACCTTCAATTCCAGCAGCTTGAGTGTCTTGATCTTGAATTGGCCATTTTCTTCATATATTCACGCCTTTTCGTCCGAATAAGTGTCATTCCAGCAATTTGCCTTCAAGAGACCTAAAAAGTGAAAAGGAACGAAATTAAGCAGTAACGGATATAAAAGTGGTCGATTAAGGGCTTAAATGACCCCTCAAAAGTGTACCTTTTAAATCCTTATCAGTAGCTTTCCAGCCTCCTCATCTGATCACGGTGTATCAACCTTTCATCGATCCTCTTGATAAACCTATGAACATCCCATTGATCCTAAGAGTTCTATCTTTTACCTTTACCCAACTTAAGATCCTTCAAACGATAAGCCAATCCATCTCGAACCATCTTTAGAGTATCATCACAGAACTTGTGAATCTCATCAAATGCCATGAAGCAATTGCGGTGATTCTCACTTCAGTAGACGAACACGAATTTTGGTTTATGGAGAGTTTGTGACTTCGTTGAAATGTAGAAGCGGTGCTGTAAGGTTGAGTTGTTTTTGGTAACTTTCGACACCAAGCTGGAGATCTTCAACACGTTCTTGGATGATCTTGCTGCAGATGAATACAAGGAGAGCAGTGATGTACTTTATAACTGGATATCTGTCAGAAACTGACGCATCCTTCCTTGTACCTTAAGTAGATAAATGTATTCAATGTCATTGAGAGACAAATCAGGAAAGTCAGCTTCAGAAAACTCGTACTCCTTTTCATCTTTTCGTTTAACCACAATCTTGTTCAAGAAGGAGTAATCCTACTTGGAAGCCGTGGAGACGGACATAAAAGCAATGATCCGTTGTTTATGCTTAACATCCTTGGTTGACTTGTCGAGCCTGCTGCTCCTGTAGAAAAGCCTTCGCCTTTTTGGCCAGTGATGAATCCAAAATAGAGCATCTTTGTCATACTCCACTAATTTGTCAACAAACAAGTTGGTGGCGTCTTCTTCAATAGCCTTGTTAGTGGAGAATGAGGCAGCCGGTATGTTGAAGCTTAACGATGTAGCATACTTCTTGCTTATGGAGCTTCAGTGTTGAAGAAACGCAAGGTTGTTGTTGAAGAAGAACTTAAATGGAATCTTGGGTTGTTCGGGTCTGCCGATCGTAGGGAGTGGCTTGGTCCAATCAGTGTAATAGGGTCCATGTTCCTTCGTTGAGTGATCAATGTTGGACTCCGGATTGAGCCAATCAATGTTGTTGGACATTGCACGGGCAATGTTTTCCAAGTGATACGCGTTCCTTCTTGGTCATCTTCTTGATTTTGAACTGACTTTTGAGTATCTGGACTTGTTCCAATGTGCGACCATCTACGGGCTCTTGATCTTCTTCGAGAGGTGGTTGAGCCTCGACCAAGTTGTTGAACCACTCATATTCCTCCGTGTTGTCATTGTATAACCGTGAGACAACTGTAGGTTTCTTTCATTTCTTCCTTGAGGATGGTTCAGGTCTTGATTGTGACGACGGTTGAGGTGTAGGTTGAGGCTCCAGTTGAGGCTCTGGTGGCTCATAATCATCACCACCGTTGTAGGTAAAATGATCACCGGCCTTCTCCAATGATGGTATGGTGTCTGAGTCCTTCGGCTTATCAGATGATGGTTGCTGAGATACTTGTTATGTGGAGGTGGTGGCAGTCTTGGTTGGTAGTGGTGGCATGGATGATGATGATCCACCGTTTTCTTTTGTTTCTTGGCATTAGGGTTCAGATCTTGATCATCATCTTTCCTTGGTCTTTTGTCTTTCCTCGCATCTTCCTTGCAAAGTGTACGAAGTTGTTGTGCAACTAGAAGATCGTAGAGTTGGTCGTCTTCCTTGGTAAACGAATCAGCTCTAGCAACCATCTTTTTTACCAATTCAGCAATTAACTCTTCTTCGGTAACGACTAGGGGCTTGACCGGTTTTGTTTCCATTACCACCGGTGTTGTCATGATGATCTACTTAACCATAGTCTTCAACATTGGTTGCAGCTGTCTCTTGAAGAGTTCTCTTGTGATCTCGGGCATGTTTTCAGTGAGAAATGTTCGAACGTAGTTGATGATTAGCTAGTTCATCTCTCCTTGAACATCCCTGGTGAGAAATTTCTGGATTGCATCTTTGGAATCTTGAAATGATGACATCTATATAGTAAGATCGGTGACCAAGTCAGACAATGTGTTAACTTGCTCTTTTAAACGATTCTGCTTTCTTGCCCGAGACTTGTTTCACTGCCTTTTGAATTTTGGACTTAGTACGAGACATCCACATATCATCCTTCTTCTTAACTAATTTCGTTGTTGATTTGGCTATTATATGTGTTGGTGAAGGTGATGAGTGTGATGATGATTCAGGTCTGGTGAAGGTGTCAAGTGGTGTTTCAGAAGATGGTTGAGGTTTGTGTGATGGATTGTCAACAATATAGTTGTCTGTTTCCTTCTTCAAACGTTCCTCTTCAGCCCTAGCTGCTTCTGCTTTAGCCTCTTTGTGCTTAATCTCCTCTGCAGCCTCTTGAACATCATCATCGGTAATCCTTTCCCCATGATCATGATAGTGACTCCATCGTCATACATCTCCTCGTCTTCTTGTTGTTCCTATACCTGAACGGTTAACATGGTGGTGTCACCCGTACCCTTAATGGGTTGATTAACCGGATTGGTTTAGATTTAGGTAACAAGAGGTGGTTCTTCGGTAGGTGTAGCACCACTACTAGAACCTCCTACCCCATCGGGTTGATTAACCGCAAAGGTAGAGGCTTGATGTTCCATCCTCTTCTACTTAAGTGTTTTCTGAAATAGTCTTTCTTTTTCCTCAAGATCATGCTCCAAGTCTAAGCCATGTTGTTCTTCTTCAGTGAGAGGTCTTTTCCCTTTATCGGTCTTGTTGCTTTCATCAGTAAAAGTGTAAGTGTTGTTCCCGTTTCACAATCGTTTAAAAACACTTAAGACAATAAACAAACTGATTGTGAATAATGACTGAAATCAAATAAGTAAAAACACACTGATAAATTTTCAACGTTTATATTCTGTATTAGAAGTGAATCAAAACGAATACATTACCCAAGTACTTGCAGAATTGTACTTAGGATTGAAATGACAAAGTATAATAACTCCTCACTAAGCTCAGGCTAAGTTTGAGCACAACTACAAGGAACCACTGAGCTATCTCAGGGACAGAGTTGTATTTGTAGGAGTGAAATATGGCTTGTGTGTGTGTTTTACAATTAGTTCACAAGCTTAAAAATCTTCCACACCAACTCTTATGCTATTTATACAAGTACAGTTTTTTAACTCTTTCCTAGAGGACAAACTGACAGGTTACAGAAGACAAAATACTGATGTATTTTGTGTCTCTTTACAAAGCCTATATTGGGCAAGTGACAAGGCTTCTTTCTTCTAGTCAGTGATGACACTGAGCCTGATAGTTAGCCATTCAGGGAAAGTTGACTTTGGTTGATAAGGACTACGTCTTATCTGTTCAAACTTATCCCGCCTTGTCCCGCCATTCTTCGCCTTTATTGCCTTGATCTTCAACTTGGTTTGTCTTCATGTAAGTAGTTGGTGAGGAGTTTGGGATTCAAAGTGAGTTATTGTCATCACCACCGAATCTACCATCTTCTTATTGACTCGCCTTCACCCTTTAAGTTCCACCTTCTGAGTAGAGACTTATTCTTTGTCTCATCGAGTATCCTCGAAGATGTACTCACCGAGAGACTATGCGCCAATGACTTGTTAATGTTTAAAGGATTAAACACTTAGGATATTTTCTATTCAAATCCTAGACATAAGGGGTTTGGGTAATTACTGAACCCAACAGTCTCCCCTATTTGGATATACAAATAGCCTATGTGTTTGATCAGTGTAAGTGAGCAATTGGCTTCTTCTTACACTGAATGTACTAATGAACATAATAAGGAACACTTAATATTTTAACAAAATATACATTGTTTATTGATCAGGTTACATGGTTTCTATCACTAGTACAAAAGATAAATAATACAGCATAAGATGTCAATCAAGATGGATTCCCAGTGCTTCTAGCTTTGGTTTCTTTTTGAGGAGTGTTTCTTTGTCAGGGTGCTCTCTTATCTTAGCATTCAAGTCATTGCAGAACCTGATGTTTTCTAGAGTTTGGATTTGAGAGGCCATTGGTAGATAACTTGCCATTGTACCCACCCCTGCAAGATCAATATCACTCCACCTTTGGAATGCTGGGTTTCCATAGACATCAATAAAGAAGAGTCCTCTTTCAGGCTCTTCAGTGCAAAGACAAGCTAACAAACTTCACACCTTCTCGTAGCTCCTCGCTGCGCCGTGCCGGCACTCGATTTCGTGCTCGATTCAACCTCTTCCTTTTGCCTTGGGATGATTGAGGTTGAGATCCTTGAGGTGTAGTTAAAGCTGGCTGAATTCCAAGTTGTGCTGGTGCTTCCCTCCGTCTTTTATACCTTTTGCTTAAGGATTTCATCAGCTCCTTAACTACTACATTCTGCTTCTTTGATATGATGGGACCAAGCTCATCAAGTTCAGTGATCCCAAAGTCAATGAACTTCATGGGATCATTAACCTCAAAGTGCCTTTTATCATTCCCCCTGTATACATTCATTGCCAGTGGTTTGGACTTGGGGATGATTCTCACATCGATGATCTTTTCAGTAGCTCGCTTGTCATTGACCAATTGTAGTGGTCAATTCTTTCTTCCCGATGGCGCAGCCTTTCCTGTTCTTTTCATCCAACTTCTTTCTCATTTCACCATTTGAGCAAATTTCGAGCATCTTTCAACTTTTGTCCAAATTTGACCCTTTGAAGCTTTTGGGATCAATTCCAATATTTTCACTTCCTCATCTACTACTTGTACCAAGTGCTTTTTTGCTTTTTCTTTCTTCCTCAGCCAGTTTCTTTCTTTCGTCTTTCTTTTCAAGAAAGGCTGTTAGCTGTTGTGGAGTAAGCAAGTATTGTGTGTTGCCGATTACATATGGAATCTTCTCAGGACCAGGTGTTTGCATTATGGCTTTTCCTTTATCTTGGCCTGAAGAAGAAGATGGTACCAATGGAGGTGTTTTTGTGATGATAGGTGGTGGTGTTTTTACTGTCATTGTCATTATTGTTTTTGTTGATGGTGGGACTGATGAGATAGGGATTGTTGATACTGGTTGAGCTGGCTCCCCCTCAGTGTGAGAGGGAGTCTCTTCGGTGGCTCTCTCCTCCTCAACTGTTGCTGCAACATGAGTGAGAGCAAGAGTTTCCTGGGATACTGGGGGAGTTGGAGTTGCTTGACCTTTGAAGGCTTGGTATATCTCCGTGACCATGGCCTTGATGTCGGTTGTATCTTGTTGAAGACTGGTGACCTGTTCAAAAAGATTGGCCTGAGATAATTCCAGGGCAGTTAGGCCCAAGATTCCAGGCTATAGAAGACGATGCCTTAACCAGATTTGTAACTTGAGCATCCAAAGAACCCAATGTTGTTTGAAGGGACTGAAGACCCTGAACATTTGCAGATTTAAGCATGTTGATCTGTTCAGCAAGGTTGGAGGAATGCTTCATGTAAGCTTCAGTAGCCTCCAGCACTTTGGAGTTAAGTGTTGGGTCTTCTTTCACAGAGTCCTTTATTTCATCCAGCTTGGTGTGAGATTCCTGAAGGTTGTTGAGAAATTTCTTCAGGTTGTCATCAAGTCTTTCAAGATTATCATACATGAAATCCCTGTGCTCATCAGCGTTTGTATGGGCAGCAATAACTTCAGCTTTCAGATCGGCATAGCTAGCAGCTGCTTCAACATGCTGATCCCATAAAGTATTAGTGACTCAAGAGTATAACTTCCTTGAGGCCTTTGTAATCCACATAACGAGCTGTCTTTCAGTCAGAGGAAGAATGTTGTCAAACTTTTAAAATTCCTCAGGACACGATGAAGCGTAAGAATCGAGTGATGTTCATCAGTTTAGCAGTGACTCTTCGCCTCTTGTGGACCAGGTGATGCTCTTGTTCTTGAGGTTGAACATCGGTGTCCATGTCTTCCCTCACGAAAGTATTTCATCTTCACCGTCACCACTCTTCATCGTAAAATAATATGTCAAGAACCTCAACAACAATAATAGTCTAGTGGTGGTGATGGGTTCCATATCACGGGAGGTATTTGTCCTCGTAGTCTTTATCCCCATGTGCTCCTTCAAGCAATCGTGGGTGATTCCCATGTTATCCCTAGAAGCGTTGGCGGTGAGATCCCTATCGGGTTGTTCATTTCCTTTGAGTTTTGGGATCATTCTTTGGCCCTCGACAAAAGTCGGATTGGCGAGTGTCATCCTTGGGCAGTGGAGGCGCCCCCCCCAGTGGTTGTTTGTTTCCTCCGGATCTTGGGAGTAGTAGTTGGGACCAAGGGCACCGACCGTGATGTATCAAGATCCTTCGTTGTCACCGGGTGGATGATGTTTGGTCTCCTTTGGGTGGCGGATCGGTCTGGGCTTTCTTTGCCTTTTAGGTCAGGCTCCGTGTCCTTGAGGCCCCGAGACTTGGGTTTGGTCTTAGTCCCACCGAGACTTCCCTTTCTTTTTTAGGAGCAGGGTTTGAGACATCGAGTCCCTCCGTTGTTTACAAGAACCATATGGGCCACAATTCAATTTCATGACTGGGATGGGTCTTTTGAAAATTTGATTGACTCAGATACCGTAAAGCACAAGATTTGTATTCCCGAGGATAATTGCAACCAATAACACTTGTAAGCGCATGAGACAAACCTAGGATACGAAACGTATTTTGTCCTAGTTTTGCTCAAGAGCTTGGTTACGAGATCACTATAAATGATCTCCCTATGTTGACAAAGTGATCCTCGTCATCAAGCAATATGCCACCATCAACCGAATAGAGTTAACTTGTTCAAGGATGAGTGGTTCCCACGAGAACCCGAATCACAAATGTGAACAGGATCTTTCAAGCCGCAGGAAATGAGTTCTTGGTGATAGGGTTCTGCCCCAAAACTTTGGATCTAAAACAATTTGTTTTAACCCATCCTTAATCGTGGAGGGTTCGGGATGGGCAACATAGTTACCGTAATTATAGTCTAACCTCGTTGATGTACAAAATGTTATATAGTCCAGGTGGTGACTTTTCCCATGAAAAGACCTGAATTTGATGAGATACTCCCCGAGTGGTCCGAGGTCGGTCTCATCAATAGAGGTGTCGGGTCATAGGCCACACTGTTGCTTAAAACTCCCCGAGGAGGTTTTGGTACGAATAGAAGGGGACCGAGTAAAGGCCTGTTTGAGTGGGCGCTTGAATAAAACTTCATGATTCCCTTATAGGTCGGGACATCGGGGGTATTCAAAAGTGCCTATAACATTGTTTGTTTTAAATTCAACGTTATCAAGATCTCCTACCCATCGAGGTGCAAATGAAGGCTTTGTGTTCTTGCCATTTCCATTGAAAGATTTTTAGGGTTTTAGAAAATATTTGACAAGAACAATCAACCAGTCGAAAACTTTTTGCGTTTGGTGAAGAAAAATCTTTTGTAAATGTTTACAGAGAAGATTTTACTAAAAACTGTTTTGAGGATTAAAGAACACACAAAGATTTCTGGGTTTGAGAAAGTATATTGACAGAGTTTTGTTTCAGAAATTAATTTGTGTGTGTTTATGAGGTTTTGAGGGGGTATTTATAGAGTAGTGAGAGGGGTAAATTTTGCATAGATGAGGATTTGTAAAGTCGGTTTTTGAAAACATTTCATTTACCTCATTTAATTCCACCACTCCACTACCCGCAATAATTTCTTGGTTTTCAAGGAACAATTTGCGGTGTATAGTAAAAGTGCATTTTGCGAATAAAATATCCTTAGGATATTTCTTGTGAGAGGAGGCATTTAATGCCAAGTGGGATAAGGTAAGGTTCGAGGACCCTTGACTTGGATGACATGGGATAAAGAGACATATATTCCTATATTAAATTGGTATGTTTACCAACCTAGGACATTTAAGTAATCGATACTTGGGCATTTAGTTACCCATTCAATGCTCAATATCCAAAGTCAGGTCCCCGAATGAGTCTTACTCATTCAAATGAGAAGGTTGTATTGGGGTTTTGTTCAGGAGCATGGACCATTTCGAGAGAACTCACCGAGATTGGGATTGATTTTCGAGTTGTCGACTTTCAATGTCAAGCATTCCCAATTCAAATTTTCGCCTCCTAAAGGTAGGTTCATCTAAGGGTTTGGAGAAGATATCGCAATTTGATATTCGGTAGGGATGAAATGAAGTTCTATGTCTCCTTTCATTATGTGGTCCCCGATGAAATGATATCGATATCAATGTGTTTCGTTCTTTGGTGAAGGACAGGGTTGTTGGAGATTGCAATGGCACCGGTGTTATCATAGAAGATGGGTACCATTTTGTAATGGATGTCATAGTCACCGAGTTGACTTTTCATCCATAATACATTGGCACAACATCCTGCAGTGAACATACTCGCCTTCAAATGAAGACATAGCCACCGATTTTTGCTTTTAGCACTCCAATGTACTGCCTTTCCTCCAAGAAATTAACAGACCCCGAGGTACTTTTTTCAGTCCATGTTGCGACCGCATAATCAAAGTCAAAATACCTTTGAGGTCAAACCCCGAGCACTTTAGATAGTAAATTCCAAGGCTTGAGTTCCTTTGTATCCGAGGATTCTTGGGCCGCAATGAGATAGGGTTCTTTGGGATTGGACTAATATCTTGCTATTAGACAGACTGAGAATTGTATGTCTGGTCTGGAAGCAGTTAGATACATAAGTGAACCTACAATCCCCTTTAAATGAGTTTGATTGACTGATTTGCCAGTGAGATCAGGTCCAAGGTTGTTGGGAGGGACCATTGGTGTCTTCGCTGAGGCACAGCCAAATATCTCATATTTCTTCAAGAGATTTCTGGTATATTTCTCTTGACTGATGAAGATTCCTTTATCAGATTGCCTAATTTGTAGTCCAAGGAAGTATGTGAGTTCACCCATCATTCTCATTTCAAACTTCTTTGTCATCAGTTTTTCAAACTGTTTGCAAAGAGTATAATTTGTTGAGCCAAAGATGATGTCATCAACATATACTTGGACTAGTATCACATCTTGCTTTGTCCTGTAGATAAACAAAGTGTTGTCTATCTTTCCTCCGACAAACTTGTTTTGAATCGTGAAGGTGAGAGAGTTTCATACCATGCTCGGGAGCTTGTTTAAATCCATAAAGGGCTTTGTCAAGCTTGCAGACATAGTCGTGAATTCACTACTCTCAAAGCCGGAGGTTGTTGAACATACACATCTTCCTTGAGTTCACCATTAAGGAATACACTTTTACATCCATTTGGTAAACTTTGAAGTTCATGTCGGTAGCAAATGCAAGGAAGATCCCGATGGCTTCCATTCTTGCAACAGAGCAAATGTCTCATCATAATCAATGCCTTCTTGTTGATCAGAACCTTTGGCTACAATTTGTTTTTAATGACAAGCCATTTTCATCGCTTTTGTTTCGAAACCACTTCATTCCTATGATAACGACATCCCGAGGACATTTGATCAAGGTCATGACCTTATTTTTATCAAACTGTTGAAGTTCTTCTTGCAGAGCCCGAACCCGGCTTGGATGTTTTAGAGCCTCAATGACACTTTTGGGTTCTATTTCGATAGAAAATCATCATATAAACATTCATTGGTCAAGTTGCGCTTAACTTAGCGACCATGCTTCTAGTGAGCATGCCTCGGTGGGTTCACCAATGATGTTTACAAGCTCAATGTCCCGAGATTTTGTCTACTCACTTTGTGGTCTAGGATATGAGCTTGAAGGGTTCACTGAAACTCGTGAGTGAGTTCAAAGCGGGAGCCACGTAATCATTAAGATCATCTGTTGAGATGCTTTGTTCAGTTGGGGTTCTTGAATCACAGGTTTCTGAACATTTGGTTCAATGTTACCTATCCTAGTGGGGATTGATTGATCATCAATGACTTCACTGATAGTGGGTTGAGGAAGGTTGTGGGGTAAGACATAGTATGAGATGTCAGCATCAGCTTGATATGAGGAATTGATTTCAGTGTTGTACTCATCAGGAGGATATCTTGATGAGTTATTAATTCCTATTTCCTCCACTGAGGTATTGGTAAACCTAAAGCTTTCTAAACTTTCATCAAAGGTGACATGAAAGGTTTCCTCAACTTGTTGTCTTTAGGTGTTAAACACCCTGAAGGCTTTAGAGATCAATGAGTAACCAAGGAAATACCCATCATCAGCTTTTGCATCAAACTTGCCTAGGTGATCCTTGTGGTTGTGAATGAACACAAGACACCCAAACACTTGAAAGTAGTTGATATCAGGAAGTCTACCTTTGAATATCTCATAAGGGGTTTTGTTATGTCTTTTGACAATGATTGACTGTTTTGAGTGTAACAGTCGCTTTTGACCGCTTCATTCCGTAAATGTTTTGAGAGTGTTGAGCCATTTAACATAGTTCGGCAAATTTCAATGAGAATTCTATTTTCCTTTCACCACCCCATTTTGTTCTGGGGTGTAAGGAGATGAAATTTTTGGGAGATTCCTTTTCAATACGTAAATTCTCAAGTTCTTGGTTTCGAACTCGCCATTGTCGGTTCTTATTTGTTTAACAAGAATGTCATTCGGTTTTCAATATTCCTTATGAATGACATTATTGTATCACCGCCTCGACTTTTTGGAAAGAAAGTATATCCAAGTGTATCTTGAGAACTCATCAACAATGACAAGTGTATACTTCTCATGTTGGATTGATCTAGGACCGATCGTCCAAAGAGATCCATGTGCAGAGGTGAAGGCGACTTTTGATGGAGAAGTTTTGTTTTGTTTTGAATGATGCTCTATGGTGTTTGCCTTTTTCACAGGCTGAGCATGGTTTATCTTTTGCAAAAACCAGTGATGGTAAGCCAAGGACTTTATTTTGTTTTGCCAAGTTGTTGATGTTTTTGAAGTTTAAGTGAGAAAGTCTCATGTGCCACAGCCAGTTGACAGTTTCAGTGGCTTTGGCAAAGAGGCAAGTTCCATCTTGAGAGAGTGTTGACATGTCTAAGACATAAACATCATCTTTCCTAGGATCTATCAAAATAACTTCTTTGTTGGCATTGAAAATGGTGCCTTGTTTGTCATTGAATTGCACAATGTACTTAGCATCACATAATTGACTGACACTGATGAGATTGTATTTTAGACCGTTGACATAAGTTATTCTAGAGAAAACTATTCCATTGCAGTATACTAAACCATAACCTTCAGTGGGACATGATGAGTTATCACCGAATACTACCTTGGGTCCAGGTTCCTTTACATACTTGTGCAAATACTCCTTAACGCCAGTCATACTTCTTGAGCATCCACTATCTAGACGCCAAATAGGCTCCTTGGCATGTCTCTACACAAATAGTAAACTGGATTAGTTTCTCTTGCTGACCCACATACTAGTGGGCTTGGGTCTAAAGGTCTGCTTGAATTTGGCAATTGATTCATGGTTAGTGGTTGAGTGCATTGTGCTACCACAGGTTTTACATTTGATGACTGAGGATGACTCAGTGATTCGGGGTTGCTTTGAACTTCTCCTTACTTGGATAACACTCTCATTCTGAATGTCTCATGAGCTGGATTTCCGCAAATATCACAGCATGTGTTCATGAGACAATCATCAGGATAATGATTATTGAAGCCACAGTGTGGGAAGGAGGAAAAGGTTTTGCTCTATTCATGTGAGCTGGTTTGGAGGTTGAAGCATATTGATGACCAACTTTGGTATGTTTTGCTTCACTGAATGAACTTACATACTGTAAGTGATCAGAAGTTATGTAATCATTCTTTTTGCAGATCATACAAAAAAGGATTCTATAGCAATTGTCAGTGGTATGATTGGTGTAATGGCATAGATCACACTTCTGCCTGGGCTTGTTAGTGGATTTTGACCTTGATGAACTAGAGGAGGCTGACTTAGTTTCCTTGATTGAATCAGGAGCTTTTTCGATGGATTCCATCTTATTAGTCAGCTTCCTCACAAGTTCACCAATTCTTGAATTTGGTCCGCTTCAAGAGGGAGTCAAGATGTAGAAGTCTCAGTGGGAGTAGACTCTTGTTGGATTGGTTTTGTTGGTCTTTTCAAGATGGTTCTACCAAGTCTAGACCTTTCTTTTGGTGAGTGAGGATTGAATTGCAATGGAGTAAACTCAGAGCATGGTGCAGCACCTTGAAGAGGTTTCAGGGGTGGAAGCAGAGCTTGAGATTCTGCTTCAGACTTAGGGATGTGTTCAGTACCACTGGGCACATCAAGGAGTCCAAGCATGCTCTTTAGAGCTTGGCTTTCAGGCTCTAGTATTCTTCCAGAATTGAAATTTGGAAGCTTACTCTCAGAGTTAACCCGTTCAATCCAATCACTGGGTTTGGGAATTGTCAACATATTGGTAATCATGCCACCAGACACAAATGGCTTTGGACTCTGGTCTTTGCTGTGAGAGTCAGGGAGATGATCTTCACCTATGACTCTCTTTTTGCTACTGAGGGCTCCCACATCATCAAAGACACTTGGATTCTTAGCAGTCCAACTTTCAATGATATCTTTTTCTTTTTTAAGTTCTTCTTGAAGAGCCTGATTTCTTTTGACTAGTTCAGTGTTCTGAATTTGCAAAGTGACAGCCTCAAGCTTAGCTTGTTTTAAAAGAAGCAGTTCATCCCTACACTTGTTCAATTCAAAACTTAACTTGTTGTATTTTGAAAAAAGATTTAATCGTTGCTCTTCTACAAACTTAAGGTCAACATTGATATAGCTCATATAAGACTGCCAATCAGAGTCATCATCCATAGAAAGTAAAATATTTACCTTCTTCATTGTGATGTTGACCCATTCTCCATTTCTGGCATGATTTTTCCCCAACAAATAGCTTGTCCTCTTCTCGAGAGAGCCATCAAGCAATCGACTTGCACCATTTCATCGTCCGAGGAGACGGCTCTTCATCCCAAATCGAAGACTTCACCACTAGGCCCTTGTTTTACCACCGCATGATTTAACAATGTTTGTTGTTTCGAGGGAGTGGCCTCAGCAATGCTAGCTTGGCTTTGACTTTCTGTGCTTAGCTTCAAAATCTACAGCTTTGTTTTGATCGATTTCTTTTGAAAATTTTGATGAGACTAATAGATTTTTGTTGAAATTTGCTAAAGCCCGAGGACCGATTTGACTCTGATGGTTTGTAAGAGGGTTCAGAAATTGTTTTTGAAAAACAGTCTTTGGCAAAATGACCTCTTTTATGACACTTAAAGCATTTAGTGTCCTCATTAGCTTTAGCATTGGAAAAACCTTTGTTTCTTTTTATAAACCTCCGAGAGTTATCAAGGAGTGCCCTTTCCTGAAATTCGATGTTCAGGTCGTTTAGGTACTCCTCACTTGATCTCTCATCAGGCTCATCATCTGAATTTTCTTGAAAATCTTGAACCACAATGTTAGAATAAAATGCACTAGAGATTGATGTTGAAGTGGTGGTCAGGGACTTCTTGACTTCCTGAGACTTCTTTAAGTCAGGGTATCGTCTGTTGATGAGGTTTTCCTCATAGACAAATTTCCCATATATTTCAGGAAGTTCAAGATTCTGGATATGGTTAGCATTCCTGAGTCCCTGAGAGAAATTCAACCACTTCTTAGGGAGACTATTGACAAAACCAACATTGATTTCATGTTTGGACAACTTGACACCATCATTTGACAGTTCATTTAACAAAGTTTTGTACCGGGTGTAAGTTTGAGACAGAGTTTCTGAGTCCTTAGCCCTGAAGGTGTTATACTCAAGTTTCAAGTCCATTATCCTGTTTTCCTTGGTATCAGATGGACCTTCATGACTATGGACCAGGTCATCCCAGGTTTGTTTAGTCAGTACTACGACTTATAATGAGACTCCATAATATCATCGGAAGACAAGATATGATGATACTTTTGAGCCTTTGGTCCCGGTTGACCACTCTTCTCTCATCCCGAGTCCATCGAGTCTTAGGTTTAGGCAAACCTTCAAAGCTTTGGGATAAATGGACCTTCATTAATACACTTTATGTAGAAAGGTTCCATCCCAGTCAAATAGCAAAGCATTCGCTTTTTCCATTTGTTAAATTTACCAACTTCGAGTCGAGGGGCAACAGCTGAATAAGCTCCACCCATTTTGTCGACAAGTTGGGGTACATCAATTTCATCCATTGGGATCCTGATTTAAAAACGTTTTTGAGCGGCTTAAAAGGGTTTTATAATCAGCCTTCTTTGATATCACTTGTTGTTCCCGTTTCACAATCGTTTAAAAACACTTAAGACAATAAACAAACTGATTGTGAATAATGACTTAAATTAAATAAGTAAAAACACACTGATAAATTTTCAACGTTTATATTTTTTATTAGAAGTGAATAAAAAAGAATACATTACCCAAGTACTTGCGGAATCGTACTTGGGATTGAGATGATAAAGTATAATAACTCCTCACTAAGCTCAGGCTAAGTCTGAGCACAACTACAAGGAACCACTGAGCTATCTCAGGGACAGAGTTGTATTTGGAGGAGTGAAAGATGGCTTGTGTGTGTGTTTTACAATTAGTTCACAAGCTTAAAAATATTCCACTCCAACTCTTATGCTATTTATACAAGTATGGTTTTAACTCTTTCCTAGAGGACAAGCGACAAAATCTGTAAGACAAAATATCGATGTATTTTGTCTCACTTCTAAAACTATATTGGGTAAGTGACAAGGCTACTTTCTTCTAGTCGGTGATGACATTGAGCCCGATAGTTAGCTATTCGGTGAAAGTTGACTTTGGTTGATAAGGACTTCGCCTTATCTTTTCAAATTTATCCCGCCTTGTCCCGCTCATTCTTCGCTTTATTGCCTTGATCTTCAACTCGCTTTGTCTTCGATGTAAGTAGTTGGTGAGGAGTTTCGGGATTCTGAAGTTATTGTCATTACTCACCGAATCCACCATCTTCTTCTTGACTCGCCTTCACCCCTTAAGTTCCGCCTCATCGGTGGAGAGACTTCTTCTTTGTCTCTTACTGAGTATCCTAGAGACAGCTCACTGAGAGACTATGCGCTCAGTGACTTGTTAATGTTTAAAGGATTAAACACTTAGGATATTTTCTATTCAAATCCTAGACATAAGGGATTTGGGTATTTACTGAACCCAATAGTAACCATCAATATCCTCCTCAAGTTTCGTAAGTGTTGGACTTTTCTGCTTCTCCTTCTCTTTAGTAGAGTCATCAACACGAACTTCGTTGTAGATCATGTGTTCATCTAACTCTATCTCTGAGTCCTCATCATGTTGTGATGTGGGCTCATGAGAAGGTTCGGGCTTGACAACTTGAGTGGGAATTTTCCTCTTTATCACTCTTTTGGAGATCTTTGACTTTGACTTTGTGGTACTACCTGAACATCCAACTTTTTTAGCTCTGGTTTTAACTGCTGGAGTATGAATAACTTCATCCATGAACCCGACATGCTATGCTTGCAGAGCTTCCTGATAATGTATGTGTAAGGGAGCTTTTTTGACCTTCTCAATAATAAGGCATGCAGGGAGTTCAACACCTTGTTTGCGATTGCTGGACCCCTGGAACCTAACTGAGTTCAGGGTAGGCTCATTCTTCACGGTGTACTTGTTAGGGTCATCAAGTCTCTTAGGAATGTCCTCATGCTTCCTGAGGATATTGTGAATGATCAGCTTGGTGAAATGGACAAAAGGGATCTTGGTGCCTCCCTTCTTGAGATGTTGCATCATGTCCTCCCATATGAGGCTAGCATAGTGAATGTGCTGAACATTGACCATCCCCCAGAGTGTTTGCAGGTGAGGCAACTTGGGGTGCTCATGATTGTTGTCTCTTCCCGATACATACTTGGAAATCATGAGGTATAAAGTCCTCCATGGTTGTGGAATGAATTTGACGTCAACTCTGGAATGAGTAGAGATAATGCCAAAAGACTCATCATACCCAATTTTAATCAAGAAATCCAGAATCTTCGTTTTCGTAGGAATCCTGAGGTAGTTAGATGGAGAGTTTATAGCGGGAAGTAGTAGTACAGTACGAAGATCATCAACAGTAACCGTGACGTCACGAGTATGTAACTAACCACATCTTCTCCATGGAATGCTAGAACTGATGGATGTAGAAGTCAGGAACTGAGTATGACTTAGTAAGCATGAATATGTAGGGGTGCTGAAGAAGGATGTCCACAGCAATTCTACAAGAAGATTCAGAGTAAGTGAAGTTGTTGAAGTCAACGCGAAGGTTGTTCTTGCCAATTACTTTGTAAATATTCCACGGGAGCATTGACATCAGCTTGTTGTGCAGCCATTTTGTGATATGAAAGACACTAGACACAGAAACAGACATTGAAAGACACAATGTGTTAGCATTAGTCTGATTCATTTTCTAAGTCCTTGTTTGATGTTATCACATTGATATTTGCTACATATCCGAAGTCACATATGTCCTTTTTCATGAAGTTTTGATGATAAGTTAAGTGAACGTGTTAATTTTGAAGTTTATGATAAGGTTTTAAAATGTACCTTTTTGAAGGGTCGTTTAAACCCTTATTTGATCACTTTTGTATCCGTTATTACTTAATATCGTTCCTTTTCACTTTTTAGGTCTCTTGAAGGTAAATTGCTGGAATGGCACTTATTTGGACGAAATGGCGCGGATATACGAAGAAAATGGCCAAAGTCAAGAATCGAGACACTCAAGTCTTTGAAACACAAGGGGCGGCGTCGGTGTTATCTGCGACGCCGTCGAGCACATGTTGTGACGATACAATAGCCAAATTGCTTATGTTCAAGTGACGGTGTCGCTTTAAAAGAGTAGGTCGTCGCAACTCGGACGGCCTAGATTTGATAGAGACGGCCGAGAGGTCAAGAGGACGGCGCCACAAGCATAAGGTGACGCCATCGCAAGACTAACGTGGTCAAGACGAAACCCTAATGACGGCGACCGACGGCGCCACAAATCATAAGGTGACGCCGCTAATGTAATCTTATATATAGAATCCGAATTTTTCGGTTTTCGGTGAGTAGTCTTTTGGAGTAAAACCTAAACCGAACCAAGGTCAGTCTTGTACAAGATTTTAGGGTTCCAAACCCTATCTTACACCAAGATAAGTGTTTTACTTCATTAATTCAATTATGTCTTCAATTATTTGTGTGTATGCTTGCATGTTCTCCATGTCCGGCTAATTTACTTGTGTGTTTGCTTAGGGAATATGAAACTTAACTATTGAATATTGATTGGTTATCTCTTATCTTAATTGTTAATGATCTAGTAATGCGATAGGTCATTCGTTGTGTAGTTAATGCTTGATTAATCTTTGTGAACCTTAGACTATAACACCTAGAGTAGTTGTAGGCTAAACCATCCAAAGAGTACCTTAGAGTTAGAGTTTATAAATCTTAGAGATTTTGTAGACGAGACCCTTTTGTAGTTTCAAAGAGTTAGGGATAAACGCATACCCTACGACCTTAGACACACAACGTGATTAAGAATAAGGATGTGACAATTCAACCATCAATAGGAGATAATTAAGGAGTAATAAAACCTAAGTAAACACATCTTTAAATCATCATACGAGCACACAATAATTAGACATAGACTACGCCACCTTAGTTAATTAGATAATTAGACAAGAGAGTAATCGGTGAAATACCAACCCCCAAATCTAAACCCCGAGATTCGTATTTTCCATTTCCTAAAAATATAAAAAGATAAAAAAATAATCTTCCTCAACCCCAACCTTAGCGTAGTAACTCCTCAATAGCATTCCTATTCCCTAGAGAACGATATCAATTCCGTGGCTTACCCTAATACTACACTACAACAATTAGGTTCATCGCTTAGGTGTTGAAAAACTTGCTCGACGAAAAGGAAGTTCCTTTGACCCCGAACGATGCGTGTAGCGTTATCAAGTTTTTGGCGCCGCTGCCGGCGAATAGAATAGCTAGTTAGTAGTCCACCTCATTTAGGTTTCTTTACTTGATTCCTACCAAGTAAGCTTTTTTCCAATTTTTAGCTTCCTCGTAGTCTATCCCCTTCTTCGTGACCTTTGTTCATAACCCATCACTTTTCATCATGGAAGGTGATAACCCCCCTCAAATCATTGTCCCGCGAAGAGACCGTACTCTTGGTGAATACTTCAGACCTAGCCACCAAGGTTATAGGAACACCATTGAGCTTCCCGACCAAGCCCGCACTACGGCCCTGCGATCCGGCACCATCCGGTTGGTGCAAAACGGATGTGCATTCCATGAACTTCGTTCCGAAGATCCTAATCAGCATCTTAAGGATTTCCTTAAAATTGTCGATTCCATCGACCTTGATGCTACTACTCGGGAGACCACGCGTCTGCAACTCTTCCAATTCTCTCTACGGGACCAAGCTAGTAATTGGCTTGAGTGACTTCCATGGCTCCATCTCAAGTTGGGATGATCTCACCTCTCGCTTCCTTGCTCAATTTTTCCCACCGGGAGAACCACTAAGCTTAGGAATGACATCTTGATGTTCCAACAATGTCAAGGTGAATCTCTCTACGAAGCATGGACTCGATTCAAGGACTTACTCCATAAAGTCCCTCATCACGGCATTGATCTTTGGCCTCAAGTCCAACTCTTCTATGATCATGTCAACTTTCCCACTAAGCGATCCATTGACCAAGCGGCCGGTGGAAAACTTAGTGATCTCACCGTGGAAGAATCGTGGGGTATAATAGAGGACCTTGCTCTCTATGACAACGAAAGTTGGAATGACCCCCGTGAGTTGCCCAAAATCGTTAAGGCAATCTCCTTGCCTCCAATTGACTCACAATCTTTCGACCGTAGGATGCTCGAGCTTGAAGATCAAGTAAAATTCCTAATGAGCTCCTACGAAAATCCTAAGTCTTCACGCCATGTGAACAAATTTTCTCCCTCGTGTGAGCCGTATAGTGATCCTCATAACACGCCGCACTTGCACCCGATTCCCGAACAAGCTTCCCTTGACTCGCATCCTCGCGTATTAATGGAGCAGGAGGAAGATTCCCTACAACACCTGACCTAGGACTTTTAATGGCCCGAGAAGCATGGAAGGGCAAGCCCGACTTCTATTGGGGCAAACCAAAGAATTCACTTCAATGATTTCTCATGGGCCCCATCTCACGGCCTTAACCAACAAAACATTGAAGGGATGTTGCAAAACCTAGTCGCATCCCAAGCCCAAATAGCTAAGCTCTCGGACCGCTTTAACCAACAACAAGCGAAATGGATAGGAAGATAGATAACCTTTTGAAAGCCATGACCAATAGTGATAGGAAGGTTAATGCTATCTCAACTCCCGAAAATTCTGGTGTAGAGATTAAGGACCCAAGTAAGTTAGCTAAGCACGTTCAATTCGTCAATACCATCACCTTAGTGAAACCTAATAGAACAAATGACGAAGCGAACCATGAGGTGATACTTGAGGTTAAGGAAACACCGACGAATGAAAAAACCGAGGAAGTAAATGAAGTAGACAATGACTATTTCAATAAGTTTCCTACGGAAGAAGAACTATCTCGCCACCCTCACTTAGTGCGTGACCTCCGTCACATGTATGTTAGGAAAAGCCCTAGGATCAAGTTTAGGAACCCTTGGAATCTTAATATACCATGTTGCATAGGACACCTTTTCGTGGCAAAGGCCTACATTGATCGCAAGTCCCCAATCAACATAATGACTAGAACCTACTACAATTGGGTAATGAAGAAGCCTATCCCAACTAGGCAAGATATCGATAATCCTAGGGTTAGTTGCAATTTTCTTGGTAGAGTTAAGGGATTGCCCATTTATGTAGGTAGTTTCACGTTTCCTACGGATTTCATAATAGTGGATGATATTAGTACGGCCATAGATCCTAGCTTCTCCCACGTTATTCTAGGGAAACCTTTCATAGAAAGCACCGGGATGACCTATGATCCCTCGTTAGGAATAGTGCGATTCAAGGATGAGACCGATGATATAGCTTACCAAATGCCGTTTAAGATTGAGAAGTTTTCATCACTCTTTAATGATGAAAAGGAATTTAAACTATCGGTCTATTATAGGAATGAGGAGGATAAAGAGAAAGGAGTAGATTATGTTATGGCCAAGATTTTCGGTTTCTATAAGGATTGCTTGAACTTAGGACCAGAATATAGAAATGAGTGGGGATAGGACGAACTCTTAGAGAGGTGTATCATAGGGCACTTCTACAACATGGAACCACCCACTAGAGACCGTCATGAGGAAGAAGGTGGCGAATGAAGTCACGTGAGGAGCACGACTACGAGTCTAGCTACAAGACTCATAAATAAAGAAAAGCGCTTCGTGGGAGGCAACCCATGCTTAATTGTTTACTTGTTTGTGTCATATATCTTTTATTGATTGTTTATTCTCATGTTTAAATTTGTAAAATGCTTTATTTTGTTTTTAACCTCGTCATAATTACATATAAAGGTTTTTACATGAAGGATAAGTGTAGGGAGGATTACACACGCTTTTCAAAAGAAACGTAAACATGAGAATTGCAATTAATTAAAAGATATACATGTGTTTGTTCGAGTCAAATGCTTGTATCGAGTCATAAAGGATGTTTTGCGAGAAATTTTTCCGATTTTAAAGATGTAAATTTTCCATAATTTTTTCGTAAAATCGCAGACTAGTTTTTGTCGGGATAACTGACGACGCCGTGAAGGAGCAAAACAATCGATTACTTTTTTCTCGTTTTACGAAATGCTTATAAATTTTGGAATTTTCGGTCTTAATTTTCCGAAATTCAGTAAACATCTATTCCACAAGCATTATATCCTAGTTTAGTAGAGTCTTATATATTATTACCGCCGATTTTACGCGAATGTTTCATTTTTTTTTCTTCAAGTGTGCAGGTTTTATTTATCAAGATGAAGATACATAAGGTTGGAAGGAGCTTTTCACGCATACATTCTTCTTGGAAAGGATTTAACCAATAATTCACACACGGATCCTACCGAGCTAATCAGGGGAGTATTAGTTTCTTTCGTTTTTTTATTACCTTCCATTATCATAACTTTGATACTTTCGGGGAACATTGAGTACAATGTTCGGTTTAAGTGTAGGGAGGGAAAATAAAGCGGAACTTTGAAACTATGCTTATCCTTGATTATTTGCTTTAATGCAATTGTATTTGTGTAATAAACCATGAGAAAATGTCGGTTAGGGTAATTTTGGCACCAAATTTAAATTTTTTTATGACATATAGGAGTGGGCCATTAGTCTTAACAAAAGCGTCTCACGGATAGGAAGTTACATGACTAGCACAAAAAACCCTTTACCACCTAAATTCCACCCAAAATGTGAGGATCACCCTTAGATTAGTAGGAATTAAAGCATTCATCTTTAATGCTTAGTGTGTGAACCGGTAGTATAATAGATTCTAGAACTTGTTTTGTGATGCATCCCGAGATCGCTAGTAAGACTACACTTGTGTAGTTAGGAATAACTAAATGCTAAGAGGCATTAGGATAACCATTGTTTGATACCCGTAATATAATTACTTCTTCCACATCGGTTGAGTAATTCTCCCACACCCTTGAGTTGTACTCATCTTTAGTACACGATACCCCTAGTTAACCCCTCAGAGCCTATCCTTTTCGCGGTTCTCGTGATGTTTCGGTTTTCCGGAATATCAATGAAAAGCATTGTTTACACCCCACCCCCAAATGTACACCCAAATCGCCTTAGCCTACCTTGTATGCACTCACTTTTAGTGCATTATTGTTATCACCCTAAAAACCCTTAGTTCAATTATCTAGTTGCTTGCATAAGTTGCTAAGTCGAGTCATATCCTTTGTATACAGTTTTAGGACGATTGGGACTCATGGGAAAAGTTAAAGTTTATGAAATGACGGGAAGGGAACGTTAAATTCAAATTCCCTTTATTTGCGTAATAATGTACTCCAAGTGTTTTGATCTTTTCAATTCGGGTCAAATTAGTGTTAGAATAATAAAAATTTAAGTGTAGGGATGTGCCTATAAATCCCTATCATTTTGATGTTACCGTAGAGGATGGTAGAGTAAAAGTGTATGTGAAAAAAAAAATCGAAAAAATAGAAAAAGAGAAAAAGAAAAAAAATAGAGTGTTGAAAAAAAAAAATAAAAAAAAAAATAAAAATAAAAAAACGGACTACCATCCTACATCTATCCTTTAAATTTATGTTTGTTTGTTTCAGTTATCTAGAGTTTAGAGTGTCGAGTCTTAGCCTAACAACGCCATTCTTCGTATGCTTGTAACATAAAGATTTTTGACCTGCCACCACTAAATAGCCTATCCCACCAAACCCTTTGTTTCCCTACCGTAAGCCTATCATTACAACCCTTTAAAAGACCTCTTGGATAGTCTTTCCTAGGTGCTTACGCCAAAGCGATGGAGGTTTGATCTATTCTCAAGCCTATGGTAATCTATGTACTAGGACCGGTTAATGAGTGTTTATCTTCCATTTCCAACTTGTTATATTTCATATACACCCGAGAGATGTGAGTACCCAAACACCCCATGTGAGGTGCTAGTATGTAATTTCCGTGCTTGTTATGACTTTCATGGGGCTTATATGTGTTGTGGATTATTCTAAACCAATGCTTCATGACCCCTAACTTATAAATTAATTGGCAAAGCACATTTGCTTGAGGACAAGCAAATACCAAGTGTAGGGATATTTGATAAGGTTTTAAAATGTACCTTTTTAGGGGTCGTTTAAGCCCTTATTTGATTACTTTTGTATCCGTTATTACTTAATATCGTTCCTTTTCACTTTTAGGTCTCTTGAAGGCAAATTCTGGAATGGCACTTATTTGGACGAAATGGCGCGGATATCTGAAGAAAATGGCCAAAGTCAAGAATCGAGACACTCAAGTCTTTGAAACACAAGGGCGGCGTCGGTGTTATCTGCGACGCCGTCGGAGCACATGTTGTGACGATCAAGAGCCAAATTGCTTATTTTCAAGTGGCGGTGTCGGGGCTTTAAAAGAGTAGGTCGTCGCAACTCAAACGGCCTAGATTTGATCCAGACGGCGTCGAGGTGAAGAGGACGACGTCACAAGCATAAGGTGACGCCATCGCAAGACTAACGTGGCCAAGACGAAACCCTAATGATGGCGACCCGGCGTCACAAATCATAAGGTGGCGCCGCTAATGTAATCTTATATATAGAATCCGAATTTTTCGGTTTTGATAAGTAGTCTTTTGGGTAAAAACCTAAACCGAACCAAGGCTGTCTTGTACAAGATTTTAGGGTTCAAACCCTATCTTACACCAAGATAAGTGTTTTACTTCATTAATTCAATTATGTCTTCAATTATTTGTGTGTATGCTTGCATGTTCTCCATGTCCGGCTAATTTACTTATGTGTTTGCTTAGGGAATATGAAACTTAACCATTGAATATTGATTGGTTGTCTCTTATCTTAATTGTTAGTGATCTAGTAATGCGATAGGTCATTCGTTGTGTAGTTAATGCTTGATTAATCTTTGTGAACCTTAGACTATAACACCTGGAGTAGTTGTAGGCTAAACCATCCAAAGAGTACCTTAGAGTTAGAGTTTATAAATCCTAGAGATTTTATAGACGAGACCCTTTGATAGTTTCAAAGAGTTAGGGATAAACGCATACCCTACGACCTTAGACACACAACGCGATTAAGAATAAGGACGTGACAATTCAAACATCAATAGGAGATAATTAAGGAGTAATAAAACCTAAGTAAACACATCTTTAAATCATCATACGAGTACACAATAATTAGACATAGACTACCCTCACCTTAGTTAATTAGATAATTAGGCAGAGAGTAATCGGTAGATATACCAACCCCCAAATCTAAACCCGAGATTCGTACTTTTCCATTTCCTAAAAATATAAAAGATAAAAAATAATCTTCCTCAACCCCAACCTTAGCGTAGTAACTCCTCACTAGCATTCCTATTCCCCTAGAGAACGATATCAATTCCCGTGGCTTACCCTAATACTACACTACAACGATTAGGTTCACTGCCTAGGGTGTTGAAAAACTTTCTCGACGAAAAGGAAGTTCCTTTGACCCCGAACGACGCGTGTAGCGTTATCAGTTTACATACTCATTTATCACTTAAACACAACATTTTAGCTTTTGTATGCTTATTCGTAATCTTTAAGACAACATATGATTGTGACTTATTCGTAACAGTTAACAGATTGGTAAAAAGTAACTTATTCGTAACTTGAGTCCTTATTCGTAAAGTTGGATGCTTATTCTTAAGATTAAGTCTAATGTGTAAGAGTATTCTTATTCATAAGATTTAACTTACGCGTAAGACATGTTCATTAACATTATGCTTATTCGTAAGAATAAAGCTTATTCGTAAGAATATGCTTATGTTTACGAATAGTGCTTATTCGTAACGCAGTTCCCTTATTCGTAAGAATAGGGTTACGCGTAAGAATAAGCCTTATTCGTAAGAATATGTCCTTATTCGTAAACCATTCCAAGTTTACGAAATTCTTTCCAAGAAATTCGTAAGTCACTTGATAAGGATTTAAAACGTACACTTTTAAGGGGTCATTTAAGCCCTTAATCGACCACTTTTATATCCGTTACTGCTTAATTTCGTTCCTTTTCACTTTTTAGGTCTCTTGGAAGCAAAATGCTGGAATGATGCTTATTTGGACGAAATGGAGTGAAAACATGAAGAAAATGGCAAAGTCAAGATCGAAGCCACTCAAAATGCTAAACTGAACCTGACGGCGTCCCAATCAAAGGGCGACGCCGTCCCTATATACAGATTTGATAAAAACATGCACTAGATGGCTCAGTGGAATTTTTGCTCATACAACCTGACGGCGTCAGGCTTTGAAGAAGAAGGGCGTCACTCAGACTTTTCATCTCAGAAGGCCCAGATCCAGAACCAAGACGGCATCACAACTCTAAGGTGACGTCATCCCCTCGATGACTTGGCCAAGACGAAAACCCTAATGACGGCGAGCTAACAGCGTCCCACCTATAAGGTGACGTCGTCGCACTTGTAAATCTATATATAGAATTCGATTTTTCTGCATTTAAAGAGGTAGACTTTTGGAGTAAAAACCCTAAATGTTTGTAGTCTGACTTGGACAGTATCTTAGGGTCCCAAACCCTATTTTACACATCAAGATAAGTGTTTTAATCCAAATTTTCATTATGTCTTCCATTTATTGTGTGTATGCTTGCTTGTTTAACATGTCTAGCTAAATTTCTTGTGTGTTTGCTTAGATCTATGAAACCTAGTTATTAATTATTGTTAGGTTGTCTCTTATCTTAATTGTAATTGGCTTAGGAGTGTAACTAAGCTTTCATTGTGTTTAATGCTTGAATAATCTTTGTGAAAGTTGGCTTATGAATGTAATAGTTTAAGGACTTGCGGATTTCATAGGCTAAACCCAAATGTAACCTCAAAGAGTTAGGGCATAGGTACACCCTACGACCTTAGGAAGCACAACGCGTTAAGATAAGGTGTGACAATTCAACCGACCAATAACAGATAACTAGGGAATAATAGTATCTAGGTAAACACATTTTTAATCATCATACGAGCACACATCAAAAAGACATAGCTACCTGTAGTAATAGATAATTAGATAGTAGAAGTAATCGGTAGAGAATACCACCCCAAACCTATTGCCCCGAGATATTTACCATTAGCTTTCTAAAAAAACATAAAAAGATTAAAAAAAAAAAAGAATCATCCTCAGCCCCCACCTTAGTGTAATACATTTCTTGCTAGCATTCCTATTCCCATAGAGAACGATATCAATTCCTGAGGCTTACCCAATACTACATTACAACGATTAGGTTCACTGCCTAGGTGGTTGAAAAACTTGCTCGAAGAAAAGGAAGTTCCTTTGACCTAGAACGCGCTTCGTACGCGCATCAAGTTTTTGGCGCCGCTACCGGGGAATAGAATAGCTAGTTAGATCTTTATCTCGTTTAGGTTCCCTTGCTTGATTCCTATCAAGTAAGATTTAATCTCATTTTTAACTTCCTTGTAGTCTATCCCCCTTCTTCGTGACTTTGTTAGTAATCCTATCATTTCCATCATGGAAGGTGATAATCTACCACCACATCAACCACTTCCCATCGACCCACCACCAATTGACCGTACAAGAGGTTGTACTCTTGGTGAATACTCTAGACTAAGCCACCAAGGCTATAGGAATACTATTGAGTTCCCCGATCAAGCTCAAACTACGGCCCTGCGATCCGACACCATCCGGTTGGTGCAAAATGGATGTGCATTCCATGGACTTCGTTCCAAAGATCCTAATCAAGAACTTCCTTAAAATCGTTGACTCCATCGACCTTGATGCTACCACACAGGAGACCACGTGCTTGCGTCTCTTTCAATTCTCTCTACGGGACCAAGCTAGTAATTGGCTTGAGCGACTTCCCGCTGGATCCATCTCAAGTTGGGATGATCTCACCACTCGTTTCCTCGCTTAATTTTTCCCACTGGGGAGAACTACCAAACTTAGGAATGACATCTTGATGTTCCAACAATGTCAAGGCGAAACTCTCTATAAGGCATGGACTCGATTCAAGGACTTACTCCACAAAGTCCCTCATCACGGCATCGATCTTTGGCTTCAAGTCCAAATCTTTTACGATCATGTCAACTACTCAACTAGGCAAACCATCAACCAAGCGGCCGGTGGCAAACTTAGTGAACTTACCGCGGAAGAATCGTGGGGTACAATAGAGGACCTTGCCCTCTATGATACGAAAGTTGGAATGACCCCCGTGAGTTGCCCAAAATCGTCAAGGAAATCTCCTTGCCTCCTATTGACTCACAAACTTCCAATCATAGGATGCTCGAACTTGAAGATCAAGTCAAATTCCTAATGAGCTCCTACGAAAATCCTAAGTCTTCACGCCAAGTGAACAAGGTCTCTTCCTTGTGTGAGATATGTAGTGGTCCCCATGACACTCGTACTTGCATGAGACTCCCCGAAAAAGCTTCCTTAGACTACGCATCCTCGCGTACCAATGGAATGGGAGGGAAATTCCCCACAACATCCGGACCCAGGACTTTCAATGATGCCCGAGAAGCATGGAGGGGAAAACCCGACTATAATTGGGGACAAACCAAAGAATTCACCTCTAACGATTCCCCATGGTCCCACTCTCATGGCCCTAGTCAACAAAACATAGAAGGGATATTGCAACACCTAGTTACATCCCAAGAAGCTCAAATAGCCAAGCTTTCGGACCGCTTTAACCAACAAAAAGCCGAGATGGATAGGAAGATATATAACCTTTTGAAAGCCATGACCAATAGTGATAGGAAGACCACCGAAAAGGTTAATGCCATTGATGCACGTAAGAAGCGCGTTCGGGGTCAAAGGAACTTCCTTTTTGTCGAGAAACTTTTTCAACACCCTACGCAGTGAACCTAATCGTTGTAGTGTAGTATTGGGTAAGCCTCGAGAATTGATATCGTTCTCTAGGGGAATAGGAATGCTAGTAAGAAGTGTATTATGCTAAGGTGGGGTTGAGGATGATTCTTTATTTATCTTCTATATGTTTTTTAGAAAGCTAAGGGTAAAATCTCGGGGCAATTGATTTGGAGGGTGGTACTTCTACCGATTACTTCTACTATCTATTATCTAATACTACGGGTAGCTATGTCTATTTGATGTGTGCTCGTATGATGATTAAAAATGTGTTTACCTAGATACTATTACTCCCTAGTTATATTTTATTGTTGGTTGAATTGCCACGTCCTTATTCTTAACGCGTTGTGTTTTCTAAGGTCGTAGGGTGTGCCTATGCCCTAACTCTTTGAGATTACCTTTAGGTTATTGCCTACGAAATCCACTAGATTAATCATAAACTAACTTTAAGTTTATCTTTGGATGTTTAGACTACGAAATCCGTTAAGTGATTTATAAACTAATGTTCACAAAGATTACTCAAGTATCTAAACACAACGATAGCCTAGTTGCACTCCTAAGCCAATTACAATTAATATAAGAGACAACCTAACAATAATCAACAACTAGGTTTCATAGATCTAGGCAAACACACAAGAAATTTAGCTAGACATGTTAAACAAGCAAGCATACACACATTCAATGGAAGACCTAATGATAATAATGGATTAAAACACTTATCTTGGTGTGTAAAATAGGGTTTAGGACTCTAAGATACTGTCCAAGTCGGACTACAAACGTTTAGGGTTTTTACTCAAAAATTCTACCTCTCTAAATGTAGAAAAATCAAATTCTATATATAGATTTACACTTGTGACGGCGTCGCCTTATAGGTGGGACGCCGTCAGATCGCCGTCATTAGAGTTTTTGTCTTGGACAAGTTATCGATGGGACGGCATCACCTTGGAGTTGTGACGCCATCAGGCTTCAGATGGGACGTCGTCTTGGTTCCGGATCCGGGCCGTGTGAGATGAAAATTCTGAGTGACGCCCTTCTTCTTCAAAGCCTGACGCCGTCAGGTGTTGTGAGCAAAAATTTCACTGAGTCGTCTGGTGCATGTAATTATCAAATCCGTATAGAGTTGTGAGCAAAAATGTCACTGAGCCGTCAGGTGTTGTGAGCAAAAATTTCACTGAGGCGTCGCCCTTTGATTGGGATGCCGTCAGGTTTACTTTTAGCAACTCGAGTGGCTTCGATCTTGATTTTGCCATTTTCTTCATGTTTTTACTCCTTTTCGTCCAAATAAGCATCATTCCAACATTTTGCTTCCAAGAGACCTAAAAAGTGAAAATGAACGAAATTAAGTAGTAACGGATATAAAAGTGGTCGATTAAGGGCTTAAATGACCCCTTTAAAGTGTACGTTTTAAATCCTTATCAAATATCCCTACACTTGGTATTTGCTTGTCCTCAAGCAAATGTGCTTTTAGCCAATCAATTTATAAGTTAGGGTGCATGAAGCATGGGTTTAGAATAATTCACAACAAGTAAAAGCACCGCAATAGTTATAACAAGCACAGAAATTATATACTAGCACCTCACAAGGGGTGTTTGGATTCTCTCATCTCTCGGGTATATATGAAATATAGTAAATGGAAATGGAAGATAAACACTCATTACCTGGCATAGTACATAGATTACCATAGGCTTGAGACTAGATCAAACCTCCACCGCTTTGGCGTAAGCACCTAGGAACAACTATCTAAGAGGTCTTTTAAAGGGTTGTAACGTTAGGCTTATGGTAGGGAAACAAAGGTTTTTGTTGGATAGGCGATTTAGTGGTGGCAAGTCAAAAATCTTATGTTACAAACATGAAAAGAATGGCGTTGCTAAGCCAATACTCGACTCACTAAACTCTTGATAACTTGAAACAAACATACATAAATTGAAAAACTTAAACATAAGATAGATGTAGGATGGTAGCCGTATGTTTTTCTTCATTTTTTTTTAACACTCTATTTTTCTTTTTTTTTTTTTTTTTTTTTGCATACACTTTTACTCTACCATCCTCTACGATAACATCAAAATATAAGGGATATTAGGAGCATCCCTACACTTGAGTGTTTAATTCTCTAACACTAATTGAACCGATTTGAAAAGATCAAAACACTTGGAGTATTTAATTACGTAGACAAAGAGAATTTGAATTTAACGTTCCTTCCCGTTACTCAATAAAATATTACTTTTACCCATGAGTCCCAATCGTCCCAAAACTGTGTACAAAAGATATAACTCGACTTAGCAACCATGCAAGTAAATAGATAATTGAACTAAGGGTTTAGTAGTGATAACAATAATGCACTAAAGGTGAGTGCATACAAGGTAGGCTAAGGCGATTAGGGTGCACATTTGGGGGTGGATTATAAACAATGCTCTTCATTGATATTCCGTAAAACCGAAACATCACGAGAACCACAAAAAGGATAGGCTCTGAGGGGTTAGCTAGGGGTATCGTGTACTAAAGATGAGTACATCACAAGGGTATGGGGTAATTACTCGACCGATGTGGAAGAAGTAATTATAATACGAGTTTCAAACAAGGGTTATCCTAATGCCTCTTATCATTTAGTTATTCCTAACTAGACAAGTGTAGTCTCACTAGCGATCTCGGAATGCATCACAAAACAAGTTCTAGAATCGATTATACTACCGGTACACTCTCTAAGCATTAAAGGTAAATGCTTTATTCCTAAAGATCTAGGGGCGAACCTCACATTTTTGGGGTGGAATTTGAGTGGTAAATGGTTTTTGTGCTAGTCATTTAACTCCTATCCATGAGACGCTTTATTAAGACTAAAGTTTTAGCTCGTACACGTCATAAAAAAAATTAATTTGGTGCTAAAATTGCCCTAACGAATATTTCTCATAGTTTATTACACAAATGACCAAGGACAAGACAAATAATAAATGATAAGCATAGTTTCTAAGTTCCTATTTTATTCTCCCTCCCTACACTTAAACTGAACATTGTCCCCAATGTTCCCCGAAAGTATCAAAATTATGATAAACGAAGGTAATTAAAAGAGAAAGAAACTAGTACTCCTTTATTAGCTCGGTAGGATTCGTGTGAAGTTGTGGTTAAATTCTTTTCTAAGAAGAATGTATACGTGATAAGCTCCATCCAATGTTGATTTTCTTCTTCTTACCAAATATAACCTGCACACTTATAAGAAAATAGACGAAACCTTCGCGTAAAATCGGCGGTAAAACTATATATGACACACAACTACACTAGGATATAATGCTTGTGGAATGGATGTTTGCATATTTTTTGGAAAATTAAGACCTAAGAATTTCCAAAAATTTATAAGCAGCAAAGAAAACGAAATTTTTTGTATAAGCTGTTTCTGCTTGACCTGACGTCGTCAGGTTCTAATCCTGATGCCGTCAGGTTGTCATGACAGAAACTGGTCTTTTGCGTTTTCCTGGAAGAATTCTGGAAAAATTACATCTTTAAAAACTGGAAAAATTCCTCCAAAACATCCATTATGACTCGATACAAGCATTTGACTCTAACAAACACGCATATACATCAATTTCACTAATTGTAATTCTCATGTTCACGTTCTTTTAAAAACGTATGTAATCTTCCCTACACTTATCTTTTTGTAAAATACCTTTATATGTAATTAAGACGAGGTTAAAGACAAAATAAAGCATTTTCACAAAATCAAACATGAGAATAAACAACAATGAAAAAGATGTAAGACACGCAAACAAGCAAACAATTAAGCATGGGTTGTCTCCCACGAAGCGCTTTTCTTTATTTATGAGTCTTGCAGCTAGACTCGAAGTCGTGCTCCTACGTTGTCTCGTTTTTCATCCTCAATGAAAACTCTATCATATTGACAAAATTCTCATCTACTCTATACCTAGGTCCTAGGGTCAAACAATCCCTATAGTAAAGCCTCCTTTTCTCCCACATAAAGTTCAAACCTTTTTCAACATCTTCTTTGCTCTTTTCCTCAAAAGTTGTAATGTTATCTTGTTCATAAAGGGATAATGGGACATATCCGTTCATCTTCCAAGGCATCCTATATATAATTTCGTCGTCCCCTTCCGCAAATCTAACCGTTCCCTCGGATTTGTTATAGCTTAGTTTAGACTTTTCAACAAACGGTTTTCCTAACGCAACTTGGGACAAGCTATAGTTGATGACACATCCTATGTCTTCTAGAACCATAAAATCAACTAAGTAGGTAAAGTTTCCTATAAAGACGTGTACATCCTTGGCCCTTCCCACAAAATTGCAAACCCCACCAGGATACTTACGGTCTCTCCTAATCTTAAGTTGCTCATTCATTATGTCATTGTAAACAGCTGATGACATAACACTAATGGGAGAGTCCGTATCTATGTAGGCATGCTCGACATTCCTATATCCAATCATACAAGGGATCTTGATGTTCCAAGGATTTCCTCTCCTAATATTTGGGCATATCCTAATGATGGGTGATCGAGGATTGTCGATTATGTATTGGTGGTAAGAAACTTCTTCCTTAGTGGGGTAAAGATTGAAATAGGAACTATTTTCCTCATTCACATTTTCCTTTACTAAATCATTACCCGAACTATTGCTAATCATGGAGCCAATAATCGAGGCGCTAACTGCTTTTTCAACAGCGTCCCTAATTGTACTCTCAAATACCCTATGCAAATCTTGAAGCTCATTGTTTCTACTAACATATCGGTTGCGACGATGGTTAAAGGGGTGTTGGTGAATTGGTTGTGGTTTGAGTGGAAGTGGTTTATTTGGTGGTGGGTTGTTGTTTGATGGGTTATCACCTTCCATGATGAAAAGTGATGGGATTACTAACAAAGTCACGAAGAAGGGGGATAGACTACAAGGAAGCTAAAAATGAGAAAAAAATCTTACTTAATAGGAATCAAGCAAGGGAACCTAAACGAGATAAAAATCTAACTAGATATTCTATTCCCGGCAATGCGCCTAAAACTTGATGCGGCGACAAAGCGCGTCGGGGTCAAAGGAACTTCCTTTTCACCGAGCAAGTTTTTCAACACCCTAGGCAGTGAACCTAATCGTTGTAGTGTAGTATTGGGTAAGCCTCGGGAATTATTCTCTAGGGGAATATGAATGCTAGTAAGAAGTATATTACGCTAAAGTGGGGTTGAGGATGATTCTTTTTTTATCTTTTATATATTTTTTAGAAAGCTAAGGGTAAAATCTCGGGGCAATTGATTTGGGGGGTAGTACTTCTACCGATTACTTCTACTATCTATTATCTAATACTACAGGTAGCTATGTCTATTTGATGTGTGCTCGTATGATGATTAAAAATGTGTTTATCTAGATACTATTACTCCCTAGTTATCTTTTATTGTTGGTTGAATTGTCACGTCCTTATTCTTAACGCGTTGTGTTTTCTAAGGTCGTAGGGTGTGCCTATGCCCTAACTCTTTGAGATTACCTTTAGGTTATTGCCTACGAAATCTGCTAGATTAATCACAAACTAACTTTAAGGTTATCTTTGGATGTTTATACTATGAAATCCGCTAAGTGATTCATAAACTAATGTTCACAAAGATTACTCAAGCATTTAAACACAACGATAGCCTAGTTGCACTCCTAAGCCAATTACAATTAAGATAAAAGACAACCTAACAATAATCAACAACTAGGTTTCATAGATCTAGGAAAACACATAAGAAATTTAGCTAGACATGTTAAACAAGCAAGCATACACACATTCAATGGAAGACATAATGATACTAATGGATTAAAACACTTGTCTTGGTGTGTAAAATAGGGTTTGGGACCCTAAGATACTGTCCAAGTCAGACTATAAATGTTTAGGGTTTTTACTCCAAAATTCTACCTCTCTAAATGCAGAAAAATCAAATTCTATATATAGATTTACACTTGCGACGGCGTCGCCTTATAGGCAGGACGCCGTCAGATCGCCGTCATTAGGGTTTTCGTCTTGGCCAAGTTATCTATGGGACGGCGTCATCTTGGAGTTATGACGCCGTTGGGCTTCAGATGGGACGTCGTCTTGGTTCTGGATCTGGGCCGTTTCAGATGAAAAGTCTGAGTGACGCCCTTCTTCTTCAAAGCCTGGCGCCGTCAGGTGTGGTGAGCAAAAATTCCACTGAGCCGTCTGTGCATGTAATTATCAAATCCAGATAGAGTGATGGCGTCGCCTTTGATTGGGGCGCCGTCAGTTCAATTTAGCGACTTGAGTGGCTTCGATCTTGACTTTGCCATTTTCTTCATGTTTTCACTCCATTTCGTCCAAATAAGCATCATTCCAGCATTTTGCTTCCAAGAGACCTAAAAAGTGAAAAGGAACGAAATTAAGCAGTAACAGATATAAAAGTGGTTGATTAAGGGCTTAAATGACCCCTTAAAAGTGTATGTTTTAAATCCTTATCAGCCATCTCGACTCATTCTCCCGAAGCTTCCGGTGTGAAAATTAAGGACCCAAGTAAGTACTTCGAAACTAGGGATCCCTCTTCATCCAAGCATGTTCAATTCTTTAATGCCATCATCTTAGTAAAACCAAATAGGAATAGTGACAAAGCAAACCATGAGACGGTACTTGAGGTTAGTGAGACTCCTAAGGATGAATCGACCAACGAAGTAGACGAAGTAGGTGATGAATACTTCAATAAGTTTCCTACGGAAGAAGAACTTTCATGCCACCCACACCTACTACGCGACCTTCGTCACATGTATGTTAGGAGAAGCCCACGAATCATCTTTGGAAATCCTAGAAATCTCAACATACCTTGTTGCATAGGACTTCTTTTCGTGGCAAAGGCCTACATTGATCGCAAATCCTCAATAAACATCATGACTAGCACATATTATAATTGGGTGATGAAGAAACCTATCCCAAATAGGCAAGACCCTGATGATCCTAGAGTTAGTTGTAATTTCCTTGGTAGAGTTAAGGGATTGCCCGTCTATGTAGGTAGCTTCACGTACCTTACGGATTTTGTGATTGTGGAGGATATTAGTAGGGCTATAGATCCTAGCTTGTCCCACGTAGTTCTAGGAAAGCCATTCATAGAAAATACCGGGATGACTTATGATCCGTCGTTAGGGATAGTTAGATTCAAGGATGAGACCGATGACGTAGCTTACCAAATGCCATTTAAGATTGAGAAATTTTCATCACTATCCAATGATGAAAAGGAACTTAAGCTATCGGTCTACTATAGGAATGAAAAAGATAAGGAGAAAGGAGTAGATTATGTAATGAATAAGATTTTTGGGTTCTATAAGAATTGTTTGAAATTAGGACCGGAATTTAGGACAAATTGGGGGGAAGATGCCTTCTTAGAAAGATGCACGATAGGGCATAACTATACCATGAAAAACCCCAATAGAGACCGTCATGAAGAAGAAGATGATGGTAAGAAAGTCATGTAGGAGCACGACTTCGAGTCTAGCTACAAGACTCATAAATAAAGAAAATCGCTTTGTAGGAGGCAACCCATGCTTAATTGTTTGCTTGTTTGTGTGGCATATATCTTTTTCATTGTTGTTTATTCTCATGTTTGAATTTGTGAAAATACTTTATTTTGTCTTTAACCTCGTGTTAATTATATATAAAGGTATTTTACAAAAAGACAAGTGTAGGGAAGTTACATAAGTTTTTTTTAAAGAACGTGAACATGATAATTACAATTAATGAAATTGATATATATGTGTGTGTTTGTTAGAGTCAAATGCTTGTATCGAGTCATAATGGATGTTTTGCAGGATTTTTTCCAGGTTTTAAAGATATAGTTTTTCCAGAATTTTTCCAGAAAAACGCAGCAGACTAGGATCCGTCATGACAACCTGACGGCGTCAGGATTAAAGCCTGACGATGTCAGGTCAAGCAGAAACAGCTTATACAATTTTTTTTTCGTTTTCTGTGCTACTTAAAAAATTTTGGAAATTCTCAGGTCTTAATTTTCCATAAAATATGCAAACATCCATTTCACAAGCATTATATCCTAGTGTAGTTGCGTCATATATAGTTATACCGCCGATTTTACGCGAAGATTTCATCTGTTTTCTTAAAAGTGTGCAGGTTATATTTGGCAAGAAGAAGAAACACAACATTGGATGGAGCTTATCACGCATGCATTCTTGTTGGAAAAGAGTTTAACCGCAACTTCACACGGATCCTACCGAGCTAATCAGGGGAGTACTAGTTTCTTTCTCTTTTACTTACCTTCCTTTATCATAACTTTGATACTTTCGGGAAACATTGGGGACAATGTTCAGTTTAAGTGTAGGGAGGGAGAATAAAATGGGAACTTAGAAACTATTCTTATCCTTGATTATTTATCTTGTCCTTGGTCATTTGTGTAATAAACTATGAGAGATATTTTTTAGGGCAATTTTAGCATCAAATTTAAAATTTTTTATGACATGTACGAGCTAAAACTTTAGTCTTAATAAAGCGTCTCATGAATAGGAGTTATATGACTTGCACAAAAACCGTTTACCACTCAAATTCCACCTCAAAAATGTGAGGTTCTCCCCTAGATCTTTAGGAATAAAAGCATTCACCTTTAATGCTTAGAGAGTGTACCGATAGTATAATAGATTCTAGAACTTGTTTTGTGATGCATTCCGAGATCGCTAGTGAGAATACACTTGTGTAGTTAGGAATAACTAACTGATAAGAGGCATTAGGATAACCCTTGTTTGAAACACAGATTATAATTACTTCTTCCACATCGGTCGAGTAATTACCCCACACCCTTGTGATGTACTCATCTTTAGTACACGATACCCCTAGTTAACCCCTCAGAGCCTATCCTTTTCGCGGTTCTCGTGATGTTTCGGTTTTCCGGAATATAAATGAAGAGCATTGTTTACAATCCACCCCCAAATGTACACCCAAATCGCCTTAGCCTACCTTGTATGCACTCACCTTTAGTGCATTATTGTTATCACTACTAAACCCTTAGTTCAATTATCTAGTTACTTGCATGGTTGCTAAGTCGAGTCATATCTTTTGTACACAGTTTTGGACGATTGGGACTCATGGGTAAATTTAATATTTTATGGAGTAACGGGAAGGAACGTAAATTCAAATTCTCTTTGTCTACGTAATTAAATACTCCAAGTGATTTGATCTTTTCAAATCGGGTCAATTAGTGTTAGAGAATTAAAAACTCAAGTGTAGGGATGCTCCTAATATCCCTTATATTTTGATGTTATCGTAGAGGATGGTAGAGTAAAAATGTATGCACAAAAAAAATGAAAAAAAAATGAAGAAAAACATACGGGCTACCATCCTACATCTATATTTATGTTTATGTTTTTAAATTTATGTATGTTTGTTTCAAGTTATCTAGAGTTTAGTAAGTTGAGTCTTGGCTTAGCAACGCCACGCTTTTCATGCTTGTAACATAAGATTTTTGACTTGCCACCACTAAAAATCGCCTATCCAACAAAACCCTTTATTTCCCTACCGTAAGCCTAACGTTACAACCCTTTTAAAGACCTCTTAGATAGTTGTTCCTCGGTGCTTACGCCAAATGGGTGGAGGTTTGATCTAGTCTCAAGCCTATGGTAATCTATGTACTATGCCAGGTAATGAGTTTTTATCTTCCATTTCCATTTACTATATTTAATATAAACCCGAGATATGAGAGAATCCAAACACCCCTTGTGAGGTGCTAGTATATAATTTCCGTGCTTGTTATGACTGTTGCGGAGCTTTTACTTGTTGTGAATTATTTTAAACCCATGCTTCATGCCCCCTAACTTATAAATTGATTGGCCAAAAGCATATTTGCTTGAGGACAAGAAAATACCAAGTGTAGGGATATTTGATAAGGATTTAAAATGTACACTTTTAAGAGGTCATTTAAGCCCTTAATCGACCACTTTCATATCCGTTACTGCTTAATTTCGTTCCTTTTCACTTTTTAGGTCTCTTGGAAGCAAAATGCTGGAATGATGCATATTTGGACGAAAAGGAGTGAATACCTGAAGAAAATGGCAAAGTCAAGATCGAAGCCACTCAAGCTGCTCAAATTGAACTGACGGCGCCCCAACCAAAGGCGACGCGTCCCTATATCTGAACTTGATAAAACGTGCACCGACGGATCGGTGGAATTTTGCTCATACAACGTGACGGCCGAGCTTTGAAGAAGAAGGCGTCACTCGGACTTTTCATCTCGCACGGCCCGGATCCGTAACCAAGACGGCGTCCCATCCGAAGACTGGCGGCATCACAACTCTAAGGTGACGTCGTCCCATCGATGACTTGGCCAAGACGAAAACCCTAATGACGGCGAGCTGACGGCGTCCCACCTATAAGGTGACGCCGTCGCACTTGTAAATCTATATATATAATTCGATTTTTCTACATTTAAAGAGGTAGACTTTTGAAGTAAAAACTCTAAACGTTTGTAGTCCGACTTGGACAGTATCTTACATCAAGATAAGTGTTTTAATCCAAAGTTTTATTATGTCTTCTATTGATTGTGTGTATGCTTGCTTGTTTAACATGTCTAGCTAAATTTCTTGTGTGTTTGCTTAGATCTATGAAACATAGTTATTAATTATTGTTAGGTTGTCTCTTATCTTAATTGTAATTGGCTTAGGAGTGCAACTAGGCTTTCATTGTGTTTAATGCTTGAATAATCTTTGTAAAAGTTGGCTTATGAATAAAATAGTTTAAGGACTTGCGGATTTCGTAGGCTAAACCCAAAGGTAACCTCAAAGAGTTTGGGCATATGCACACCCTACGACCTTAGGAAGCACAACGCGTTAAGATAAGGTGTGACAATCCAACCGACCAATAAAAGATAACTAGGGAGTAATAGTATCTAGGTAAACAAATTTTTAATCATCATACTAGCACACATCAAAAAGACATAGCTACCCGTAGTAATAGATAATTAGATAGTAGAAGTAATTGGTAGAGAATATATAACAACCCGTAAAATTTCGGATTATATTAATAATATTTATCACGTCAGAAAATTCAAATCAACTATTTTCCGACAAAATGCCAATATCTAAAATATAAAAACGAGAGGTCATTTCGTTCTTTTAGAAATAAGACACCGCACATACAATACTTGCCCACAAAGTATCTGTGAAATTTATTATTGTCCAAGCTAAAATTAAAGCGCATAAGCTTAATCCATTAGTTATTCCGCATATTGCAACAAGAAGAGCATACAAGACTAAAAATAAATCTTGAGATAAGAGAAAATACACTTTTATCAATCACTAATAATTTATTGAAAGAAAACGAGAAGTTATCTCGAGAATTTAGAAAGTCACGGCATCGCGCGCATTCCGACACCAATTAAATAACGACAAACAATTATAATCAAACTTCAACGTAATAAGAATGTCATATTATTACGTTTATAAAATTGTTTTCAAAAATATAATTTTTATATCTTTCGAGGACCGAGAAGGTACGTTTACTCGAAGATTCAACAAAACACGGGGTACAATTTACAATGTGCCTACTAATAAAACAAAATAAATATAAACCGTATCTCCCATATCCCGATCCATCGCTTTCTCCTCTCTCCTATGTTCCCACGCCACCCTACATAAACATCAAGACCGCGCTAATCTACTTACGAAAATCAAAAGTCGATCCATCACTATCAAGCCCCTTCAAAACAGAGACCTATACTCTTAGACATCACATGAGAATACTAGAACGTGGAAATGGGAGAATGACGAGAGCCAAAGAAAGGCATGCTACCTACACGAGACCAAGAGGGCTAGTGTCTTCATTCCTTTTATTCTTCTACATATGGGAGAGAGTAATTGCAGGTTTCCTTCACTTTTCACACAACAATCACAAAAATATTAGGGTTTTGTAAATTAGGGCTCATGATCGGTTCAAGGGGATTCTCTAAATTAGTATGGGGTCCTATTCTTGAGTGCTAGAAGAAGCAAACCCGAAGTTAATTGTTGTAATTGAAGCATGTCGCCTTAATTTGAGTTTTGTATTCGGCCTACTTTGGAAGAATGTAAGAATATTTAATCTCATTAAGTCTCTTACTCTTTGGAATTTATTAATACCGATCAAATGATAAAAATAATGAGAATGATTAATTTGACTTAATTCTTGTTAATGATGTTGTTGTTATGGCTGAACAAAATAATTTGAACTAAACTTAAGCTCTCATAAATTTTCAAAGTACTAAATAGCGTATCCCTCGCTTTATCAGGTTATACTCATACTAGTACATAACTTATTGGATTTAGTTATGGTTTGAGTTCATGCGTAATATTGAAATTTTCAGTTGATCTCTAGCGTGATTGATCCGACCAAGAGCACCACATATGTGGAATATTGGTACGGTTTGTTCCACAGACACAAGAGTGTCTTGCCATGTACATTGGTCCAACCACACCCTGAGGGTGATAAGTTGCGTTGCATTCTCCCGACTCAGACCGACCCACGAAGGGTTCGTGTGCCATGTTTTGTACTTCTCAAGAGGGTGTGTTGTCTTCTTGTTTATGTTAGCTCAAGACATCACCAAAGGGTGTCAAAGCTTAGCTTGACACGGGTGTGTCATGTTTGATATTTTGTTTAGTAGCTCTAGGTTCGACCCACCACCGGAGCCCGAAAAGAGTACCTTTTGTTGGTTACTTTCTACACAAACAAGGGAGTGTTTGTCAACCGATTTCCGGCACTAATAGGGTGTGTTTGTATACTGAATTTCATCTCGATAGAGTATGTTTGGTGTTGCGATAACAGACCCCTAAAGGGTGCGTTTTGTTTGTTTATTCCATGCACCAAGAGTGCATTTAGTGTTGATTTCAGCTCAAAAGAGTGTTGTATTGCTTAATTTCAGCCCTTAAAGAATGTGTTTCGTTCGCCTATGTTCTCGCACTAAATGGTGCGTTTGGTTCATTGAATTTTCGCACTAAATAGTGCGTTTCGTTTGTTTGAATTCTGCACCAACCGTGCGTTTGGTTTGTTGATGTTTTCGAAATCAAAGCGTTTGGCCTTGATTGTATTTTAGCCCATGTTATCTCTTAAAGGTCCACTTGGTTATATCTCTCTGTTAGGCCATAGCCCAACAACTCGGTCTGTTTGGTGTTAATCACTCCACTTCGGGCGTTAAAAATTCCGTGTTATCTCGAGTTTACACTCGACTTAATCTCACCTTATTCTACTTGTTTTTCAACTCGTCACGACTCGATCTATTATTAGCACTCGACATTTCCGTTTGCACTTACGGCTGCAAAAGTTGTCGACATTTATAATTGACAGGAGATAGTGTTTGAACATGAAAAACATTAAAACAAGTGACTTTGAAATATCGCAACTAGACTATCAATACAATTGGGTCACACATTTAAACTATATGAAGTCATAAACTTGAAAATTTTACATTTTTCAAGCTATTAGAAACTGGATAATAAACTCGATATACAACTTTTAACATTTAGTCAACTTAAATAAAAAGAAAAATATACACTTAGTTCATGCCAAAGTTTCTAAAAACATATCACTAGTCATAAATAAATTATATTTCATGAAAACCTATATTGTATTCTTCTAATGTGTATAAGACGACTTATATACGACCTTTCGAAACATAATGGTAATTGAAATATTGTCATTTAATAATTTTACTTTGTTTTCCTAAAACAATGTACACATAAAACAAGTTAAGACTTAATAGATTCAAATTATATTGAGGGCTAGACGACATGAAAATATATATACTCGATATATTCCTCTAGTCTACACTTTCAACGTCTCAAAATATATGTACTTTTCTTTCCGGATGTCATCGTTAGGTCTCATTCACTCTTAAAATCCTTCCGTATACTATCGTTTGGTCGTCATTGAACCAAAGTCGTAATCCCTTCTTCGGGATTTCCTTCCATGTCATACCCTCATAAGCCGAGATTCATCCAAATCTTTGTAAATTGTCCTAAGATAAATGATGCCACATCAACAACAACAACAACAAGACAAACATTTAAAACTTATAAAGTTAGTTAAACTTTATCGAGTCTTAAACATAAAGACTAAATTGCCGTATTAATTAGGTTGCGTGTCGGATGCCATGCACTATCACTCCTTGATTTAATTCTCTTTAGACTTCATTTTGCACATTGCCAAGGTGAGTTTCATAGCCCCTACTTTTAACTGTTTTATACTTGTTTTGGGGGAAGATACATGCTCATTTTACTTAAATCATTTTTCTTGTGCATTCCATGCATACTATGCTTTTACATGTTTAAAGTTTTCATCATACATAGATGTTATATGGAGCATACCAAAATGTTTGACCTAGAATATTACGCAGCTTAGCCTAAGTCCTTAGATCCCAAATTGCCCTCTTCATGAACCGTCAATTCTGCTGAAAGCGAATGTTATAAATAGATCTATTGAGGGTGACTCCTCTGTTCGGTTGACCCCGCTTGGGTCAAGGCGAAACATATAGCATGTCGGGACCGAGTGTATTGGGATAAACACTCGCCATGGGCTCCTTATTTGTATGACTTCTTTGTGCATACAAGAATTGTCATAGTTTCGGTTGCATGAACTTAGTGCTAGCGTAATAGATTTAATATATGACATTATATTCGTTGTAATGTACATATACCCTACTTATGGTCCACTAATGAAATCTCTTTTATGAATTGAAATCATAAACTTTATGACATTATGCAAGGCGAATGATCATCAAGAACCAAATTTGAAACAAGTGTCTTGAAATCCCTTTTAACTAAACCTATGAACTCACCAAATAAGTGACCCCTTTAGCATGTATCTTCGTGTTTTGAGGTGATAGCTTATCTTTGGAGGCGCAAGGCAAAGGCATGGCATGGTCATAGACGACTCTGATTTATGTATTGGGACCACTCGTTTATAATGGGCCATTTTCCGCACTACTTAATAATGTAAACATTGTTTTTAATAATGAATAAAAGTTTATTTATGAAAAACCAATTGTTCTATGCTTATGTTGTGATAACAATTTAGTAGCACCCCAATACACGTATGCTTCATTGAAGTCATTTTGGGGTGTTATGAATACCACCCCAAACCAATTGCCCGAGATATTTACCATTAGCTTTCTAAAAACCATAAAAGATAAAAAGAATCATCCTCAACCCCCACCTTAGCGTAATACATTTCTTGCTAGCATTCATATTCCCCTAGAGAACGATATCAATCCCTGAGGCTTACCCAAACTACATTACAACGATTAGGTTCACTGCCTAGGTGGTTGAAAAACTTGCTCGAAAAAAAGGAAGTTCCTTTGACCCCGAACGCACTTCGTACGCGCATCATCACTGTAGACCCATCTTATTCGTAAAAACTTTGTTGCTTATTCGTAAAAAATTTTCTTATTCGAAAAAACCTTGTTAATCTTTTACGAGTAATCCTTCCTGTTAATAAAAAACCAATTCAATGATTAAAAATTAGTTCAAACATCATTCAGAACACAATCATGGCATTTAAACAGTTACACTTTCACAGAATTCCTTATTCGTAAGGTGTTCTTAAACCCTTAAACCCTAAAGTTTCGAATAAGAAATTTAGCCAACTAAATCAATTCATGTTTTATCCTGAGTGTTCTTAGGGTGCATATGAGTGATTCTAAACACATTTAAACAACTTTTGACCACATAATCAAGTTATTCAACCTGAACGTGCACATAAACCCTAAACTTTTGATTGATTTTGAAGTTTCTGGTCTAATTCCATTTCAAGCTATGTGTCTAGCTATCATTCAAGCTCTTCTGATGATCAAGCTAGGTCAAACAAGGGTAAAAGCTCTATCACTGCTCTTGTACAAGCTAAGCAGGTTCAAACTCAAAGTCAATCCCTGGTAAAAGGATTCAAGTCATAGGGCTTTGAAATAAGGAGACTTGGGCAGCAATCAAAGAGAAGAAGTTTGGGGTAAAAAAAACCAACTGGATAGGGATCAACTGCAGTGACTACAGGGAAGTAAAAAGAGCATGGGCTAGCTTCTAATGTCTTTATCTTTTGATGTCTTTATGTATCTTTTGAACAACTGCTATGTAATGAAATATGAAACTATGTATCTATGTATGCTCCTTCTATGCAACTATGTATCTATCTTTTGAACGACTACTATGCATCTATGTATGCTAGTAGTTTCTAATGAAATGCTACTTGTTTGGTAAAGTTGAAACTACTTGTTTTCATTCATCTAAAGCCAAAATACAAGTTGATACAATACTACATTTGTAAACTTAACATAACAGCCTAACACCTACTTCAAACATAAACAAAAGATCTGACTTAATACATTCCCTACTTTTAGTAAAAAGAACAACAAACAAGATCCAAGACAAAACTAGATACTTCTTCATTTTGAACGACCAGTTTGGGCTTCCATTATTGCTCGTTCAAGATTGCTCCTTGACCTTAATAAACCCGGTATGATTTCAAGAGAACGATTACACATGGGGGAGGGGGGTCATACGAATCAATCCATCTACAATTTGATCCTTGTTAAACAACATTAAACCAACAATCGTTTGCTTTAGATTAATTTGATTCAATTAATTCAACCTTACACAAACTTACTTGAATTGGGCAAGAGTAAAACCGACGGCCTGGGTTTGCATTCGTCCAAGATGTGCGTACAATGGCAACTCTTCCACAAATGGCACCTAACCATTTTCATTGTTATTATTTATATCAATATTTTTGAATTAGGGTTTATATCAGAAGAGTTAGGTTAGCGAAAGAGGGAAAAGAAAGAAAATTGATGAAAATAAATAGAGAGAAAGTGAGTGGCAGTGGGAAAGAAGAAAAAGTACTCTGAGTAATGTAAATAGCCGTTGGAGGGAAAGGGATAGTTTTTTGGACCAAAATACCCTCCAATATTGCGCACATGTTGTAACTTAACGCCTTGACCTAACGGGCGTTTGGTCAAGGGACCATGAGTGTTAAGGGTTTCAGAGTTGGTGACTGTATATGCAAAAAATAGTCAAAAGACCAATAGTGAAAGTCAACACAAACCACAGGGACTATCCGTGTAATTTACTCTTTGTTTTATTTGAACGTATTTTCTTTATAACATGTTTCAAAATATTTTCTAATGCTGAAAGTAATTGTAATATTCTTTTGAATTTTGTAATTACACCTAAATTATACTCGCTATTTGATGGTCGTATAAGTGTTGCTTGTCTTGGTAACTTGACATTGTATGATCATGTACTTTTCGTTTGTATTTGAATTTGAACTCTTTTTGCAGCACAAGTATCCAATTTTCAGTGGGATTTTGCAAGAAATAATGTCGTGTCTTCGGTCAGGTTTTGTCTAGTGTCTGTGTCTCCACTCATGTTTATTCTATATTTACAGCAGCTAACACACATAATGTTGCTTTCTTCTTCAGATTGTACAGGTTTGGGACAGAAAACAAGGGTGTTTGGGCAGTAACTTGCAACAGAAAAGTAAAAAGAATAAAAGCTGAAATTCTATGAATTGTATTGAATTGTATTGATATATTGGAATGAATTGTTTACAGAAATCTTAACCTATATATACCTAATGAATCGGTACTATGATGAGAGGAATACTGGTTCATCAAAAGTAATCGACACACTAATTCTAACCGTTGCAATCCTGTAACCGGTTTTATCATAACCCAGCCCATATACATGTTTCGGTTTACAGAATTACATAACATAAATATACACTAAACTACCCTATTCTTTTTTTCTATAACATTAAAGGTCCAACATTCACCCCCTAATGTTATAGATTGCAATCGGATCTTCTTTACTTGTCTTTACAGCAATGTTGGTTCGGTGTCAGTGTCATAGATGAGATGTGACTCTTCTTGCTTGTTGTATTTCCATTTCGTGCATTCTTTCGCAAAGTGTCCATGCTTGCCACATTCATAACATCTTAGCATGATTTTGTCTTTAGTTCCTTGACTCGTATTCAAATTACTCTTCCATTTCATGCTTTCCTTGCCTTCTTTGTTGAAATCTTTACCTCGCCATTTACCATAAGTTTTGTTGTTTGAACTTGCCATGAGAAGCTTGTCTTGATCATTTGCCTCTAGTATGTCTTGACTCTTAATTCGTTCTTCATAGGCTGTTAACCTTCCAATGGCTTCTTCAAACGACATTTCGTCTAGGTCTTGATATTGTTCTATAGTTGCCACGATCGGTAAAAACTTCTTTAGAACAGAGTTAAGTAGTTTCCTTACTAGCACCTTATCTTCCAAAGTTTCACCAAGTCCTCTAAACTTGGCCTTTATACTACTTAACTTTCCTCCATAGTCACTTAATTTTTCGTTTGGTTTTATCCTTAACGTCTCTAGTTCACTTCTCAATGTTTGTAGTCGTGCCTTTTGAACAAGATCAGCTCCCAAATGCTTGACTTTGATTGAGTCCCATACTTCCTTTGCAGTCGAGTATTGTGCAACTTGCATTAAAACATCTTCTGGCAGTGATTGGAAGATTATTCCCTTTGATGTGTTTTCTTTCTTCTCATTTGTTGTTATTCCGTCTTTCGCAACTATCGTTTCCCATATGCCATATGCCTTCAATATTGTCTCCATCATTAATGCCCATGTCGTGTAGTTTGTTTCGGTCAATTTTGGACATTGTAGTGAAACATTTCCTAGTTCTCGAACTGATGTATTGTTCGATGTGTTATCATTCTTGTCACCTTCTACCATGCTTGCTTGCTTGCTTATAATCAGAACCGAGATGGTTTCTCATTTTCTTGCTCTTGTGTTTGATCAAAAGATCAAATCCCTTACTTGCTACTGGCCAATTTATTAACCAGGTTTTCTTGCTATTTGAACCTAAAAAAAAGGCTCTAATCTTGCTATTTGAATCTTAAGGCTCGGAGCTTGCTATGAACCTAAGGATTCGGTTTAACTTGCTATGAACCACAAAGGGTACGGTTTAACTTGCTATGAACCACAAAGGGTTTGGTATAACTTGCTATGAACCACAAAGGGTTCGGTATAACTTGCTATTTTGTGAAACGAATTTTTGAAGAATTCGCTTGTCTTGCTATGAATCTAAAAGGAAAACGGTCTTTGCTATTCTAATCAATCCGGGGTTTTTCGCTAATGGGAATTTCTATCTTAGCAAAACTTTTCCTAATTTATATGGAGTATTTAGAAAAGTAAAAAAAGTTGATTAGAATTAAAAGAAAAACCGGTTGATTAGGGAAGACAGGAGACGTGCGTTCCTTCCTTCTGATTCGAGATTCCAAAATCCTTCCTTGTGATCAATTTGTGTTGTTCTTGCTTTTGATTTCTGATCAATATCCTTCCTTCTGTTTGGTAAATAGATTTCCAAATAGAAGTTGTTTTTCTTCTATCTTGCTTTTGATTGATTCCCAGAAACGTTCTTGCTCTTGATACCAATTGTTGCTTTCTTCTTCAGATTGTACAGGTTTGGGACAGAAAACAACTGCAGAAAACAAGGGTGTTTGGGCAGTAACTTGCAACAGAAAAGTAAAAAGAATAAATGCTGAAATTCTATGAATTGTATTGAATTGTATTGATATATTGGAATGAATTGTTTACAGAAATCTTAACCTGTATATACCTAATGAATCGGTACTATGATGAAGAGGAATACCGGTTCATCAAAAGTAATCGACACACTAATTCTAACGTTGCAATCCACAGAACGGTTTTATCATAACCCAGCCCATATACATGTTTCGGTTTACAGAATTACATAACATAAATATACACTAAACTACCCTATTCTTTTCTTCTATAACATTAAAGGTCCAACGCATACTCGGATTCTAAGTTTGACAATCAGAATGCAATGCGGTAGTTGCTCTGGAAATGTACAAATGATACATCCATGTGACTAGATTAATTTGTTAATCACATGTTAACGAGTAACAAAAAGTTTAAGAATCATATTTGAAGTATTTGGTTTTCAATCGCGCGGTTATCTTATACTCCAAGTTGCTGTTACAATATCATAACAAAATTATCTAGTTTACAACCATACACTACAAAAGAAAGGCAAACACCTTCGAAAACTGCTACCAAAGGCAACGCGTTTAACTCCAAATCTTTCTGGCTGCTGATTCATATGAACAAAGATTGAACAAACTATCATACATCTCACATTACAACTCAGACTCCTAGCCAAAACAATAAAATCGAGAACCGCTATGGCTAAACCAATTCTAGGGACCATTTTACACGAGTGACCTCTTTTCATCGTTAAACTCTTCACTTCTTTCTTCTGTAGGATATGATTTCACTTGTTTTACACAGATTTCCCACAGTCTAAGCACGTGCGGAATCTTATGATCAGGCAACATCTTCATCATAATACCCGCAGCTATTAGTATTAACCCAACCCCATGCTGCTCAGACATGGGTTTCGTAAATATTACATATGATAATAATAAAGTTACCGCCTTTCTTGCAGTTGTTACCTGTATAAACCAAAATATGCATATTAATATATGATATTTCGTTGTTTATGTGTGTGATGCAAGAATCAAGAAAAAGTATAGTTACCAAAGCTGTGGTTGCTGCCCCGAAAATGGCAATTAGTGATAAAACAGATACTTGACCAACAAATGTCGCCACAGCTTCAAAAATCAAGACACCATATACGTAAGGATTCTGCATGTTTAATTTCCAAAAAATTATCAAATAGTATTGAAAAGATATCATGAAATTGCTTAACATTTATTTATGGTCGTCGGGAGAACTCTCTTGAAAACGTTTCTGACTATGAACACTAATCTATTTGAAGGGTTGATACTACGCAAGACTTACTTCATAACATGATTTCCATGCTCTAAACAATTCTCCTGTGAAAATCATTGGTGGGATCAAAAAAGGTGTTCCAACAATCGTTGAGCAGTATAGCATTTCCATCTGGAAAAAGGAATTGAAAGTGTGGAGTGATCGACTACGATAACCCAAAAAAGGACTAAAAATCTGTTTGGTTCCCAAATTTCAATTTCAGATCCCATATGCATAAATAAATGGACTTATTGCCGAAGAAGGTAATAACTTTGTTCCAAATTCTGTTTTCTGTGAATTTGATCTAAGGTAATCCAACCTGCTAACAGGTCAATATATTTTGTTACCTGAGTAGTATCGCGATTAATGGTGAAAATTGCTTCTTGCAAATTTCCCAAGAAGGAATCCATGATCAGAGCTCCACTAACCATCACAACACCAATAATGTTAAAATTTGGAGATGTGTTGGCATCGGCTAATGTGAAGAGTATTAAGCCAATGACTAGAAGAACAGATGCAAAATATTCACGCGGAGGGTACTTTCTTCTCAACCCAGGAATGAAGGCACCCATGATCATCACAGGTAAAACCTACAGAAAGTTTATTTCATTTTGTGATATATTATAACAATAGTTTTGTATCCGACATTAAGAAAAAACTAGATACCTTTGTGGATTTAAACATGAGTTGTGCAGGATAATTAAGATAAGCTAAGGACCCTTTGGTTAATCCATGAGAACCCATAAGAACCACAGAGAGCTTAACATACATACACCATGGGTTCACCATTTTTACGGGAGTGAATCCCTGTAAACGTAGGAGTGCCAAGTATACAAAGCCTTGTATGAATGTGAAGTACCATCCATAGCTGAATCAATTGCAATGCAAATATATCAAGATCTTTGGACAGTGTATATCATAATCAGTTAATCATAATAGTAATTCACGAAAACTGAAGCTGTTGCCTCATTGACATACCTGAATTGAAGTCTGTTATACACGTATTCCTGCAATAAAGTTTTGAGTTATGAAATGAGTTGGGGTTGAATAACGAAATGACGAAAAGTATCATATCAAGATTGTTACAAGCTGAAGCCTCAATGCAAATTCATTTCACTGATTCTAAAATATTTACCTTTATATCATAAGAACAATCAAATTGAATTCATTGATAATTAAACATAACAAGTATGAATGTGAAAGAAACAAACAATGCAGAAACACAATATACAACACAAAACATAGATACTAGTATATGCTAGATGTTTATTTGCATGAGTGCTTTATACGAAGTGAATTCAGAAAAACAACCTCGCAAATGCCATTAACAAGATATCCAAAGAAAAATCCAGAAGAGCAAATGAGAAATTGTTGCCATATTGGTTTATCCGTAAGCGAAATCCCAAACAAAGTCCTTATTTGTTCTTCACCCTTCATCTCTGTGACAAGTAATTAAACATCTAGACTGCATTGCCCATTTTGATTCTTTCAAACTAGAATTGGTTGTTTGCATAAGATAAAAATCAAAACATGTTTCCAGATAATAGGATTGATCATAAGTTGTTTTTAAACTTTTCAAGAAACATGGAGGGTTTTTTTCTTTTTTTCTTTTTGGGAAGAAAAAATGCAATTAATTTTGATCCAATATGAAATGGTGTGCATTGTATAGTGATAGAGGATCATTGCTTGAAAAGAGGAGATAACATCTCCTGTTTTGAAGGAATATTCATGTTGTATGTACAACAAAGAGAGATACAGGGTGTTGCAATAATGCAATATAATGTACAGATTGCTTATTAAAACCAATTATATTCTTATTCTATATTTATATCTGTATCATAAACTCTAGTTTATGTTTGTGAGTCTCTCCATTTTAAGACCAAGATCAAAGGAGGCTACTTAACCCTTCAACAAAGACAAATTTTCTCCGGGTTTTTGTCATGCTAGTGTTTTTTAAGAAGTGATTGGGATTGCTTATTAAAACTGTTTACTCGGCGTTGTGCTTTGATGCATCGATAATATTAGCAATAAATATTTTTTGTATGTTTATTGCGTTTATACAAAATATAAAGAAACACATAAGCATTTAAATAAATAAGCAATCCCAAACACATGGTTAACTATGTTTAGCTTCATATTCAGTTAACTACAATTAGAACAGCTGTTGGTGTATTGATGATACAAGACCACAAATTAAAAGCTACATTTGTTATCAAATTCTACGTTAGAAGAATATTGATATAATGATATTCAAAAAACTGCAACATCAGAAACTATAGAGCTAGACTTCTCACAAGCTATAATCGCTACAATTAATATGATATACGTCATATAAAGCTTGAAAATTGGGGTGCACGTATCATAATATCGCACAGTTTCCACATGAAGATTGGAGCTACTACTTTTTCTTTTACTTGTTATCGGAGTCCATTGCAGTTGTATCAACTTCTGCATCAGTTTCACCATCGATCATTCCCGGTTCTGGTTCTTGGTCAGGTTCTGCTTCTGGCTCTGGCTCATCGATTTGACCAGGCTCTTGACCACCATCAGCCTCAGGGGTTTGTTCTTGTTCTTCGGGTGAAATGCTTGCAGCATCAGTGTCCATTGGTGCTGCTGACGCTTCAAGATCTGGTCTACTGCCTTCACCATCAACTTCACTTGCAGGTGTTGTAATCTTGAAAAGAACAAAAATGTCAAAGAAAATAAAGATTTAGTTTGACTTTTCAAGAAATTGATTAATTGTCTAAATTTTCATAAAAGTTATAAAGCAGCAAGCTTTATATGTTATAAAAAGTACCACAGAATTAACAACTATAAGTCAAAGTCAAAGAATGGAGCCATATAACAAGATTGAATCAAGAGTTAAAGTATTAGGTTTGACATTGAAAGTCAAAGTTCATATATTACCTGATTCTCTTCTGCTTGATTTGTGGAAGTTTTGGTTTCTTCCTTTTTGGCACGTTTTGACTTGTCACTTGTTTTACCTTGATATTTTGATCGAACATCTGGTGGCATAATTTCTACTGGCACCACCCCTTCCACGCCAAATTCAGTGAACTGCAAGATATTCAACTCAAATTTGATTTCAATACAGAACACTAATAACTGTCGATGTATTTAATGTTTTAAATTATATTATCTTACTCGAGAAAATCCCTCTAAATCCTGCCTTGCTGAAAATCGAAGACCTTTCCAACAGTAAACCTACACAAATAATTAACCAGTTTAATAATGTAAAAAGATTGATGGTTTTGCATACGTCTCTTCATTGATAATACTCCCTAACCTTGTAAATAAAATTGTTCACTTATTTGGCACAAATTGAAACAAGAATTCATACTATCAGTAACAGAGGCTAACCCGGTTGTTTTTGTGGTGATATTCTGCTTCTATTCCTGCAGATTCATCCATCTGGAATACACAAATATAATCTATATGTCAATAATGATATCTCAGAAAATCACTTAAGTGGAAGAATATTATTGGAAAATAAAACTTTTGTTATTGAAGTACTGATAATTCAGGAATTTACATCTTCCGCTAAGGGTTTCCAGTATTCTGTGACTGCAGGTGTGCGCACACGTTGAGGATCGGTTAGAGCATTCTGCAGAAGTAACAAATGAAGTCACAAAACTATCAAATTTTGAACTTCTATTAGTTCTGATGCAATTTTCATCCATCAACCAGATTTTTTCTAACCTTAATACTTCTTATAATATTATGAAGGCTAATTTAGCAGCGCATGTTGGTGTTGGTAAGTTTGTCTACGATTAACGAACCAATTATATTTTAAAATTGTACATTACTGAAAAGTCAGAATGTAGCAGACTACGAAAACTAGAACACAACTCACTCATCAGTAATTCAGTATTCTACATTAGCAAGTATTTAGCTTAATATGTGATTCTAGAATGAAGCAAGACTTAACGACATTTAAAGATTGTATAAAATGGTAAAAGATAACAAACTTGAAATTAACGCACCGGATTTTGATCTGACCATTTCCATAATTGAGCAAGTTCTTTATTCCCGAGTCTCCATCCTGGACGACTGAACGTTAAAACAAGAAGTTCAGTAACTAAACTTTACATGTACCGTAAAAAAAAATACTTTGTACAACCATCTTAGAAGCATTGGAAGATGCCTACCGTTTTTTTACTCCATCTCGAACAGCTTTCTTTTCTGTTGGTTGTTTTTCAAATGGGGTACAACCATCACGTTTCCACCACACCTAAAACACAATTTCACATAGGAACAATGTAAGTTGAACCAAAGCCATATATTCCAAAACATATCAGCTTATATTCACATGGATACATGAAAAACATAAGAGGGGCACATACCCAATTTCTTTCACGTTCTAATATATGCTCAATACTGCGAAGAAACTTTTCTCCTTTGGGCGGGGTCATTACCAGAAGTTTCTTTACTCGTTCTTCACATTTTTTTATCTCTTCCTTCTACAATCAGAAATAGCAATTTGTCGTGATATATAAAAGAATACTACTTACCATATAGAGGCGAGCATATCTAATAAAAATAACATGTAAATATATAGAGATCACTAACCATAGTTTCCAAGGGCAAATCTTTCTCGTTTTTCCCAGGGGCCTAAAATTAGAAACCAGTAGGATCAATAAGTAAAGCTTAAGGTTTTAGATTGTATGCATAAATAAAAAGTGTGTTAAAGCTTAATTGGCTAAGCAGCAATTAAGCAGGCTCACAAGCATTTATAATACAAAATATTTTTTCTTCTGGAGTATGTGAATGAATTACTACAGTTCACTTATGTTTTTAACAAATTAGGTTCTCAGTTGATCTTATCAGCCACTCCAGCCAGAAATGATAAACATGGACTAATGAATACAAGTTGAAAAAGGGCAACTAATCCCTGCTTAATCTTTTTGAAGATTCATTTATTAATTTTTCAAATAAAAAAGATGAGGGACTGAAGAACATAGTGAAATGGGCATACCTTGAGATAATCGAACAAAATTAGGCACTGAACAAGAATATGGCGTCGGAAACTAGGATCCTTCAGCTGTGGTAGGCCAGAAAACATAAAATATCAGTGTAACCAATATTGAGGTACTTTAAACTGCCAATGCCAATAAGAAATTTGATACTCTGATAGAGAATTCAAACCTCTAGACCCATTAGATTACTGCTTGTAAGATATTTTATGCTGAAGGTTGCTGCTTCATCCTCAAGATTATTAGCAGCACCATCTTCATCATTTAAAGGCTGAGCTTCAAATGTATTCAGGACAACCTGGATATCCATTGTAGAAAAAACATAAATAAGATTGTAAATATAAATAGTCGGTGATTGAACTACAATTAAAAAGGTACCCACAGAAAGAATACCGTCAAACATGAAGAGAACTTATGCCACTTGGTGGTAGTAGGACCAATGGAGGCAGGGTTGCTGAAATAGTCCTAAAACAACAAAAATCATCTTAGTATAAGTTGCATAACTTTGCATAATATTAGTATCGTAGTTGGTAGAGAGATAAAAAATAAAGAGGTTTGATTCCTGTACCCAGAAATTAATTTAGATAAGAGATCATTAGACTGACCTGCAAACTCCAAAAGGTTTTATAGAAGTTGAAGTCGATAGAGATTCCTGAAAATTCATAAAAGAGATTCAGGGGTGTATTGTGTACGTGTAATTAGAGGTTAAACGGCCCTATATGCAAGTTAACACTTATCAGAAGCATGTTTCAGTGAATAGTTAAGCATCATCATTTAATCCATCTGGTATATCGTAGCAAACAACTGTGTGAATGGGAATAGACACTCAGGAAACTATTTGGTACACCGACATTAATTAAAAAGGTTTATTATATAAGGGTTTTTCTAACTTGTGCCCTAGGGGCACAAGTTAAGCGTACTAAAAGTACACCGAAAGTACACATGGACCCACATAAAAGTACATTTGTCTGTACTTTTATGTGGATTCATGTGTACTTTTTGGTGGGTGCTTGTGTACTTTTGGTGTTCTTAACTTGTGCCCCTAGGGCACAAGTTAGAAAAACCCATATAATGACCAATCATATTTTATAGGAAACTTGAATGTAATGTTCAAACACAACATTACAGATCCAAACCATCATTTATAGAAGTGTTAGGTCTTCAATAGCATCGACAGTCAAATTTTATAAAAACTGGGAGTCTGTGATACATACCTTCAGGTGCTTGCTTCTCATATTTTGTCTCGTTTGATACATTGAAAAGTCCCTTGATATTGACAGCTGATGCAAAAGGAATAGCATGCCATTTCAACGTAAGATTATAGGAGAAAAAGTATAGTACTGAAACATGAGAATAGATAAAGACATTACCCGAACGTTCAGACAAAGGGAAAAAATGAGCGAGAAACATTATTATTCTCCCACAAAACACCACATCATTTGCCTGCAAAATACATAAAAGGAAGAAGAGTCAATCATGATGAAGTTATTGTAGAAGAAGACCAAATTCTAGGCGTGTTCACACGAGTGACACGCACATACTACACTTGAAAAAGTAGATCATATTTCTTTCAGATGTAACTAGATACCTTTGACAAACGACGAAGAAGTTGATTGCAAGTCCTTAACATCACAAGCTTTCCCCTTGCAAACAATTCCGGCTGTATAGAAGTGAACAGACCAGAAAAGTCATTTAAGTTCAAAATAAAATTATAAAAAGGTTAAACAGAATAATGTGTAGTAATTCTACATACCTTACCCAAGATGTCTTGCTTACTTTCTATATAACCAAAGACATCTTCGCAGTTTCTCATTGTAGACATCTCCGTCAAATCTTCCAAAAGTTGGAATATCATACCCCCTTCAATGTGTTCATTTTCACAAAGATATAGTACAATGTCTGCCAAAAGAAACGCATATATAAGTCCAAAAACAATGACCATGCAGTATAACAAGATTCGATTTATGTTTCTATATGGACCAGTCAAACCATAACTAGATGAAAAGTTTAGAATTCGTGAAAAAATGAATAGATGGAAGGGATTTGGTATTTTGCAGTGCCCATTAGACAATTACAGACTCTCGTGATCACCTTTTTTAAGTCAGTTTAGTAGGGCTGTGCGAGCGAGTATAACAGATGTGTTGTGCTTGTGCCCGACCATGGTTGACCAGTCAAGTTGCTGGTAGGTATGATTAGGCTTATGTGAAACAAACCTATGACTATACTATTGATAGTATTGTGCGAAAACTGGTCATTTCTGCTACGATGTAACATATACGGCTAGCAAGGTATTGTAGGTTATTCGAAGACTAGATAAGAGAAGTTGGTCTTTTATGCAAGGCTTATTGTACAAGTGGATAGAAACAGACTATCGGACCTAAAGATTAATGCTTCTCCTCAAAGCACAACTGCACAAGAATTGCAGATTTATGGGGAATCCACATATGTCCAAGATGATATTACATTCAGTTTGACTAATATCAGGATTAAATATTGGCTGTGGGAATGGTTGCGTTGTATTTGGGTACGTAAGTATGCTTATGAATAACTGAAGCTATGACGCCCAGTTTCAGGATGAAAATTAGTATGTTGAAGGGTCTGCTAACCAGTATATCAGCTGTTGGTGGAAGCTTTTGTACAGGTTTGACTGATTGTTATCATTAACACTTTAGATGGTGTTGTTATGCAGATAGAACTTGATTCATTTTAAGTTGCTTATCCAAATCATGTTTTGGGTAATGCAATACAGGGACATAGATGGGTAAGCCGATATTCTTTTTATATTCTTATGTTTTCAAATTAATTTTTCCTTCAGTCCAAAAAACATTAAAACATACTCACCAAGGAGGCGAGGTATTTGCCCCTGTGTATTTTCACCGTCAACAATCGACTCTCCATACCGCATAGTTTTTTCCCCTGATTGAACTGCAGCTGCCTACACCAAATAATACCAGCACAACCCATAATAAACTATCGGTTATCTGAGGCTAAAGAGGTGACTGGTTTTATTACACATAAAGTCTCAACTCTTAGTTAAATGTAAGTTTTATAGGGTCTGAAGTATTCAGATAAAACTTATTGCTTCTACTAACTTTGGGGTAAAATAAGTCAATGATCAGGTATTTCAGCGTGTTTATTTGAGATGAAAGTAAACTTATTTTTTAACCTACATATCTAACCTTAAAACTTCTACAACAACAACAACAACAAACCCAATCCCGCCAGGGCAGGGTATGGGGGAGGTAAAAAATGTAGACAGATCCTACCCCTGCCCTCGGGTAAACCCGGGAGTAGGGAGACTGTTCCAACGAGACCTCCGGCAAGTGCAGGTGTGCGGGTGAGAAAGAGAAGAGAAGAAAGCAGAAGACAATAAAAATAACAAGCACAAGCAGTAACGAAAGCAAGTAAAACAAAGGATAGGGGCACGGGAGAGAGCACAGGCAAAGGCACACAAATACAGGACACAAACAAAAAAACAAAGGAACAAAAACCCAAAGAGAGAGCAGGCAAACCAAAGGGAAAGGGAGTAACATAGAGCAGGGCAAAAACCAGCACGCACGGACCTAAAGGTAAGGCATAGCAACAAAAACAAGGCACCCAAAAACGAAAAACCAGGGCAAGAAAAGCAGGCAAACAAGAGAACAAAGCAAAAGCAAAGCAACGCACGGGGCCTAGAGCTACGGCAAACCTTAAAACTTCTAACAAACTATTTTTTCCCAGATTTTATCGCATTTTTCTACATCACAAGCAAATCCAAATATTCATCTTACACTACTTACTCTTCTTATGACTTATCTGCAGGAAGAAACATACACGGATAATGTCACAAAACTATAATATAGTACAATATTGCATAAACAGCTATCGTGCAATATTAAGCCTCACTAACTCATCATTCACTCCACAAAAAGAACTACTACTAAGTAGAAACTAGAGAGTACATAAACACTAATTCCTAAACAAGTATTCTTAAGCTCCTTATTTACAAGCAGAAGCATAAGCACAAAATATAACCATCACGCGCGATTATCACACATCAAATAATCACTTAATCCATAACACCTACAACTACATAACAGCGAAAAACGTACGACGAGCTCTTGAAGCAAAGTTCTCAAAATATTCTCCAACAATTGATTCTCATCCTGTACCAACTTTGTTTGCCTCTGCATAACAACACATATACACATCAAATTCATATATAAATACAACAAATTCTTACTGTATATATTAATAAATTATTTTTAAAAAAAAAAGTGGGGCCCTGCCTGAGGATTAATAGCTAGCTGAACAGTTTGAAGAGCAAAATCTTGTGGTTTACCAGGTTCTGTCAATACCTTCCTGAACAAATCCTGCAAATATTTACAAATTAATTTGATTAGTAACATGAAATAAATGTGAAATTAGGGTTTAGTGATTTACCATGTGTTTGTTGTGATTAAAATTGATTGTGTGGTGAAGTAAGCTAGCTATTTCATGGATTTGGGTATTGTAGAATCTGGTGATTTTGTTAGTTTGTTTGTTTTTCCGAAAGAGATGAATGAGTTGGGCCTTTGTTTATTGTATGTTGGGCTATGCGTATAGGGATAAAACCCAAAATTGAACTTCAATCTCTACACTTTTTTACTTACTCTACATTCCTCAGTTTTATTTTTGAAAGAGAGAAAAGAAGTGGTAAAAAACAAAATAAATTTGTGTTATTAAATTTTTTTTGTAAGAGAACAGAAAGGAAAAGAAGGGGAGAGGAAATTTGGCTAAACTTATTTCCAAAATTTTCTTCCCAAAAGTGAAATAATTTGGAGAGAAGTTATATTTACAAGCTTTTAATAAATGTAATTACTTAAATAACCTAATATAAAACATAAGTCTTGAATATAATAAAGGGTATAATTGTAAAATCATTGGTTATCTCTTCTTTTCTCTCCTAACTTGGGAACATAACATAAAAAATTAAATTTCATTCATCTCCTCTTCTTTTCTGCCAATTTTTAACTCTTCTCTTCTTTCCTTTCATCTCAAAAACTTAGGAACATAGTGTTAAGGTCAATTAAACTAGTAAAAAATCATGGAAAAAGACTAAGTGCTTGTTCGGTTGGTGGGTTTTAGATTTGGATTTTGGATTGATGGTAAAATTCTTTGTTTGATTGAAACGGATAGGGTTTCAAAATGGGAGTCAACCCCATGTTTGAAGGATTTGCGGATGAAGTGGTAAAACTCAAATTCAGGATGAAAGATTGAACGGATAGGGTTTCAAAATGATTTTCTGACAAGTACACTATATAATCTTTCTCTCTCTTTTTTTTCCCTTTCAATCACTAGTAACCACATAAATGTGGTTGACAAATGTACTTTCGTCTCTTTCTCGTTATATTTTTTTATTTCAATCGATTGTATCCACATAAATATGTAGTCATTCATTATTTTAGTACTAAAATAAATATAAATCCCAGCCCCATTTTATATCTTAACATACAAAACAAACAACACAATTCAAATCAAAATCCAAATCCAAATCCAAATCTTAAACCCAACTACAATACAAACAGATTGTAAGGTGTCTTTATTTTTGACTTAGAGACGTTTTTTTTTAGGGTTTGGAATGAATTTTTGTATTGATGTGACACTAGAGCGTTGTTTGGTTTGGTTTGTTGATTACCATCATTGAAACTATACCCATATATCTATTCCTCTACTACTTTGTGACTTTTGTCAGACTTTTTTGACATATGGGACAACAATTTGCTCACTTTACTCACAATTTGCTCAATTTTTTTTGTTTTATTATATTTACTTACTTATATGGGTTAAAAACTATATAAACATTTAAATACGGTACATATTTTCTATTAAATTAAACAATATTTCAAATCATCATTCATTTTTTTTTTATTCTCACTTTCAATCAAACCAACACCAAATTCAAATTCGATTTCGAACCTTTTTATGAACCTAACGCACCCTTAATATCCTTTTTGAATATATTATCGAATGCAAATGGATTTTTTTTTTTTTTATCTTTTGACTTATTATAAAACTAAATCCTAGATGCAAAAGAGAGGAAAAATTGTCGCCCTTTCTATTCAGGATACAAATATATACAAATACACCACACTTATGTCATGTTTACCCTCTTTCTTTTATTCTTTTTCTTTTCACTTACAAATTCCTATAGATCTACAATCTCCTTCAAGATTTTCTCCTCTTATCTATGCCATCCTCCGATCATTGTTCAACAGTACTTTCAGGTATTCCAAAACCATCTCTTATGTTCTCAAATCTATACCATATTTGTAACAACTCTATATGCTAAATTCTATGATTCAAGTTTAAACCTTGTTTATTTCGAGTTTTGTGTAAATTTTCACAAAATTGCACATCTATACATTATATATAAGAGGAGGACGCCTGCATAAATTGCCACTTAAGATCCCATAATGCCATGTCATATTTCCATGTCATCGCTTTTAATGCCAAATAAGCACATTTAAATCCGAATTGTTTAAAAATTTGTCACTTAAAGGACTCGAACCTGGTCCAGGCTCCCAAGACACAAGCGTCTCAACCACCGGAACACTTTAGGCTTTTTGTTGAAATATTTGAAAACAAAATATAGATGCCTAAACTACTCTTCTTGCAGATTCAATATCTAAACACACAAGTTTTGTACCTACAAATTTACATAATCACGAAATTTTTGAAATCACCATTCACACAACAAATCACGCAACAACAAACAACCCTAATCTTCTTATAGATGGTATTCGTTTTTGGTCAATCCATCATCGTTGCAATTCATCATCACATAAGGTAATTATTGTATTTATCGATTCAAGGTAATTTACTTTTTATGTAATTCTATATATGTAACTATTTAATCATTATGTTATGCATCTTTTGTGAATCAATGCTAACTGGAATTATGTAACTTTGGTTGCTACGTATAAAGATTATGGAACAGTTATCATATATAATCAACCTTGGTTTTTGGATTATAAATCAATGGCAAATTAACTATGTACTGTATTTATCTAGCTTCTAAATTAAAAATAGATCTTTTATATTTATAATACAAAGGCTAATGTGATTAATGTGTCAATCGTTTTACACTGAGATTTCAAGACTCAAAAAGTTGCTTTGGAGATGGAGAGAAAAAGTGTACTTTCAAGACTTGGCAACGGTGGAGATAGGGATAAATTCTGTCGTCGACAAGATCAACAATGGTGCTCATTCCTTTTCTTCAATTTGCCGGACGGGTAGGAGCTCAAGAACATGTGGGACAAGTTTAGTTCATATGGACATTTGGTTGAAATATACATGGCGTAAACCGAATGAGAAACGGGTCTAAGTTTGGATTTTAACTTATAAAACATCGATGATATACTAAACATGGAAAAGAAGATTAATGATACATGGGTTATAGGATTCGTAGTTTTGTGGCTAACAATGGGTCACAAAGAAACACAAGCACAGTGGTTATAGATACCAACCAAAAACGACACCAAGAGATGTGAGATCGCATAAACAAAGTTATTGTGGATGACAAACCTATGGAGCGTAATGATAAGCACCAGACGGAACAAAAAGGGAGGGTTTGGAGAGTCAAAAATGATAAACCAATGGTCGACAAAGTTGCTCCGGAGATGGAGAAAAGGACTAGAAGCAGGATCCGACACCACAATTAGAAGATGTTCCGAGTTGATCCATCGTATACAATCATTGTTGCTTGGTAGAAGAAGCGACACGCGTGTATCTTGTCCAACTCATGGCTTCACGCTGGTCTACCATCCCTACCCTCGATTCCTCCTCAACTTGAGACCTTTGAAACAAAGGAACAAGAAAGAAAATATAAAAGGCGATTGACAATACTCGCAAAGGTATCATCGAGACAACATACCAATCGAAAGTTTAGATCTTCAACTCCACATCAAAACCGATCTTGGGGCCATATCTTACTCAGGTTGCAGGTTTGGGTTGTTCAAATTTGTAAGGTATTTTATCATTACGTTTTCTTATCTTTGTTTTGAAAGATGATTTTGAGTTATGGAGGTCAATTTTTATATATGCTACATTTTGTTTCCTTACGCATCAAGGTCGGAAAGATCGAGTTGGAAACATGGGCCATATCTATTGTGTGGGTTAAGAAGCTAACAAGTGCATGTGCAACCCATGTTTCGATGTCGTTCAACTTGCTGCAAGCGTAGGTTAGTGTTCATGTGTTTGGTATTCTCTTTCACGATCTAATGTGCATTTATCTTTTGTTTTTTATTGTATTTGACATTGGTCTGTGACAAATACAGATGCAAACACTGTTTCGCAAGCCCCAACTCCCCTGCAAGTGTAGGTAAGTAATCGCATATTTCGTACATTGTTTGTCGCTTATTATTTCGCTATAGCCGGTGATTGTGTATTAATGAGGTGGGTTGGTTCGGACAAGCTTCCGTATGTTGCTAGCGTGGAGAAGCTAGAGGCGATCATAGGAGTAATGTGAAGGTTAAGGTTAGGAGGTATTATGTCGGAGGAATCGTTGGGAGGGAGGTGTACATTTCATGGTGCAAAGGAGCTATTTTTGTCGGATCATTATGATTGGCGAGTGCGTACGATTGAAGGGAAGTGTATTGTGCATTCTTTTAGGAATTATAAGAAGTCGGTGAATGTGGCTACCGAGGACTATTTTTTCGGTTTGAACACAAGACGCTAATGATACGTTCACGCTGATCGTGTTGTTGTGTGAGTACACTTTTGTTTTTTGTGGAATTGCTATATTCAACTACGAGTAAGAATTAATTGTGGTTTTAATTTTCTCGATATATGAAGATACCGCAAGTGTAAGATGCCCGATAATCCGGATAAATTCATGGTGAAGTGTGAAGGATGCATGGATGGTATATATATCTTTTAGAAAACTTTTTAGTTCGTACAATTACTTGATTTGCAACGCATGGTTAGATATGGATGTGTGTGCCTTGATATATACTTGAATGTCACATCTTTGTAATTCAGATGGTTTTTAACCATTACAAGAACGAAGTTGTGCTTGGTAGTGTTAAAAGAGATGACAATTAGTATTTTGTGTATCTATACTACTATACCAAATTACGCTTCAGTGTGAGCATTGGTTCTCTTCGGTTGGTGTGTAGATATCTGGTTATAAGATATCTGTTATCAAATGTATGTAACATGATTTACATCAAATAAAACATGAAAACCATACACCCCACATGTATATACCTCTTTTAGTATATACTTGGACGACAATAAGCTATTAGGTGTCATTCCTTCGAATTAGGAAATCTGCACTAATTAGATGAACTTAATTTGGCAAAAATTTGGTTCTTGGTCCAATCAATGAAAATTAGGAGAATGCATAAGGTTAAGGAGTTTGAATTTGAGAAGTAACAAATTCGAGGAGTAATTCCGCTTGATTCTCTTGACCTTAGTGAGAATAATTTTACTTGGAAGTTACTTGCCCTTAGTTTGGGAATCTCAAGTTTGTACAAACGTTGAATCAATACACTTACGCCTCTATTCCATCAAGTAATTCTAACTTTGGCATGCCTGTTGCTCATGTTTTTATTGCTTTCAAATTCTTTTATCTCGGTAAAGGAATTCGGATGATACCTATGCACAATAAGGGATAGAAGCAAGCCCGCTTTCCATATGGAGCTATGATGGGAAAATGTTCTATGAGAGGATCATTGAAGCCTTAGAGGACTTTGACTCTAAGTATATTGTTGGGGTTGGTGGATACGGAAGCGTCTATAAAGCGTAATGGAAAACGGAGTTTTCATTTGTGAAAACAATTCTTGAACCGGAAGATGGCGAGATGCAAAATTTGAAGAGTTTTGAAAATGAGATTCGAGCATTGATGAAAGTACGTCATCAAAACATTGTCAAGCTCTATGGATATTGTTCACATATACAACCCTCATTTTGGTTTATGAGTTCTTGGAAGGAGGGAGCATAAAGATGGTAATTGAATAAGGAGGAACGAGCGGTTGTGTTTGATTGGAAAAAGGGTGATGCATGGCACTTGAAGGCATTGCAAAGGCCTTATCTTATATGCACCATTATTTTTCACTACCAATTATTCACAGGATTTGTCAAGCAATAATGTTTTCATTTGACTTCATTTGACTCGGATTGGGTTCCTCACGTACGATTTTGGCACCGCCAGTTACTGAAACTAGACTCTTCCAACTTGACTTCATTTGCGAGGAACGTTTGGTTATGTAGCTCAGTGTCCGAATTGAAATAAGCATGAGTAATTATGTCAAAATAATTGTGCAACAAATGTTAATTAGTAAATCGTTTTTGCAAAACTTGCATACACAATGGAAGTGACTACAAAGTGCGATTTTTACACTTTGGGGGTACTTACACCGAAATTTTAATGGGAACGCATCTAGGAGATTTCGACTTCCTCCTAGGATCCGAAATTTAAATCTCGATCGAAATTCGGATCAACGTCGCCTACACCTAGAGGTTTTATTGATTTGAAACCGAGGAGCTTGGACAGTAATCTGTAAGTTATTAAATCCTCAAAAGTGATGCCATGGTCATTTTCGATTTGTATGCGTCCTTAAAATTATGACGCATCGTAACGCCCGACACCATAGACATGCAAGAATGTTTTGGCCATATTTGAAATTCCGTCTCAAATATCTAACACATAAAATTTGATTTTTAAACAATATTATTACCTTAATAATCTGAGTGGGTGTTTGGGATTGCTCCTTTTATTTTATTTTTGCTTAAATTTAAGTACTTAAAAACTGCTTAAAAGTAAGCACTGCGGCAATTAGTGTTTGGATTTTCCTTTTTGTAAAAACTACAATTAGACCTGGAAAAGTTAACAATCTGTTAAGAGTGTTTTAGTAAACTCCATTTATAAGGGTTTTAGGTCAAATATGAAAATAGAAAATAGACCACTTGCTTATAAGAAACTGCTTATTTTCGCTCAAAATAAACAGATAAGCAGTTTAGGATGACCCATGACTTTCTGTGCTAAAAGATGCGCAAAACTTTTTAAGCAGAAAAAAATAAGCAATCCAAACATCCTCTATGTCTTTGAATAAGACCGATTTAGGATGTATGTATTAAATATAGATTGGCAGACTTCAAACCTGTTTGACCGATTTGAGATAACATAGTTATTTAAAGTGTTTGAGTAGAGGTGGGACACGGGTGGGTCAGTTTATTGTGTATCTACTCAAAACAGATTTGGATTAAGACGAGTTGTTCATTATACATGTCAAACAGGTCAGTTTAGGTTGACCAACAAGAACTGCCATGCAAATTGCTCAAAACAGGTTTGAATTGTGAAATGCTATTATTATGGGTTTATTAATGTATTTGAGAGAGTGTACATACTGCAAATTGCTGTTGTACGTACATTTCAAGTGGTAAGTCTATTTCTGCGATCACGCAAGGTTTGTGCTAAATGTTATTGTTGTTACTCTGTCTACAGTTATACACACACATATACTAAAACGTTGTCTGTAACAGTTCAGTGTATGCATTCACACACACACACACACACACACACTGTGATGATGTTATCATCATTTTATGTTTGCACAAACAAATCAACTTGGTCTTATTATCAGTTGATTTATGGATTAGAGCACCGCACACATATACTCTTAATTGTTCTTATCAGTTCATTATGCATTCATATACACACACGGGCTCTAAATTGTTATTGTCGTCCACACACACGCACACACGCACAAACTTTGAATTATGAAATGTTGTTATTATCTATTTGCGCGTGCGCACACACAGACACTGTAAATCTTCAAATGCTGTGAATAATTGTAGCTGCATTGGCGATCTTAATATATGCATTTTGAAATAATTTATGTTGTTCTATATAGGCTAATCCAAACACTCCCATGCTTAAGGAGATTATCTATTTTCTGATTAGGCTAAACCAAACACCCTTACAGTGTTCTAAATAGGTTAATCCAAACACCCATAAGCTAAAGGAAAAATTGAAAAGTTGGTCAAACTGTTTATCATGCTCTTAAAATAGGTAGATTCCACCTTTACTTCAAACAGATGACCTTATCATGATAAACAATTTACTTTTTCCAATCCTTTTTGGGCTTGCATAATATATTCAATATCTTTCAAAGTTATGAACTTGAACTTACAATAAGATATTCAATGTCTTTCAGGCACGGCTACTACTTAGTCATGCACTTGAAACAATGGACTTTAAAGAGTTGGTAGATCCGAGACTTGGTACAAACTTTGTTGCAAGTGAGATGTTTCACATCATTGAAGTTGCAACTGCATTTGCGCGATGCTCAACTACAAAGAAACAATGCATGAGATAAGTACTTTTTGTTAAAAAGCTTGAGTCGACCTCATTATTATCCTAAAACCAAAAAGAATATGTGCCATTTTCACGCTAAAAGTAATCCATTTGACCATAAAATCAACTTTACACTATTAAATGAATTTCTTATTTGAAAAGTAATTCATTTTATCATAAAGGCATTCAAGCACTAAGAACAATTAGCTTGCTTCTTGAAAACTATTAACTACCTGCAAAATCAGCTATATGTATATTCACATACAACTAAAAGGTATATGTTTATACTGATTTATAATGTTACCAGAAGACTGCTACTTTATGATTGTTTTGTGTACAAAGTATCGATTTTCTATTGTTTTTGTTTGTTGGTTTTAGATACAAATTTGGTTAGCTGGGACATAGAAAGTCAACTGACAACAACTTTTATTAGGTGAGTGCCATGAATTACAGAGGGTCACAAAAATATCGGAATCAAGAGGTGTGTCGACTGATGTTGGTTCAGGGAGCTCAGTAATGGCTAACAAAAATGAGATACTAACACAGGAAGAAGCAACTATGAGCATCAAGGTACTAATGTGTATCTGACCGGGGAGTGGAAGGATCAACATAGCTGATATGGGTTAAATATGAATCAGGGGGTGGTATGTTGGAAGTTTTGATTGATAACAAGGTTTGTATTTCATTAAATTGGCTAAATCAATTTTTTAGCTTTGCCCATATTTTAATAACTTAACTTGTCATCATTTTATTTTTTTTGTTTGTTGGTTTTAGATACAACTTTGGTTAGCTGGGACATAGAAAGTCAACTGACAACAACTTTTATTAGGTGAGTGCCATGAATTACAGAGGGTCACAAAAATATCGGAATCAAGAGGTGTGTCGACTGATGTTGGTTCAGGGAGCTCAGTAATGGCTAACAAAAATGAGATACTAACACAGGATGAAGCAACTATGAGCATCAAGGTACTAATGTGTATCTGACCGGGGAGTGGAAGGATCAACATAGCTGATATGGGTTAAATATGAATCAGGGGGTGGTATGTTGGAAGTTTTGATTGATAACAAAAATGGCTAAATCAACTTTTTAGCTTTGCCCAGATTTTAATAACTTACCTTGTCATCATTTTCTTGCAGCTGGACCAGTACATGCTTCCCGTGATCCAAGGGAGTATCCTTTTGTTTCTTCTTTTCAACGAGGGCATGTGATGTAGGGAGTAATCGTCTCGGCGATCACACGAGTGATGAGTAGAGGTGGTAATTCTAACCTATAAATGGGCGTTTTGGTTACATTTCTAACGCTTTAAATGGTGACTTTTCTTTGAAAGGACACTTTTAATTACTACCTACTATGATTATATGTATCCAGGTTTGAATTTGCATAAACTCTCCATTATATACCACGTTTTCCAGTGTTACTCAATGTAAAATTTTACAATCAGAGAATGATATTTAGGTAATGATTATGGAGTTGATAAAGGCAAGATTCTAGCACCAGGGACACAGAAAAAGAGCGTGCTATTTTCGGTGAAAGGGTTGTAAGTTTTCAGTTACTATTGCACACTTATATTTGTCAACCAAGCATTATGTGAAGAATATTAAAATAACTCTACCATAATAGGATATCAAACTAAACGCATATTTACGCAACTTATTACAGGAAAACAATATTTTTCTGCTATTCGAGCCCAATATGCTGAAAGTAAGAGTCTTAGAAATCTGAAATATACATTGGAACACATAAACATCTATTAACATAGCATCCATTGGGCAAAAGAATTTAGTTTGTAAATAGAAAACTACTTGACATAACATCTATTATCATACAAATAGAATCTTTCTTTGAACTTCCAGGTTGCTGGTAAGTTCAGCAAGGACTATGTCCAAAACAGGTTGGTCATGTTGCTATTTAGTACATAATGTTACACTATTATTTACAGAGTATGTGGAGCAGCTTAGTCGCATGTTCAAGCCTGACTTAAAGGTTATCAAGAAGAGGATTGAAGATCTGATCACATGTGAATACTTGGAAAGGGACAAATAGGACCCAAATCAGTTCAAATACTTGGCTTGATCTTTAGAATTTATACTATCATAGGACTGTTGGGGGAAGGGGGTTGATTTATTATGTTTTTGGATTTTTTTTGGGCAATTTGTTTTTGCGCAGCTGACTTATTGAAACTCTATTAGGATTCTTGAATTTGTTAATGATATTTAAAAAGTGTTGCGCAGGTTTTAGGCAAAATTTTGTTTAAATTATGATTCTATAAATGTATTGTTTACCATATCTATGTTGTCTCAACACTTGGCGTTTAATGTATTATCTTTTAATCCTACTGTATAACAACCGCTAAACATGAGTGTATGAGACTCCAAACTTTGGAATGCTAATCGCTGAGAATAACCAGCAACATGCCCATGTAATGAATTTTGTTTCTATGTTTCTATGATTTTATTATTCATGTTGCATAACTTCGAGGTTCACAATGCGTGCATTGATTTAGGGCAGGCATCTCTTGGATGATATATGCCTCATGAATCATTAAACTAATTAAGGAAGTATATATGTTCGACAGTTTTAATCATTGAAAAAAGCTTTGAAATGCTATAGTAAAATATCAATAGGTAGATCTCGAATAGCATACTTTGCTATCACTATGATTTTTTGAATAAGAAGTTGAAACGAAAAACTTCATTTATGCTTTAATGGTATACACATGGTGACTTTAGATTAAATCCCTTTACTAACAAGTTGTGTAGGATTTTTTTACCCATTTTACTTATTAATGGGCATGATTGGTTTATATAATCTATCTTTTTACGGGTTGTAACGGAACGTTAAAGTATATTGCTATCGTTTGTTATTTTATATATTGTTTTCAAATAATTTGCGTTTACAATGTTCGTAATTTATTAACCGTTACTTAATTTTTCATTGGACACTTTTTCAATCATTTTAACCCGTCTTTTTTTGCTATAGTTAAATATGTCAACGATAATTATAAGTCATGCCCGCCCAAAACTATATACTAAAAAGTAATTAAAATCAGCTGGAAGCACCTATGTACAATAAGTAAATAAACATAATTAACAAAAACAAAATAATAATAATAAATGTTAATAATATTATCAAATGTAAAAGATGTTCATGATTAATATTGTTTAGAACAAAATTTTAAAAATTAGTTACCTCCTTTTAGCCGTTTTATGGAATATGTTAACATCAATTATAGTTCTTAACCGTTTAATTTAACTTTTAATAACTTTTTAGTATATTTTTGTTCTACTAAATCCTAAAAATAAAAACCACAAATCAAAGTACTTACCTGCTTTTAGTTGTTTTATGGATTTTGGTAACATGAATTATAAATCTTAACCATTTCATTTAACTTTTAATTACTTTTTAGTATATAATTGTTCTACTAAATCCTAAAAATAAAAACCAAAAATCAAAATACTTACCTGCTTTTAGCCGTTTTATGGATTAGGATAACATCAATTATAGATCTTAACCGTTTCATTTAACTTTTAATAACTTTTTAGTATATATTTGTTCTACTAAATCATAAAAATAAAAACCACAAGTCATACCCGTCCATCGGACGGGTTTTGCTATATATATATATATATATATATATATATATATATATATATATATATATATATATATATATATATATATATATATATAGAGTAGGGATCCATGAAGTAAATTAAAATAAGTGGTAAGAAGTGACCCAAACAACGCATGTGAGGTGCAACGACTTGTATTAGATGCATTTCTATTCATATAGATGCAACATCTTGAGTTTCGAAAGTTAATTTGATGTATAGATGGTGCAAATTGATTTTCATGATTTCGCACGCGCAGAGGAACAAAAACAAGAGAAATCATGAAATGCATCTAATATACGTGATATGCATCGATTACAGCTAGAAAACACACTATGGTGCGTTATAATGCATCTAAGATTATAGGGATGCATCTAATTTAGGTCGGTGCATCTCGGTTTGCGGTTATAGTTCTTCTTATTCCTTCTTATTTTAAGTAATCTTCTTATTTGATCCTAACTCTATATATATATATATATATATATATATATATATATATATATATATATATATATATATATATATATATATATATATATATATGGAAGGTTATTTTCGAACTAAATAAAATGCAGAATCGAGAACCAAGATCAACCAATCGTAATTTTTGAGTATTAATTTTATTATTTAAGTCAAAAGGGTATAATAGTAAAATTACTTTTTCTTTTCTTTTGAAATTTTTAATAAAAACGCTTTTTAACTCCTAAATTTCGTTTTTTTTTTTTTTTTTTTTTTTTTGCATTAGACTTATTTAAAATGCGGTATGTGCACATGTGTTTTTGTAAAAATGCAATATGCATATATGTATCTTTAAGAAATATTACATAAATATATATACAAGAAATAAAATCATACAATAGATTTAAAATTGTATAACATTATTGATATGATATTCAACTTTAGTACAAACACTATTATGTTTACACTTGTATTCAATTTTGTTACAAATATATGAAGCATGCACATGTGCATAATCTAATTTCTTTAACAGTTGGTTCATCTTTTTGGTGTGCACATGTATTCCTCGACTGGTTCAAACACATATAAATTCTGCACATGTGTTTTTAATCCTTATGCACATGTATTTTTATCGTCTCGCTCATCTTAACTTATACAAGTCTGTGCCAGCATCCACAATGTCGAGTAACCTGCCACAATCAATTATAAGTTTTGGTTGGTTGAACAAGTAGTCTTAGTATATGCATAATCTAACAAAACACATATGTCCACTTACACATACGCTATACTTGGTAAATAAACTAGCATAACATATATGTACACTTACTTATAGGTTATTCTTTGTTAAAATAACAATTATCATATACATGTATGCACAAATAATAACAACGTGTTCTTTAATAACTATAAAAACACGCAGCACGTAAGATCGGATCTAAAACATATATGCATTTTCAATAAATATAAACTACGAAACTTAAAAAACACATATGCACAAAACATATCAAATTCGCCATAAACCGTAAAAACACATATGCACTCTCAATAGCACATATGCATACTCATTTTATTCATTTTGACGGCCAAACAAAATAGCCATTTTGATAGCAAACCAAACAGCCCCTTTTTGACAGAAACAATAGCAGCTAAACAACCCTTTTTTGACAGAAAAACAACAACCAAACACTCATTTTGACAGCAAACCAAATAGCCCCTTTTTTACAGAAAAAATAGCAGCCCAACACCCATTTTGACAGCATAAAACACATATGCACATGTACATTCTTAGCCAAAACACATATGCACAATAGGTATCAAATTCACCTTAAACTTCAAAAACACATATGCATATAAAGTTTCTAACGAGAATAAAAAAAGAAATAAAATACTCTTTAATATTTATGCACCTTTCAAACAAGACACGTATTATTTTTTGTGTTTTCATGAAAAAATGCAATCTTTAAGCATACACAGGAAATTAGCGTTGTCAATGTCTTAGCCGAAAACATACAAACGTTATTAAAGTTAATAAACTGATTCAACAAGTAAACCTTATTACATAAATAAACACTTATAGTGAACATAAACTTGATTCAATAAACAATTACTCGCAACCATGTTGAGATTGGAACAAAAAAAATCGAATAACATGTGTTGGGAATTCTGTGAAGTATGAATTATGCTGAAATTATCTGCTGAAGGATTCTGCTGAAGAAGTGTTGAATCTGCTGAAGACATAATTCTACTGATGTAGTAAAGCTGGAATCTACTGAAGAATGGATTCTGCTGAAGTAATGAAGCCGTGTAGATGGTTTCTGCGGAGATAGTTATTCCGCGTATTCTATTGTATTTCTACTGATATAGTTAATCAGTATTAGTTTGTTAGGATATGCATGAGCTATTTTAGGTAGTGATATGCATTTATTTTATATTATTGTTTTATTTAGGGTTCCTTGTGTATAAAAGGAACTGATAGCTTTTGTATTAAATAGACTTGAACAAAAAGAAAAACCTCTGGAGAAAATTATTCCAGGGAAAAACATCTCTTGAGAGAGAGTGAAAAAGATCCATAGAGGATCATTGTTTTAATAGTGAAAAACCTTGTTGGTAACTTTGATTGTGTAAATTATTATCCGCTGTGCATTCAATCAATCATTGTTATTATACCCTAATTGAGTCCGGATCTTGGTTTCAACAAGTGGTTTCAAAGCGGGTGGCTCTTGATCTAGGGTTAATTAAAGGTTTTGTCGCCGACAGAAGCAGCTTCGTTACGAGGTAATCAATATTTTTTTTATCTGGTCCGGTACAATAACATAGAACGAGGTTGAATTTCTTTTGAGGTCATATATTGCGGCGCATCTTGGTATTTAATTGGTCACTCACACGGTATAATATTTCCTTTTATTATGATTACTCATTCGTTTAAATCAAGGAACTGACAAATGATTAGCATGTTATCACGTGGGATTGTTTATATTTGATTGGCTTATTATATTCGATATTGGTGGTTAATTTGTAATTCATGTGTTCCACGTGAAGAAGTGTCCAAGTTGTTTTGCTGATTCTACTGAAGTATTGATATTCAACGTTGGATATTATTCTGTGTGGTGCAATACATAGGTGTTACCGTGTTCTTGAGTTGTGATTGGATCATTGTGGCTAGTACTTTTGCTGTTGAATTTAATGATTCATTGGTTATAATTTGAAGTTCACGTGGGTATATTGACATTCAAAACAGTAGTACTCTTTTCTTTTTAATTGGTCATGATTGGTCAATAATATCAGTGGAGCTCGAATTAAATTGAAACACAACATTAGATCGGTGACTATCACGTGGCTATCTCACACGTGTTGTCATCCTATTTATTGGTCCCAAGGTTTAGTCAATCGAGTGAAGTTGAGGAGTGATAGAGTTTGTGAATTGTTGTTGATCACGTGTGGATTTTTCTGTGATTGGTCGAATGTGGGGCTAGTTTCTTTAATTGGTCTACACTAGTATTACTGCTGAAATTGTTTTGTTACTGCTGATTGGTCACGTGGGTTTGTGTCACTGGGATATTGAATTTGGTACAGTTCTCATTTACTTAATCTTTGCTGAGTCTTCGAGTGCTTCCACTGTTCATATTTTTTTGGCTGCTGTTATCACTTAAAATGGGAGAATTTGATAATAATAGTGATGATGTTATGTTTCCTTATTTGATGGATGATGAGTACGAGGTTTGGGCTAAGAAGATGGAACATTGGATCAGAAATAATGATATGAATATCTGGAAGGTGATCCAAAATGGCATGATTTGAAAAGGATGGAAGTAATCGCGATGGAAATCTCTTTATCTTCCTCCAACGATCGCAGATGAACACATTCTTTGTATAAAGAGAGTCAAAGGCCGAACTACCTTGCTTAGATCTATTCCTGCGATCATGTAGCGATTTTAGTTATATGGATGATGCAAGTCGTATATGGAATGCACTCAAAGAGAGGTATGGTGGAAAGGCTGAATTCAAGAAGATGAGCAACGAAGTTGATGCTCGAGGTTATGCTGAAGAACTTGCCAATCCACACTTTGCATTCATGGGCATCTCTCAGGTACATACTTGTGATTATAGTTGTAAAGAGAGATATAATGAACTAAAAGAAGCCTATGATATTTTGAAACCTAAATATAATGAATGCTTTGTAGAAGTTGAAGCTTATAAACAGGCTTTAAAAACACTAGAAAGACAAAAAGTATGGTTTCAAAAGAATCAGATAGCTTATGATGAGAAGATAGGTGTATTAGAAAGGGATCTCGAATGTGCTAAAAATGAGTTAAAGTGGTCTGAGAAGTTAAGAGCAGATGTAGTGGCAGAAAATTTAGAGCTTAAAGAGAAACTTAATGAGGAAATTGCTAGGCATAAAGAATGGATATTAAATGGAAACAAGTTAGCTAGTCACATCTATAGTAGTCAATCTGAGACATCTAGGATAGGTCTAGGCTTTCAAAAATATGTAGGTCCCGAAGCTAAATATGATGGGCGAAACTACACCAAAGAAGCTTAGCTAATTTTGTCAAAGAAGGTCAATTACATGTCGTCCCTGGTCCTATTAGAGGAGAACATATGCCTATTGACTGTCAAAATTGAAGACTTTGATGGATCACACCATTTATATGGCAAAAGTCAAGTGACTTGCCGCACCTTAGTATCAAAACTAATGACTCGTCTCTTTTTTCTCGAAGTGACAAGTCATCGATCTAAAGTCCACCGACTATGCCTCATGTGATTCAAGTGAAAAGTCCGACTTATCCGAGCACACACCCAAGACCGCACCTAAGTCCAAAGTAGTCGATGTTGAGCCCAATATTGTTGAGCCCAAAACAAAGCCGCTACTTATTCATTGAACACAATTTTGCTTCTAATGTTGTTTCGATAAGTTTAAATGTAATAAACAAAGTTGTGTTAAGAGTAAGTCTTTAAGAAGAAGACTTGTTTTGTGTGTGGTAGTAAACTCCATCTTATTAAAGACCGTGATTATCATGAGAAAAGATGGGTGTTTCCTCCGGCCATAAGACTTCTAGACCTACATGGACTAATGTTGCTAGTATTCCTCCATTTGTTCCCAAAGTCGCACATGTGAGAGTAGGTAAACCAGCCCCACTAGTAAGTCGATCAAGAAACCGTCAAGTTTTCTCACGCAAGCAAGAAACTTAAAACAGCTTAAGCACAGATGCAATGAAGATCAGGGGAGTATAGGGTCTCCCCGGGTCGTTATGTCCCAGCGAGCTATGCAATGGATTATCAAACGTATAGTGATCGCGAGATTTGAACGGGAAAAGGATTTGGAATGATTATAACTACGGAAAAAGCCAACAAATTACAACGGCTTAAATGCAAATTAAAGGAAATTAAAAAGATAAAATCTATTAAATAAACGCTATCACTATAATTAAAAATGATGTTTTTGTGATTTTATAAAACAAAATAACTTAAATAAACTATTTTAACTAAAACGTAAACTTAAATTATCTAAAAACGTGATTTAAAATAAAAACGTACGTTATTTATAAAAATTACGCTGGAGCGCAAGATAAAACGTAAAATTTGTGAAATAAAAGTCCTACGAATGTAAAAACAATTTTCTCACGTACTACATGACAAAAGAAAATTTTAGGAAAAAGCGGAATATTTTTTTGAGTTTTAATTTATTTATTATGATTTAAAAACTAATTTAATCTAATTAATTAATTAAAAATACTAAACGATTTAAGAAAAATTTGGAAAAATCACAAAAAGTACTTTAAATGTTACTGGATCTAATAAAAATCTGAAAACAGTGTATAGTTAAGCAAATAAGCTAACAAATAAGCAAAGTAGTACTTAAAACTAAACCACTAAGTCTATTTAAAGATTTGATTATGTAAGAAAATAATGAAAAGACCCAAGGGCAAGTTGGACATGAGTGGATGTGTTGAGTCGTGGGTGTGCAAGAGGTTAGGGTCGAATCCCACCGTCCTTTTTTGGCTTCTTATTTTTTTTGGGGTTTTCTTTTGGGAAATCAAAGCAAAGATCAAAATAAACTTATTTTACAAAACAAAACTTTTCAAAGCTCAAATTAAGGCGTAAATTTTATTTGAAGCAAAGAATATGGAATTTAACAAAGGGACCGTTTGGTTCAAGGATTATCTAAAGGACCAAAAGCTACATAGAGATTAAGCTAAGCTACTAGATGTTAAATGAGCTAAACTAATGCATATTAAAGAACCATAACAAGCTGAAAAGGGAAATTGGTAAACTAAATGGAAAGGAAATAAGCAAGATAAGCAGTTTGGATATGAGCTAATCTCAATGGAATCCTAAGGCTATAATCTAACTGATAAGCATTAAATAAGCTACTAACTAGAAATCTTAACCTAAGCTTATCTATAAACACCTAAGGATTCTAAATAAGTCGAACAAGAAGGAAATAAGCTCGAAAAGAACTCCACATGCAGCATCGTAGCACCGCACACTCTTTGCAAAGTGCTGCTAATTACTGATCAAAGGGGTGTTATTTGAGCTTATAAATAAGCACTTAGATGCCTCTAAAGTCCTAAATAAGTGAAGTACATAACTAGCATACTAAAGGTATCCTATAAACTAAAGAGTGGCTATTGTTGAGCTTTTAACAAGCTACGAAAAGGGATGCAAGAGTCGCTAGGGGGCTTGTTGGTGCCACCGTTGGCGTAAATTGGCAACAAGGGTGATTTAGCAAGGCAAAATATGCTACTAGAAAAGCACTAAGTACTAACTAAACCGAAAATCATGAATACCATGAACCTAACTAGTAATTGCCAACAAATTCTAATCCTAAATCTACCTCTAAGTTACTAAATCTAAGTAAAAAAATGTTGTTGGGTAATGTAACACAAGAACTCTACCGATTTCCTTTGACGACTAAAGTAAAGACTTGATTTTGAAAACAACTATCACTTAGCAAGCTTGAAATGACTTCTAATCTGCCTAATGCAAGACCCAGAGTGGGTTAAAAATGTGTTTTTGACCCACAACCTATTCTATTCCAAACACTGCCTTATGGGCAAAATACTAATGAAAACTAATTTTAGACTTTGGATTTTTTTGAGAAAACTAAAGTGCAACTTTAACTAAATTTTTAAATGATTCTCAACAACTTATAGCATCCTTCTAATAACTCTTTAGAACATAAAATGCAACTGTAATGAACTTGAAAGAAGTAAGCTGCAAATAAAAATGGAATTAAACTGAAAGTTACATTAAATTAAAATTAAAAGCTACATGAAATTAAGATGACATTGAAACTAAAAACTGAGCTAGAACAAGATTCTAGGCTAAAAACTGAAAGCTTAATTAAAACTAAGAAAAACTAACTAACTACAAAACTAACTACTACCTCAATCTTCTCTTCCTTCTTTTATAGCTCCCCAAGCTTCTCTCTCATCTCTCGATTAATCCCACTGCTTTCAACCATTGGATGACTTAAGGCAATCTTGGCCTTTGATTAACTTTTTGGCGGGAAATGTTTTTTAACAGTGTGAGTGAGATTGAGTGTTAGGAGGGGCAGTAATTATTGTTTCTTGGATGTATATTGAAGGTGGAGTGATAAGGTGGAAAAGGTGAGGAGGGGGGTGGAGAAAGCCTGGTTTTTGCAGGGGAAGTGATGATGGAGATGGAGGATACCCGTGAGTGGAGGGAAAAAGCAGTCAAAGGTATTTGACTGGTGTTATTAAAAGGGAGGTCCAAATGGCAGGGTCCAAAAAGATTGGCAGGGGGGTCAATTGCAATTTGACTAGTCCAAAAAGGTGTGAATGGGTTAATAATCACAAGGACTTAGTTTGTAATTTCTGAAACTGTAGGGACCTGTTCTGCCAAATTCACAAAGATGTTATAGGGGCTGAAATTGACAAGTGTTAATATTACAAGGACCAAAGTTGCCATTTTCACATTTTCCAGGGACCAATTTTGCCAATTTTGAAACTTGAAGGACCATTCTTGTAATTTTCTCAAACTTTTGATATTTTTCACCAAAGGACTAAATTTGACAAGTTATGATTTTAAAAGGACCTTTGATGACTTTTCTTTTGAAATTATGTACCGTGGACCTGCTTTTGACAAATTTTGAAACTGGGGACTAAACCGCAATTTTGCAAATTTGATATGTTTTCATCCGATTTTGATATTTTTGTATTTAAAACTCATAAAACACGATTTGTGATATTTTCATCATTTTGATGCATTTTGAGTGTTTTCGGATGATTTTGCGCTTAAATGGTACAAAATGATGAGTATTTAGACACTCATCAATCCCCACATCGAGATATTGCTAGTCCCTAGCAATGATTTGAGAAAACATAATGGATTTTAAACTCTTTACCAAAAGCCATTACTTACGGAGTAGCCAAATGTTTCGATTCAAGCAAGAACCATGGTACACCGATAACCATGTGATTTTGAGCAAACTACCGACTTTCAACGGATTTGATTTTGTCTTTACCGTGTCGCACTTACTCGGACTAGCCACTCTTAGATAAATTATCGAATTATCTTTGGTGAGTGAATACCAATTATGGTTTTCCATCGCCTTTACCACAAGCCATAATCTTGTGGGCTAGCCAACTCTTCACTTTTTAGGATATGGTGAGTTGAATACCATACAATTTTGGGCAAATTGCAAGCCATATAAACGGATTTGATATATCTTTACCAAGAGCCGTTTGCTCTGGATTAGCCAATCCTTTTGTCTTACGCATAAGGCGGATCGATAACCAAATGAGTAAGTGTAAAACACTTACTCCAAAAAATTTTGGCCAAAACGGGGAATTGGTATAATTATATGATAAAATTCGTGAGAATTCCATTCCCCACATCGAGATATTGCTAGTCCCTAGCAATGATTTGAGAAAACATAATGGATTTTAAACTCTTTACCAAAAGCCATTACTTACGAGTAGCCAAATGTTTCGATTCAAGCAAGAACCATGGTACATCGATAACCATGTGATTTTGAGCAAACCACCGCCTTTCAACGGATTTGATTTTGTCTTTACCGGCCGCACCCATTCGGACTAGCCGCTCTTAGATAAATTATCGAATTATCTTTGGTGAGTCAATACCAATTATGGTTTTCCACGCCTTTACCACAAGCCATAATCTTGTGGGCTAGCCAACTCTTCACTTTTTAGGATATGGTGAGTTGAATACCATACAATTTTGGGCAAATTGCAAGCCATATAAACGGATTTGATATATCTTTACCAAGAGCCGTTTGCTCTGGATTAGCTAATCCTTTTGTCTTACGAGATAAGGCGGATCGATAACCAAATGAGTAAGTGTAAACACTTACTCCAAAAAATTTTGGCCAAAACGGGAATTGGTATAATTATATGATAAAATTCGTGAGAATTCCCCCACACTTAGAAATGAATATTGCCTCAATATTCAAAGTACCGCTTATGCCGAAACAAAGAACGTGAAAGGGAAATACTACGCCATTATTTAAAAGAGATTTTTTTTTTTTTTTTTTTTTTTTTTTTTTTTTAGATATATATATATAACATGTGGGTACTCCCCACACTTAGTGGTGCACACGGTGAAAACCCATGTTGCTATGTTTTTGATTACCGAGTCGCTAGCTTGACTCGACCCAATTCATTGGTTCATGGGGAAGCAAAGTGGAAGAAACAATCTCCATCGGACTTTCATTCAAGATGTTTTGGATAAACATTGAAGTACGCGAAAGTTCCACACCGACGAGATATACAGAGAAAGACAGACCCGGCTCACAAATGATAAATAAAAATGCCGGGGTCAAAGATAGTGTCCTCACTCCCGAAGGAGTGAAGAAGAGAGGAAGGCACATCATAAGTGAAGAATGGAAGGAAGATGTTGATAACAATTAGGATCCATTCTTCATCCTCAAATGTAGACGTATCGGGAGGAAGGGTGAAGGTAGTATCATCAATAAGCAAACTCTTATGATAGAGTACACCTTCCTCCGAGCCAATATCATCCTCAAGATCAAAATGGAAATGATCATATTCCGAGGAGATATGTCATGAGAGAGTTCACCGGAGAACTCTTCATGAAGAGAATCATTGGAAAAGCCTCAAGCTCGGGCTTGTCCAATGTAGAGTCACTATCCACAACGGGATAGAGATGAAGTCGACTTAGCACAAAATGATTCGATCTTAGAAACGAGGAGATTTATATTGAACAATTGTTCACGAAGTATCTCGTCCTCAATTTCCGGATCATCGAATCTCTCACTCTTCTAAGCTAACTAGCTCGGAAGGTAGCTCGACATAATCGATGTCTCCATAGGATAAAAATCGTCAAACGGCACAATCGTTATCGAATCGGAGAACATCTCGACATGATCATATGGAATGTCAAGAGGAGGAGAAGAATTATCATCAAGAGGCTCATCACATATTACACGGAGATAACCTCGGACTCACTGGGGTTGGAACAAGGCTCAACACTTGACGATTCCATTTCGGAATAGTGCTAGAAGGCTCGTCCCCATTATGAGAGAGTCAACGGGTTCAACAATGTTTGTTGAAATATGATCATCGAACTCTTCTAAATGACGCCACTTCTCTCAACCGTGTGAGTGAAAGGGAAGAGTCGGAAATGGAAGGCTTAGAAACGGAGTGGTTGTAGCCGACAAACTCGCATAATATTCTCTCATCCGAATGGAATCCTCTTCATCATCGAAATGAAAGTCTTGCGATATTGGGCTGGTGTAGCATTATAAACCTCGTCATCGGTGGCTTGACAATCGTAAAAGGATGGGGACCACCACAAATATCACATCTTTCTATAACGGAATCAACGGGCTCGATTTTTGCTTCATGCATCGAATATCATCGGTAAGCTCACCATCTCAATCGGTTTGTTTCTTGATGTCGAACTTTCGATTTGTTCTCGATGATAGTCAATATATCCCTCGGCACGACATAAGATATTGCCACCCACGGTCGTATTGAGTGAATCTTGATCGGTTTGCATTAAAGCATTGTAGAATATATCGATCCGAGTAATTCCGAAACCATGATGTGGGCATTTCCATAGGAGATCTTTGAATCTTTCCCATGCCTCACCAAAACTTTCATTAACGCTACCGAAGTTTGTAATCTCGTTCTTAAGATTTTCCGCTTTAGAATAAGGAAAGAAACGATTTACAAATTTTGAAACGAGATCTTCCCAAGCGTTGATCGATCGAGGGGTTCTTTTTCAAGCCAATTCGAGCTGCCCCTTGAGAGAAAATGAGAATAACATCAACTTAATTGTGTCATGAGGAACATCCTTATATTTGATAGTTGAAATTAATCTATCAAACCATCGGATGTGAGCATGGGATCGTCCTCTCAAAACCATAGAATGGATTTGACATAATTAGTTGAATTAAACCGGTTTGTATCTCGAAATTTTCGGAAAGAATCTCCAGACAACAACAACATCTTCGCACTTCTGAGGGTACTTGGAGCACTCGACATCGTGCGCGTGTCCGCCATTAGAATTAAACATAAGAGGAAAAGAAGAGAATTAAACGGTTATGAGGATAAAGACGAGTAGAATCAAACAGTGCGAGGGGTAAGAGAAATAGAATCATACGGATAAGAGGAATGAGAAGAGTATTTTTGGTATTTTTGAAAACATGATGTAAAACAAAGAATGAAAATCTGGTTTTTGATTTTTTTTTTAAAAAATATAAACACATACTGATGGTATAAACAAGGAGTGAATATCCAAATCACTAACTGCTAGACGTAAGATAATCAAGATAGCTCCCGCAACAAGCGCCAAAAATTTGATGCGCAAGAAACCGTCAAGTTTTCTCACGCAAGCAAGAAACTTAAAACAACTTAAGCACGATGCAATGAAGATCGGGAGTATAGGTCTCCCGGTCGTTATGTCCCAAATGAGCTATGCAATGGATTATCAAACGATAGTGATCGCGAGATTTGAACGGGAAAAGGATTTGGAATGATTATAACTACGGAAAAGCCAACAAATTACAACGGCTTAAATGCAAATTAAAGGAAATTAAAAAGATAAAATCTATTAAATAAACGCTATCACTATAATTAAAATGATGTTTTGTGATTTTATAAAACAAAATAACTTAAATAAACTATTTTAACTAAAGCGTAAACTTAAATTATCTAAAACGTGATTTAAAATAAAACGACGTTATTTATAAAATTACGCCGGAGCGCAAGATAAAACGTAAAATTTGTGAAATAAAAGTCCCACGAATGTAAAAACAATTTTCTCAATGCATTACATGACAAAAGAAAATTTTAGGAAAAAGCGGAATATTTTTTGAGTTTTAATTTATTTATTATGATTTAAAAACTAATTTAATCTAATTAATTAATTAAAAATACTAAACGATTTAAGAAAAATTTGGAAAATCACAAAAGTACTTTAAATGTTACCGATCTAATAAAATCAAAACAAAGGTATAGTTAAGCAAATAAGCTAACAAATAAGCAAAGTAGTACTTAAAACTAAAACTGCTAAGTCTATTTAAAGATTTGATTATGTAAGAAAATAATGAAAAAGACCCAAGGGCAAGTTGGACATGAGTGGATGTGTTGAGTCGTGGCTGTGTGCAAGAGGTTAGGGGGTCGAATCCCACCGCTGTCCTTTTTTGGCTTCTTATTTTTTTTGGGGTTTTCTTTTTGGGAAATCAAAGCAAAGATCAAAATAAACTTATTTTACAAAACAAAACTTTTCAAAGCTCAAATTAAGTCGTATGTTTTATTTGAGCAAAGAAATATGGAATTTAACAAAGGGACCGTTTGGTTCAAGGATTATCTAAAGGACCAAAAGCTACATAGAGATTAAGCTAAGCTACTAGATGTTAAATGAGCTAAACTAATGCATATTAAAGAACCATAACAAGTCGAAAAGGAAATTGGTAAACTAAATGGAAAGGAAATAAGCAAGATAAGCAGCTTTGGATATGAGCTAATCTCAATGGAATCCTAAGGCTATAATCTAACTGATAAGCATTAAATAAGCTACTAACTAGAAATCTTAACCTAAGCTTATCTATAAACACCTAAGGATTCTAAATAAGCTGAACAAGAAGGAAATAAGCTCGAAAAGAACTCCACTGCACTGTAGCACCTTCACACTTTGTGCAAAGTCACTGCAATTACAACAAAGGGGTGTTATTTGAGCTTATAAATAAGCACTTAGATGCCCTCTAAAGTCCTAAATAAGCTGAAGTACATAACTAGCATACTAAAGGTATCCTATAAACTAAAGAGTGGCTATTGTTGAGCTTTTAACAAGCTACTAAAAAGGGATGCAAGAGTCGCTAGGGTCATTGTTGGTGCCACCGTTAGCGTAAATTGGCAACAAGGGTGATTTAGCAAGGCAAAAATATGCTACTAGAAAAGCACTAAGTACTAACTAAACCGTAAAATCATGAATACCATGAACCTAACTAGTAATTGCCAACAAATTCTAATCCTAAATCTACCTCTAAGTTACTAAATCTAAGTAAAAAAATGTCATTGGGGCATGTGATGAACACAAGAACTCTACGATTTCCTTTGACGACTAAAGTAAAGACTTGATTTTGAAAACAACTATCACTTAGCAAGCTTGAAATGACTTCTAATCTGCCTAATGCAAGACCCAGAGTGGGTTAAAAATGTGTTTTTGACCCACAACCTATTTTATTCCAAACACTGCCTTATGGGCAAAATACTAATGAAAACTAATTTTAGACTTTGGATTTTTTTGAGAAAACTAAAGTGCAACTTTAACTAAATTTTTAAATGATTCTCAACAACTTATAACATCCTTCTAATAACTCTTTAGAACATAAAATGCAACTGTAATGAACTTGAAAGAAGTAAGCTGCAAATAAAAATGGAATTAAACTGAAAGTTACATTAAATTAAAATTAAAAGCTACATGAAATTAAGATGACATTGAAACTAAAAACTGAGCTAGAACAAGATTCTAGGCTAAAAACTGAAAGCTTAATTAAAACTAAGAAAAACTAACTAACTACAAAACTAACTACTACCCTCAATCTTCTCTCTTCCTTCTCTTTTATAGCTCCCCAAGCTTCTCTCTCTCATCTCTGATTAATCCCACTTCTGTTTTCAACCATTGGATGACTTAAGGCAATCTTGGCCTTTTATTAACTTTTAAGGAAATGTTTTTAACAAAGGTGAGTGAGATTGAGTGTTAGGAGGCGAATTATTGTTTCTTGGATGTATATTGAAGGTGGAGTGATAAGGTGGAAAAGGTGAGGAGGGGGTGGAGAAAGCCCGTTTTTGCAGGGAAGTGATGATGGAGATGGAGGATACCCGTGTGGAGGGAAAAGCAAAAAGGTATTTGACCGGTGTTATTAAAAGGAGGTCCAAATGGCGGTGGTCCAAAAGATTGGCAGGGGTCAATTGCAATTTGACTAGTCCAAAAAGGTGTGAATGGGTTAATAATCACAAGGACTTAGTTTGTAATTTCTGAAACTGTAGGGACCTGTTCTGCCAAATTCACAAAGATGTTATAGGGGCTGAAATTGACAAGTGTTAATATTACAAGGACCAAAGTTGCCATTTTCACATTTTCCAGGGACCAATTTTGCCAATTTTGAAACTTGAAGGACCATTCTTGTAATTTTCTCAAACTTTTGATATTTTTCACCAAAGGACTAAATTTGACAAGTTATGATTTTAAAAGGACCTTTGATGACTTTTCTTTTGAAATTATGTACTGTGGACCTGCTTTTGACAAATTTTGAAACTGGGGACTAAACCTGCAATTTTTGCAAATTTGATATGTTTTTCATCCGATTTTGATATTTTTGTATTTAAAACTCATAAAACACCGATTTGTGATATTTTCATCATTTTGATGCATTTTTGAGTGTTTTCGATGATTTTGCGCTTTAAATGGTACAAAATGATGAGTATTTAGACACTCATCATAAGCCAAAGGTGTATGCATCTGCTTCTGGATGGCTTAATAGGCCTTTTCCAGCCCCTCGATGGAGGATATTCTTCACCGCCACTACCGGTTGGTGGAACAAGAATGCTAGACTTAGGCCCTATAGACCTACTAGTTCTTATTTTCACCATATACACCTTATGTATCTCATATGACTATGGCACATGGTGGAGTACGAGTGGAAATATTGTTAAACCCTCAAAAGGTTATTCTTGAAAACTCAAAGAAAAGGTTCATTCTGGTACCCAAGAACAATAGTGTTTGTCGGTGCATTGATTGAGGGAGGCATAAGCCTAAGGGGAGGCTTATTATTGTTGTATATTTGTCTTCTAACCATTTTTGCAGATGTTGGATCCTCATACGCCTAAGGGAGGCTTAGTGTTTCACGACACTACAACAGCCTTTGGTTTCTACCGATGCTTGATGGTTTATTTTCCATGTTTTGTTATTTATTTATTTTTTCTTTATTTTATATTTCGCTTAAAAAAAAAAAAAAAAAAAATCTTGTTATTTTTGTTTAGTGATAAAAAAAAAAAAAAAAAAAAAAAAACTCTAACCCGTCGTGTTCGCCACTCTTTCTTGCTTGCGGGTTTTAGTGTTGGTTAATTACCACACAACTTATGGTTTTCATCTCACCATGTCTTGTCGACACAAGAGTTGACTAGCCCACGTGATTATGGCTTGTGGTAAAGGTCGGAAATCCATAAATGGTAATCAACTCACCATGATGATGACGACATTCCATCAAAGAGTTGGCTAGTCCAAAAGCAACCGGTTTTGGTAAAGACATCTCAATTCCGTTAATAATCGTAATGGTTTGCTCAAAATCATAGGGTATGCAACCACCCATGCTTAATTGTCGAGAGTTGTATGGTCATCAATTCACCATGGTTTATTCCTTTTGGAATCCAAGAATTGACTAGTCCCGAGCAAACGGCTATGTGTAAAGACATATCAAATCCGCTCATGGTTCAGCCGGTTTGCTAATAAATCGATGGTTATCGCGGTACCATGATTTTCGAATCGAAACATTTGGCTACTCCAAGAGTGATGGTTATTGGTAAGAGACATCAAATCCATTATTTTCAATGATTCACCTCTCACGGTGTTAACACACCGGATGTGATGAGAATAGTATGAAACTAACTGCTTTTGATGTATCTTTTGTCATTTGTTGTCGCAAAGATCCGAGTTTCAAAGTTTTGTCATCATAGAGATGTACTTGTTTTGATTCTTTGTCATTGATGTTCGAGTACAATCCTCAAGTTCGCCGCTAAAGTATTATCGAAACCGAACTTAACCATGTCAAATTCCAGCTTAGGGAGGATTGTTGGGAATTTCGTGAAGTATGAATTATGTCAAATTATCTCGTCAAGGATTCTCAAGAAGTGTTGAATCATCAAGACATAATTCTACCGATGTAGTAAAGTCGAATCTCATCAAGAATGGATTCATCAAGTAATGAAGCCGTAGATGGTTTCATGAGATAGTTATTCCGCAGATTCTATTGTATTTCTACCGATATAGTTAATCAAGATTAGTTTGTTAGGATATGCATGAGCTATTTTAGGTAGTGATATGCATTTATTTTATATTATTGTTTTATTTAGGGTTCCTTGTGTATAAAAGGAACCGATAGCTTTGTATTAAATAGACTTGAACAAAAGAAAAACCTCTCGAGAAAATTATTCAGGGGAAAACATCTCGAGAGAGAGTGAAAAGATCCATAGAGGATCATTGTTTTAATAGTGAAAACCTTGTTGGTAACTTTGATTGTGTAAATTATTATCCGTCAAGCATTCAATCAATCATTGTTATTATACCCTAGTTGAGTCCGGATCTTGGTTTCAACAACATGCACACAAGATACATTATAGATTTCATATGTTAAAACCAATAAAATGAGATGAAGAATTTTGAGACCAGTGTATATCGATCCAAACAACAAAAACACTAACTAGATTTAAACATGTTCAAAAGCTTAAAGGTAACAAAATAAATATCTTTCTACAAAAAAGCCAGTTTATTTTATTTTTCTTAGTCAACAATAAAGAACCACATTACTACTCTTAATAAAATCAATCACCCATTACTAATCTTATAAATGTCAACCAACACAATTGTATTCATCAGAATACTATATTAATATAAATAAAGTTATCAAATACCTTATCACAACTGATTTTTCCATCTCTTTTTCCCGATCTAACAATCAAACGAAAACGAAATTTGAAATTGCAGTTCTGAATGAACAACAATCAGACGAAAAAGAAAACTGAAATGCAAATCTGAATGAAAACTTCAATATATATTATAATAACAATCTATCCTCTTCTTTTTTTTATTTTGCTTGTGGTGATTTTCTTCGGATCCACAAGAACAAGAAAGAGGCGGATAGGGTTTTTTGGGTGGGAGAGAGAAATGAAAACTGAAAATGAAGATGTAGGTTATCTAATTAAAGTGGGACGGTTTTTTATATGAGTTACCAAATACTTGAATGTTAAAATGCCAATTTTGCCCTCCACTTCCAAATAAAAAGGAAAATTAACATATTTATTTACATAAATGCCATGTGCAATCTCAACCATTGATGATATAATCCAAAGGCTAGGATCGGTTCTCGCAGTTCTCGCAATTTATTTGGTTCTTACTATAACCTCACACTATATATATATATATATATATATATATATATATATATATATATATATATATATATATATATATATATATATTTTATTTAGATAAGTGTTTTAGTAACATTATATTTGTTTCTGTGATAGATTATGCTAAGGGGCTGTTTCTTTTTCTTTTGCAGCATCTGTGTGGTAAAGTTAGTGGGGCCAGTGATATATATTAATGTATTTTTTGAGTTGGGGTCTACCAAAATCTGTTAGAATGTCTATATCTAGAAGGCTTTAAAATGCTTACTCTCCCCATATAGAATCATCAAAAGACATGGGCCCACATTATTTATAAGGCTCTGGATGTGGGAAAAAAAAAAACACAGCCTAACTTTGAGTATGTAATAGGTTATAATGAATCAAAATAAATTAAACACATACCTTAATGAAAATTTGTCATTGAGGTATGGAAGATAGGCTGGAGGATAACCTGGAAAGTAATCATAAACAGAAAAAAGAAAAAAAAATGTAGAGTAGCTTGGAAAAGCATAAGTGTAGTCAAAACGGTTATGGAAGCTTGTATTCATGTTATTGCTCTCGACGGTCAAGAAGGTGTTAGCTTCAAAGTACTTTTATGGAAGAAAGTTGCAAAAGCCCTCAAAGATAACCATAATTTTGAAGTTGACATGAAGCAAATGAGAAATCATTTTGATTATATGAAAACCAAGTGTGGGCATGGCTATCTTTAAGAAACAAGACATGCAATATTTATGATGAGTCCACCAATGCGTTTAATTTAATGGAGGAAGAATGAGAACAAGAAATTTTGGTTAGTTATTTACCCTTTAATAACTTAACTGGTTTTATGTATAATTATGGTTAGTTTTTCCTTTCATTTATATACTATCTTGTTTGTTTTGTGTAGAAAAATAAACTTGTAAAACCACTGAAAAGCACGACCCTTCATTTTCTCGAACTTTGTGCACAACTTTTCGATGGTACTATAGCCACCGGTATTAAAAGTCGTGGAACGACATCACACGAGCCTACGCGAGTTGTCGAGCCCCATGTAACTAAAGATGATAGAGATATTGGTGTCTCGGGTACCATGTTTAAAAACCCTCACTTAAAAGCTCCTTGTGTCGCAAAAAACAAAAGAAAGCGTACACAATAGACGGATGGAGTTGAAACAGAAATCTTGGATGTTCTAAAAGTAATAGTAGATAATCCTTTGTATGAGGTCACACTTGCTATTTTTGTGAGCCAAATGATCGCTATAGGGAAGGTTGGATGCAAATAAAAGCGGAAAGGTATGTTGGATGGGTCAAAATTATTAGATGTGGCAAAGGGTTCATGTAGTAAACTGAAAGATGTGCATCTTTAATGATTTTTTAGGGAACATGTAATAAACTAAAACATGTGCATTTTTTGTTGAAACAAGTACTAAAGTAATTTGAACATGATTTTGCAAGTAATGGTAATCTCATGTCGTAGCCTTGTAGTTTGTAACATCCCTCAAATTTTCAGACATATTTTTACAAGGAATTATCCTTATTTTTTATTTACGAACTTTTCCGAGCTCATTTGACTTGAAAACGAGAAATTATCTCGCGAAATGTGGAAACTACACACAACGCGTACTGGGACAACCGTAAACTTGTTAAACAATTTGATTTGATCGTTGTATTGATTCCGGGAAATTAGTCATGTGAATACTTGTTTTGATTGGAAAAATTGGGAGTGGCGTAATTTTCGTTAGTTGAATCGATCATTATCGAGCGAAAACGAGTCCCTGTTGTCTTGTTTTTATTTTCTCGGGGACCAAGTGTGTAAAGTCTGAAAAGATTGCGTTGCCCTATTTCTCTTTGATATAAAAATAAAGAGATCGTAGATCTCTCATTACACACTTAATAAATTTCTCTCATTTCTCTCTCGTATTTTATACATTTACTCATTTCGTTCTCTTGATATAGTATTGATCTATGTTTAGGGTGTTTAATTTGTTACACCAAAAACCGAGTTTTAAGTATGTAATACCAAAAATGCCATTGGAATAGTTTGACAAAAACTTGTATGACGTGGGAAACTCGATATGATTGGTTAGTCAACGAAAGTTAAGTTGTAGTCAAACTCGATAGTCAAACTAATAGTCAAAGAATGTGTAATGTGGATATAGAAAATATGATGCATAGACTCAAAGAACTAAAGTTGACAAGTGTTAAATGAGTTATAAAGTTTATTGTGGCCAAATTTTAAGCAAAGGGACTTGAGGGACCAAAGGTGTCATTTAGGAAATAAATTTGTTATGAAGAAAGTCTTAACTAGAAATCTCCAGGCTTATACACATTTCTTATTTATCCATAAATGTGTGTGTGGTGTCGGTAATAGAGAGAAAATGGAGGGAAGGCCATTTGATGAGCTTGGAAGAAAAATATTATAATTCCCAATCTAGGGTTAAGTCTTGTGATGATTATGTTTTAGAGAATGAGGATGAAGATGGCGAGGATGTTCTTGGTGAATATAGCCATGGAAGCCAAGGATGCAAAAAGAATAGGTTAACGATGTTATGATGATTATGGTAGGTAATCTTAGCTTGGATTGCCAAGGTAAGTAACTATGATTATTATATATTTAATATGATTATTCTCATATTATGTTTTTATGAATCAGTTTGTAAAGGTTAAGTTTTGAATTAGTAAGTTTTGGTTGTAATAAGAGACTTACTTAGTGAGACTATACAAGTGATAAGTCATGATATGGAAAGATTAAGGTATGTTTTGTGGTTGTTATATTTTAAGGTTATTATATTATGAGTTATAGTTTATGTTATTGCTATAGTGTTGAATATAAGATTGAAATGGTATAAAGTGTTCATGATGCATATATGTGGATTAAAGTATTAATCATGTTATAATCTAGTTGCTTACTAAGCGAAAGCTTATCTTTATAGTTGATAATGTTTTTGTAGGTCCTCGTGAAGAAGGTAAAGCCTTGCTAAGCTTAGAGTTGGAATCATGGATATTGGATTATGCTAAGATTAGTTCTAGTTATAGAGCTTGAACACGGTTGAACCCTCATTGATTTTTCGAGTCGTGTATTTGGTAAATGTGTCATAAAATGAGTTGTGAATGTGTTTTGGAGGTGTCTAAGTACAGATCTTGTTTGTAGAATAAGGGTCATTGATACGCGTACAACGCGCGTTCGGGGTCAAAGGAAACTTCCTTTTCTTCGAGCAAGTTTTTCAACCACCTAGGCAGTGAACCTAATAGTTGTAGTGTAGTATTAGGGTAAGCCTCGAGATTGATATCGTTCTCTAGGAGAATAGGAATGCTAGTGAGGAATTACTACACTAAGGTTGGGGTTGAAGAAGATTATTTTTTATCTTTTTATATTTTTTAGAAAATTGAAATTACGAATCTCGGGGTATTGGATTTGGGGGGTGGTACTTCTACCGATTACTCTAGTATTATCTAATCTAATTAACTAAGCTAAGGGGTAGTATATGTCTAATTGATGTGTGCTCGTATGATGATTAAAGATGTGTTTACCTAGATGCTATTACTCCCTAGTTTTCTCTTATTGATGGTTGAATTGTCACGTCCTTATTCTTAACGCGTTGTGTCTTCTAAGGTCGTAGGGTATGCATTTTTCCTTAACTCTTTGAGACTATCTTAAGGTTATTGCCTACAAAATCTCTAGGATTCATAAACTAACTCTAAGGTTATCTTTGAATTTTTAGCCTACAACAACTCTAGGCGATTATAAACTAATGTTCACAAAGATTACTCAAGCATTAAAAACACAACGATGGCCTATTGCAATCTTAGGCTAATTACAATTAAGATAAGAGACAACCAATCAATATTCAATACCTAGGTTTCATAGATCTAAGCAAACACACAAGTAAATTAGCCGGACAAGGTGAACATGCAAGCATACACACATACAATTGAAGACATAATTAAATCAATGAAGTAAATTACTTATCTTGTTGTAAAATAGGGTATGAGAACCCTAAGATATTGCCCAAGACAGCCAAAAATCGTTATTAGGCTTTACTCCCCAATTCTACCTCTCTAAAAGTCTGAAAATTCGAATTCTATATATAGAGTTACAACTGCGACGGCGTCACTATTTAATTGTGATGCTGTCGGATCGCCGCCATTAGGGTCTCGTCTTGACCAAGTCAACTTTGTGAAGGTGTTACCTTGTGGTTGTGACACCGTCGGCTTCATCTTCTGACTCTGTCGGAATCTGAATTTAGGTCGTCAGAGTTGTGACGCCCTACTCTTTAAAGCCTGTTAGGAATTAGAAATTCCATAATGAAGTGTCGGTCACCCCAAATATGATCTAGCATAAGTTAGCTCGTAGACATATCGTTATTTACGTTATTCAGTAGTTAATTAGTTAGTTATTAGCGTAGTTTAGTTTAGTGTAACACCGTAGAGGAAGGACGGGTCTTTACCCACTGTATGCCTGATCCACAGCCCGTCAGGAGGGCGTTTAGTTTGTAACTATAAATACCCTTCCCACTAAGGGAAGGGTGGTGCTTCTTTGAATCTAACCTTGCATTTTGTGTTACAACTCTCTTTCAAGAACACCCTCTCATCTCTTTCTCTCTCTAAACCATGGCATACTTGATTCATCACCATCCAAGGCCACCCGAATCATCATCAACACAATATGTAAGATCCTACAAATGGTACCAGAGCCAAGGTTGTGTTGGTTTGATGATTCGTATGGTGTTTGTTTGCGGTTTGTGTGGTTTTTCTTGGATGCGGTTTGTATACGATTGTTGATGCGATTTGGTGCAGTTTTGTGATGTTCTATGCGTGTTTTGTTGATATGTCATGTTGTTTATTGAATCTGGTCTTAAGAGCTGTGAATAAGTTGTTTGAATTCACTTATTTAATGTCAGTTTCTGTTGTATTCGTGGTTTAACAACTTTTACATGTGTTTAAATAAGTTTTCAAGCAGTTTTTATACAAAGATTAAATCTGGTCTAAGTGGTTATTTTGTTTGAATCTGAGATTTACTCTTGTTAAAATGTTTAAAACAACTTATTCCAGTTGTTGAAGATGTGTTTCTGTATAATGACATTTATCAATGCAGTTTGTCTCAAGATGCGTTTTGACGCTGATCTGAAGCGTTTTGTTGTTTAAAATGGTCATCTGCGGGTTTACTAATTCTTGAAAGCAATTTGTGTTGCATTTTTTAATGCGACTTGACAAGTTGTCCAGATTAAATGTATCCAGTTATTCGGTTTGTGTGATTAATGGTCAAAAGCGCGCTTGTCAATGGTCAAAAGCGACTTGTCAATAAAGCGAGTATTTCAGTAAAAAGCGACTTGTTCAGAAGATAAAGCGAGTATTTCAGTCAAAAGTGACTTGTCAATCTTGAAGCGTTTTGACCCAAGTATTCATCACTTATCTATCCTAACTAATCTAACATCAAATACTCGACACAACCATTCATCTAAACAAGACTTTCAAGATCTCAGATTCTTTTCGGGGTTATCAAAAATTCTTCATGACTCGTAAGTCAAGCCACACATGAAAAGACATCATCACAGATCTAGTTTTATTCGGGCTTTGAAAGACACATCAAGACTCCTTAAGGACTAACTCGATATAAACAAGCACACCAATTGATCTCAGCTCATGTTCGAGTTATTTCAAGTCGTATGAGACTTTCACATATGAAAAATTTAACATCATTGATTCATTCCATCATTACATGACTCTTGGTCAAAGTAAAATATTTCTTATTGTTGAACTTAAACTTCATATTTACTGTAGGAAACTTGGTTTCCTTATTATTATCCGATTCATAAAGAAAAAGACTAATAACAACCTTGTTATAATATTTTCCTTGATCGGTGTTCAACATGGAAAACGAATAACTAAAGCTAAATATTTTTCGAATCATATATCTCAAATGAATATTCGAACTAAGAAATGAGGTTAACAATTGATGTTAACTCGTTTTTCTTTTCTTAAAAAATTCGAGCAGTCTTATCTTAACAAAAAGATCTAGTAAACATGTCCAAGATTAAAACCTACCTTGAAGCCTCTCGATTATCTCGTTGCCATCCCTATGGCTAAGATGATGTCTCGAGCCAACCCTGTGGCGAGACAGATGAGTGGGATTAGGTCTATCTCTTATTGATGCTACGTTTATTTTTAAGAAGAGAAGGTTTATTCATGTGAATGATGGGGAAGTGAGAAGTCTTAGGAGTGGGAGGCGGATGGATTAGTAGAGAGAGATTAGGGTTTCTAATTTTTAGGGCAAGAATGTGTGATATGCAAGTGTTTTATACTCGTGAGTTTAGGTCATGGTTTACACGGTTTTAGGATTTTAGTTTGGATCGGATGGGTATTAACTTGTGATGGGCCGTGAGTTGTGTTGAGGTGTTCATGGCCCTCATTTGTTAAATAAATATGGGCCGAGAATTATTGTTAATTGGTTTATGAGTTGTTAGGCCTCGTGTGTTATATTGTATCTGGTCGTAAACACTTTCCCATGTCACAATATCATTTTCTTTCACTGGTCGCATTCTCATTTGTGATATGTGATATTGGATACATCTATGGACCGGGGTTTTCATTGGATATTACTACACACTCGTGAATTTGGATTTGTTATGATAATTCATGGGCTACTAGTTGTAACTTGGATAAGATGCGATTTGAGGATGAATTTTGTTGGCTATGAGATTTGATTATAAGATTTGGGTGATGTTATACGATGATGAGAGTTGATGTTGAGATCTGTTGTGTTGTGTTGTTTAATACTTTGGCTTATACATTTTCATGGGATATATTACTTCACGGCTTGAATTGATGATTAGACAATGTTGACTACGAGGTTGTGTGTTCGATATTTCTTATTTGGATTTGAAGTGAAGTTTTTCGGGCGCGTTTACTTATTTCATCTTCTTTCTTTCTACCCTTTCGCGAAGATGACTTGTTTGGGCGTTTATAGAGTGTGATAAATACTTGGCTATCTAGTTATTGTTGTGATTCTTTCTCACTTATCTCACAAAGTAACTAACACTTAGGTGTGTCAAGCAGTTGAGGATACGTCAAGAGGTTTTGTACATTGGGTACACCATTTCTTTTTCACGAGGATTAGTACAAGTTTAAGTAATAAATCTGGGGAATTCTACTTCATGATCAAGTTTGGTATATCGGGTTTACTTCACCAAGTGGACACAACAATAGCCGACAAAATATGTGGAAGATGTGTTTACCAAAGTGTTAAATGGATGAGATGTGATCAGCAATTCCCATGAGATATTCAGAATATTTAAGATACCTCACAGTCTAAGAAAATTTTCCCAAGAATCCTTAGTGTCTTTCATGACTTCTCAAGATGCTTGCTTATGACAAGAACTTTTCGTGCAAATGGTGGTACACGTTATGATGCTTCCGAAAGTTCGAAACCATCATGGGGGAGAAACGTGTACTTTGGTTTACGGACAACCTCCAGGAAAGTAGTTTATACTACTTGACTTAGTATGGTTTGTGAAGTTGTCTACGTATGGGTAAAAAATTGTTGATGATAAAGAATGAATCATTGATGAACAGTTGCATGTTCCCCTAAAACAGATATTCACTTAAACCAAAGTTGTCATAACACATTCAAGCTGACATTGTTTACGGTTTTGTCTTGATTTTGTAAAATCCCGTGAAAGAATCTCTTTCTCGGTTTAAATCATAGACTTGTAAAATCCCGTGACGATGGAAACATCCTGTGCATTTTCGGATCTATCTTACGGTTTATTCTTGGTTTTGTAAAATCCCGCAAAAGAAACTATTTCTCGGTTTAAATCATAGAATTGTAAAATCCCGTAATGATGGAACCATCCTGGAGAAAGGAAAGTGTATTTCGGGATCTTATTTGATGCTGGTACTACGGTTTCTACTTCGAAGAAGGGATAAAAGGGTGTACTTCATGAATTGGGTGATTGTTTGGACCTTCTTCATGGCAGTTTGGTTATTACAAGGTTTTACGATGTCATGTACTTTTAACCATGGTCGGGATGAAACCATTATCATAGTTCACTTAAAACGTCAAAGGAGGCTAGATTTGAGTTTTTAACTACAAGATGTGACAACGGCATTAATTATGTATTATTTATTTGAGGTTGAAGTGAAATATCACGGGAAAGTGTACTTAGTATCTGAAGGTATCGGGGATGGTTGGATGAAGATTCTTCAAGATCCTTGTTCGAGCTTATTATCAAAAACGAAGACTTGAAAATCTAGTTATCGTTGGGTGAATTTTTCCTTTTCTTTTACCGCTTGGGGGAATTGGGCTCTTGCCACACAAAATAACTATCACTTTACGTTGTAGTGCTCAGTGTCACATTCAATTGTGGATTTTCAAGAGGTGATGTACGTCTTATACTTGATGGTTGGTTGGATGAAGAATATAGAGTACTTAGAGATTCAATGGAGGATGAAATTTCGGCATCGCTCTTTGTTACATATGTGCAAGTTTAAGTCACGAGTTTGGGTTAGTTTACTTCAGGGTCAAATTCATCATATTGGGTTTTCACCATCAGCTGTCACGATAAAGAGCCTACTGAATGATAATGGGGTTGATTACAAGTTTGCCAAGAGAGGTTGAAAAGAGAGATTATGACGTTTGAACACAACAGTTCAAGCCTCGTACTCTAAAGAAAAGAAAAGTGTACGTTTCAGTGCGCTTTATCTTCTAAAGAAGAGAAATCTTCTTATTTATGATCATTCTTGTCAACATGCTTCATGCCTTTTCCATGCGCTATCAGTCATCAAGTGAACCAAACTACTGTTGATTGTTTTCTTATTCCACTTGCTCAACTATAATGATGATGGCGACATCATGCGATAATTTTGCGGGGGAGAAGTGTGAATAGAATACATTTAGATGATAATCACTTGTTTAATCAAGAATGACATCTCCGTATGCAATTCTTGAGGGGGAGAAGAAGTGTGAAACTACTACATGTTGATTGATATTAGAGAATAAATGGTCAAACGGCTCCAAACTCATGTAAGAACCGAGCTTCGTCTTATCGGGTCATTTCTACATGGAGTTTCTTCTAAGAGTCGTTGGTTGACATCTTAACACGGGCTGATTTGATTAATGACAAAGTGCTTCCATTGGAGTCGATTTCATTAATGAACATCTTTTTGTTCTTGTTTGATTGGGAGGATTGAGTTAAGGGATTTGCTATTTGTAAGTTAACGGAATGCATTTGGTGAGTTGAAGATGTTGACTTTCTATTCCCAATTGGACAATCTTGAAGAAGGTCGAGTCTGATCATTCTACATTTTATGTTGCATGTTAGAAGACTAAAGACGAGTTGCATTTAACGATCTAAAGACTTCTTCTTAATCACGGTATTTATCAAACAGTTGTCGGCAGGGAGAGCACTAATTGGGGAGGGTGAAATGTCCGATTTAATCCCCAATTAGACTTGCTCACACTGTACTTCAGAAAGTTGATTCTCACAAAGACTTCAAGCGATCTTCTCAAAAGATTTCTAGTACATAAGCTTACAATGTGTTGCTGATTTTGAAGTGTCAAAACTAGCAAGGGGGAAGGAGACACACATCTAAAAGCACAACGAGTACACTTGACGAACTTAATTCTTCTAAGTGATTGAAGATATCCCGAGAAGACAAATGTCATGACCGCAGAGAAACTCAGTGTTTGACTCGTGGCTTCTAGTGTTCTAATTCCAACTATGTGGGGGAAGAGATGTAAGAGTTAGTTTCTGGGGATAAAAGAGGTACACAAGTATGACATATTCAGGGGAGATTAATGTGTAACATGAGGGAGGTGTTATTAGTTATTCTCTCTTTGGGAATGTGCGTACTTCGGGTTCTTGAGCTTCATACACGATCATCAGGGAAAAAAATGTGAACATTGGGGAGGTGTTTTCATTCCCCATGACGTGTATTCGGAGAGCTCTTGGGTATTGGTGTACTTTGGTTCTTGAGCTTCATACACGATCATCGGGAAGAAAATGTGAACATTGGGAGGTGTTTTCATTCCCTCATGATGTGTATTCGGGAGAGTTCTTGAGCATTATACAAAGAGACCGATTGCATCAATTCAACTACTTGGGGAATTGTTCTCTTGACACCTTTTGGAATGGATCGCTTTAGACTTGAGTTGAAAAGAAATATGAGAAGATTCATTCAAGTGTGGGATGATACGTTCTTTGATCTATTTAGATGATATAACCCGAACGGAGAATCTCGATTATCGTTCTTAAAAGGAGCGGGGATTTATGATAATGGTGTGCTTCTCTCGCACCGGCTAAGGCAAGCTTGAAATAGAGCTTGAATATGCTCATCTAATGGATTTTCGGTTTGGGGGGAAGCTGTCAAAGTCTCTCTTTCTCAAAGGCTCATATTCTATCTTCTATTCTGAAGCCTCGGAAGCTTTGGTGGTGAAAGTTTAAGAGATGTTGATTTCTATCTTCTGCAACGGGGCTGTTCGATATCCTTATCTCGGTACTCGTATCATCATCTTCTTAAACTATATCATCAAATCTATCTTTGTAAATAATTATCAAAAACCAAAATACAAAAATAGAAAACCAACAAAAGAAAATAGAAAAATATAAAACCTTCAAAACCCATAAAAATCAGAAAATTTTGAAAAATTCCAAAAATATGTTTTCTCAAGACATGTCTTCTGGTATCGTTAACATCTACGGTCTCAGAAATGTCATTCAATAATGGCACGGGACCATAGATGAAGTTCGAGCAGGAGGTGTAAATATTCTTTTCCAAAACATGTCTCAAAATATGGCTTGCAGTTACTTCTGACTGTAACTCGTGCTTAAACCATGGCTTGCTATTATTTCAGTTAGCAACTCGTTCTTCAAGTAAGGAAAGTGATGCGCTAAACAAATTTTCAAATATTTCGTGCACTTATCCTAAAACAAAATGAGGAAAGTATGTCGAAGGACTGCTGTTCCTACTCAAATTTTTTCCTTCTAAAATTCTTCAGAAAAATATTTGTTTCAACCAAATGGTGGTAAATAAGTTGCTTTAAAATCAATCAGAATCAAGTTTTAATAAATTTGCAAAACCCAATCAATGACTTCAGCGCTTTTAAAACTTTTCAAAGAAAGAGTCATTGATTGAGGGGGAGAATGTTTTCAAATTTATATCATCTAACGGGCTTATCTAATTATCCTATATACTTCAATAAAAAACATGTTAACCTACGTCGAAGGATTAGGTGCCTAGGATATGATTGTTAGGATTAGATTATTAGAGTTTGATAAACACATTATTCCCATGCTTTATATGAACTAATTGATATGTTGAATTGACTTTTATTAGTCGATTGTTGTTTGGGTGTTGTCGACCACCATATATGTCTATCTGTGTTCACTAACGTATGCAGATAACATGGTTTAAAATAATGTTCTGGATCCCACATAAGAAGATGATTGGATGCCGAAAGGAAAGGGTAGCTATTTCTTAGGTCGACAATGAAGAAACGGAGCTTAATTTGACCTCTATGGAGAGTTGGCATGAAAAAAATGCAACATAAGAGGTCTCACTGCATCAGCAGATGGTTTTTTTCATCATCAAATGAAGAAACGGAGCTTAATTTGACCTCTATGGAGAGTTGGAATGAAAAAATGCAACGTAAGAGGTCTCACTGCATTAGCAGATGGTTTTCTTCCAGCCTTACAACAACAACAGAAGCAGCTTCTACACCACCTAACGTATCTTGTGCAGGAAAAGTAGTGAATGATACCATTTTTAAATAATTTTTGAATAATATTGTTTTGAAAAATGGAAAAATATTGGTTTTGAAAATAAATTGGACTTAATATTTAAAAATCACCGGACTTCATTTTTAAGTATAAGTCACTCAATCATCGACTACGGTCATCGATTGAGGGGGAGAGTGATTTAAAATAAAATATTTTCAAACAATATTTCTTCATAAAAGTTCCGGTTTGTACGTAATAAAGTGGTGATCTAAAGATTTAATGTTATGTCATGGTATGATTTTCTTTAAAACTCAAAGATCTTTTTAAATAAAATTTTTTCTGTTCTTGTTTGATTGTGAAGTTATTTTATTTTACTAAAAGATTAATTAAAACTATCATACCTGACACTAACAATCTTTAATGTCTAAAATTGATCCTTATCGGTCATTTTTCAAAATTAAATTTTGCCACGTCTTTCCCCAAAACTTTCTAAATGATTTAAATCAATCGGGATCCAAAATCTTAATTGGTTTGAAATTTTTGATCAGGGGAGAGATCGTGATTTAAATCTCAAATCGGTTTTAAAGGGTGATTGTTTTAAAAGCACTCCTTCCTTCATGTGCCAAACGATTCTGAAATACATAATGCACATGATTGTGGAGGAGCATTTAACCAAAAACCAGAAGAGTATTTAAACAAGGCCACATATTCTCCCATATTTTCCAAACCTTATTAAATCACTTGGGATCCAAAATCTCAAAGGGTTTGATATTTTTGATCGGGGGAGAATTTGTGATTTAATAATGAAATTTGATAAAAGGTGATCATTGTGATTCAGATGTGCATGTTGCTCTCCCATATGTGCTAAACACTTTCGAATCTCGAAGCATATATTGAGGGGGAGCATTTCAAAAAGAAAATAAACTTTCAAGGTACAAAGATTTCTATGTTTCAACATAAAGTACCTTGATTGATTTTCTAATGGTTTCTTAATGGCTTTTGTGATCGTGGATGTACTTCAAAAGAACTCTTTCCTCTATGTGATAAAATGATTTCAAATATCCTACGCACATATTGAGGGGGAGAATTTACCAAAGAAATTCAAATGGCTTTTTCTAAGGAAATTGTGATCAAGAAATCATTTCAAAGAACTCTTGCCTCAATGTGCGAAACAATTTAAAACTCATATGCACATATTGAGGGGGAGCATTTCTAAAAGATCAAAAATAGTTAAGGTACAAAATGCTTTGATATTATATCACAAGTACCTTGACTGATTTTCCAAATGATTTTTCAATTGGTTTCATGAAGAAAAGAACAATACCAAAAGACCGACCAATTTACTTTATGCATGGTGTTATAAGGATGGTTAGGTTAGGTATTCGTTCCCACGATCCCGCCAGAGCCGGAGGTATCTACCCAGGGACAATCCACTAGTTAGTGTAGATGTCCTTAGGTATGATGAAAAAAGGAGAAAAGTGAGATATGGGAAGAGTGCGGACTGAGATAGAGCTAGAACTGGAATAAACCCAACAAGGTTCTAGTTATGAAGTCTCGGTAAGCATTGAAGGGGTTGAAGAATGAAAAAGAAATGAATGTGAAAGGGTGAAAAGAAATAGCCCTCCAATAATTCAACCTTAGGCGTAAACCGGTTCAATTCATATGCTACTTGGTGGTTACTAAGGTAACACCGGTATTGAAGACAAGGCGTCATGGACCCGGTGGCGCACTACACTAAACTTCCCAAGCTACTCAAGTTCCTCTTAAAAGGGCTTGTTTCATTCTCAAGGGGAACCTACATTATCTATCGACTTTCTCTTAGAGATTGTTGATATTGAAGAAGGAGACCCTCTCCCTAGTCTCCGGCATAGGAACCAAATGTGCACAATTGAGTCTAGAGCCAAGAGATCATCCACAATATCTCATTAGGACACAAAATTAATGAAGACTTGTTGTTTCACACAATGTGGAAAGTAAGTATATATTGAGAGTCCTACGCATTATCCTTGTGGTATTGCCAGAACATCCGAGTGATATGTAAAATATTCACGATGAAGATGGAAATTCTTCTAGAGCCAACATCAAACAAACTCTTGGTAGGTAACATGTGAAATCTATCCAATAGATCAAACTTGTGACAACTGGATTGAAACGATTGGGCGATTCACACTTGAATCAACCTTGGTCCAGGAAATGAATTGACGAATACTTTTGGAAAAACCGTTCGATGTGCAAATCTTCTTTTCTCTAGCACATCGAATGTGTATTCATATTTCAAACTCAAAAAGTATCTCTGATTGAAAAAATACTTTTGGAAAAACCGTTCAATGTGCAAATCTCTTCTTTTCTCTAGCACATTGAATGTGTATTCTCTTTCAAATACAAAAGGTATTTTTGATTGAAAATTGATCTTTCTCATAAAACCTTCGTCGTATTGAAAACTCTTTCTTCTAAGCAATTCGCGATTGTTTTCAAATCAATTTTCATCAATCGGTGAATCTCAATTCTTGGTTCACTCACTCCGTATTGTCTTCTTTGAGGCGTTCGGTTTGAGAACGACTAGAACAAATTGCGAAACCCCGTCTAGGAGATTCTTAGGAATTATACGATCACAGGCATTACTTGTCTTGATCAGCGGGAACCTTGGGCGTGTACCTCAATTCAACGAAGTGATCAAAGACACTTTCATATGTTTTATTGCTAACTGTTGTTTGCAGGTACATTTGGACGGTTGCAGCTGATCAAAATTGAGAAGTCAATCAAAAGCCGCATGCTCACAACATCCATACTTAATTGAAGAAATTATGACTAGTGCATATCTACATAACCTGGCTCTGATATTTTTATACTATGCTTCTACTACGCTGCTGCAAATATCATGAACCAGTAAAGCTTCCGCTACTCTGATGGAAAGATGTCATGATCCCAAAAGTGTGAGCATGTCGGTCTAAAAGTCACAACTTCACATGATGGCAACACAACAAAGGGTGATCCAGAGATTTATTGTGGCTGGTGATCTCAAATAAAGCTTAAAGATCATCAAGACGTAGATCAGTTAAAGACCTCCAATGAAAGTACAAAATTATCGAACTATGAAGAGTCACTGCTTAAGCACAAAGATTGCGGAAGTGAAGAATTAAAGTCTATGAGCTCAAGACTGAAGATAAAATAGAATGCTAGGATTCGAAATGTAAAACATGGGGTGACCTCCCTTAGGGAGAGATTGTTAGGAATTAGAAATTCCATAGTGAAGTGTCGGTCACCCCAAATATGATCTAGCATAAGTTAGCTCGTAGACATATCGTTATTTACGTTATTCAGTAGTTAATTAGTTAGTTATTAGCGTAGTTTAGTTTAGTGTAACACCGTAGAGGAAGGACGGGTCTTTACCCACTGTATGCCTGATCCACAGCCCGTCAGGAGGGCGTTTAGTTTGTAACTATAAATACCCTTCCCACTAAGGGAAGGGTGGTGCTTCTTTGAATCTAACCTTGCATTTTATGTTACAACTCTCTTTCAAGAACACCCTCTCATCTCTTTCTCTCTCTAAACCATGGCATACTTGATTCATCACCATCCAAGGCCACCCGAATCATCATCAACACAATATGTAAGATCCTACAAAGCCTGACGCCGTCAGGTACAAAATAAAATTTCACTTCTGAGCCGTCGCAATTATAGGGACGGCGTCGCCCTTTATCTGTGACGTCGTCAGGTGCCTTTCCAGCAACTTGAGTGTCTCGATCTTGACTTTGGTCATTTTCTTCATATATTTACGCCTTTTCGTCCAAATAAGTGTCATTCCAGTATTATACCTTCAAGAGACCTAAAAAGTGAAAAGGAACGAAATTAAGCAGTAATGGATATAAAAGTGGTCGATTAAGGGCTTACATGACCCCTCAAAAGTTTACCTTTTAAATCCTTATCAAACAACCCTACACTTGGTATTTTCTTGTCCTCAAGCAAATGTGCTTTTGGCCAATTAATTTTTAAGTTAGGGGTCATGAAGCATTAGTTTAGAATAATTCACAACAAGTATAAGCCCCACAAAAGTCATAACAAGCACGAAAATTACATACTAGCACCTCACAAGTAGTGTTTGGATACTCTCATCTCTTGGGTGTATATGAAATATATCAAATTGGAAATGGAAGATAAACACTCATTAACCGGTCCTAGTACATATATTATCATAGGCTTGAGACTAGATCAAACCTCCATCGCTTTGGCGTGAGCACCTAGGAAAAACTATCCAAGAGGTCTTTTAAAGGGTTGTAACGTTAGGCTTATGGTAGGGAAACAAAGGGTTTGGTTGGATAGGCGATTTGGTGGTGGCAAGTAAAAAATATTTATGTTACAAACATGAGAAGAATGGCGTTGCTAAGCCAAGACTCGACACTCTAAACTCTAGATAACTTTGAAACAAACAAACATAAATTTAAAGATAGATGTAGGATGGTAGCCCATATGTTTTTTCAATTTTTTTTACAATACTCTTTATTTTTCGATTTTTTTTTCATGCATTTTTACTCTACCATCCTCTACGATAACATCAAAATAATAGGGATTTATTGGCACATCCATACACTTGAGTTTTTATTACTCTAACACTAATTTGACCCGAACTGAAAAGATCAAAACACTTGGAGTACATTATTACGTAAATAAAGGGAATTTGAATTTAACATTCCTTCCCGTCACTTCATAAAATTTAACTTTTCCCATGAGTCCCAATTGTCCCAAAACTGTGTACAAATGATATAACTCGACTTAGCAACTTATGCAAGTAACTAGATAATTGAACTAAGGGTTTATAACAATAATGCACTAAAAGTGAGTTCATACAAGGTAGGATAAGGCGATTTGGTGTACATTTGGGGGTGGATTGTAAACAATGCTCTTCATTGATATTTCAGAAAACCGAAACATCACGAGAACCGCGAAAAGGATAGGCTCTGAGGGGTTAACTAGGGGTATCGTATACTAAAGATGAGTACAACACAAGGGTGTGGGGGAATTACTCAACCGATGTGGAAGAAGTAATTATAATACGGGTATCAAACAAGGGTTATCCTAATGCCTCTTATCATTTAGTTATTCCTAACTACACAAGTGTTGTCTCACTAGCGATCTCGGGATGCATCACAAAACAAGTTCTAGAATTTATTATACTACCGGTACACTCTCTAAGCATTAAAGGTGAATGCTTTAATTCCTACAAATCTAAGGGCGCACCTCACATTTTCGGGGTGGAATTTGAGTGGTAAAGGTTTTGTGCTAGTCATATAATTTTCTATCCATGAGGCACTTTATTAAGACTAATGGCCCACTCCTACATCTCATGAAAATTTTTAAATTTGGTGCCAAAATTACCCTAACCGATATTTCTCATGGTTTATTACACAAATGAAATTGGACAAGGCAAATAGTCAAGGATAAGAATAGTTTCAAAGTTCCGTTTTATTTTCCTCCCTACACTTAAACCGAACATTGTCCCCAATGTTCCCGAAATATCAAAGTTATGATAATGGAAGGTAATTAAAAACGAAAGAAACTAATACTCCCCTGATTAGCTCGGTAGGATCCGTGTGAAGTAGTGGTTAAATTCTTCTTCAAGAAGAATGTATGCGTAAGAAGCTCCTTCCAATCTTATGTATCTTCTTCTTGATAAATAAAACCTGCACACTTTAAGAAAATAAAAGAAACCTTCGCGTAAAATCGGCGGTAACACTATATATGACTCTACCATACTAGGATATAATGCTTGTGAAATGGATGTTTACCGATTTTATGGAAAATTAAGGCCTGGAAAATTCCAAGAATTTATAAGTAGCAGAGAAAACGAGAGAAAGTAAGATAAGTTGTTTCTGCTCCTCCTGACGCCGTCAGGTTATCATGACAGAAACTGGTCTGTTGCGATTTTCTAGAAAAAAATTGGAAAAATTACATCTTTAGAATCTGGAAAAATTTCTGCAAAACATCCATTATGACTCGATACAAGCATTTGACTCTAACAAACACACATGTATATCTTTTTCAAGAATTGTAATTATCATGTTCACGTTCTTTTAAAAACGTGTGTAATCTTCCCTACACTTATCCCTTTTGTAAAATACCTTTATATGTAATTAAGACGAGGTTAAAGACAAAATAAAGCATTTTCACAAATTAAAACATGAGAATAAACAATCAACGAAGAGATATACGACACACAAACAAGCAAACAATTAAGCATGGGTTGCCTCCCACGAAGCGCTTTTCTTTATTTATGAGTCTTGTAGCTAGACTCGAAGTCGTGCCCCTACGTGGTCTCGTTTTTCATTCTCAATGAAAACTCTATCATATTGACAAAATTTTCATCGACTCTATACCTAGGCCCTAGGGTCAAGCAATCCTTATAATAAAGCCTCCTTTTCTCTCACATGAAGTTTAAACCTTTTTCAACATCTTCTTCGCTTTTTTCCTCAAAAGCTCTAATGTTGTCTCGTTAGAAAAGGGATAAAGGGCCATATCCATTCGTCTTTCAAGACATCCTATGAGTGATCTTATCGTCCATGTGGAAAACTAGAAGGGGGTTGAATAGTTTTACCAATTAAAACTTCCTTTTAAACTATTTAGATCGACTTATGTCAATCCATTTGGTTGTGTGTGTTGGATGTTGATAAACAAGCATATAAAGATATGTAATGAAAAGACAAGAGTAAGACGCACAAAACCACAACGCGATTATTTATAGTGGTTCGGCTACAAGGACACCTTCCTTGCCCTACTCCACTCCCCGAGTCACCTACTCGAGAGTTTGTAATCACTACACCAATCTCCTTATGGCGGAGAAGCCTTCACAACGTCGCTTAACTTTTTCCCAGACAAAGCTAAATACCGAGGTTCTTTCATACCAAGGCGAACCACACCTAACACAACGTCGCCTACCCTTTATATGGTGCTAGGCTAACCACCGAGTTCTTTCACACCTTAGGTGAACTACACCTTCACAACGTCGCCTACCCTTTATTAGGTACTAGGCTAAGTACCTAGTTCCATTGCAATGGAGGAACTACTACCACACTACACCAACGACTAATCCCAAAGGAGATCTACTCCTTTACAACATCATCAAGGACATCAATATCCTTGGATCTAATGCTAGTCTATCTAGTACATCAAAACACACCATATCGAATGTACATCTAAGGCACCTTTCACTAATGCCTTTGATTAGATCTACAAGACACCTTTCACTAATGTCTTTGATTAGATCTACAAGACACCTTTCACTAATGTCTTGTGTCTTCACTTCTAAGCACCTTTCACTAATGCTTCTTGTCTTGACTTCTAAGCACCTACCACAAGTGCTTATCCTATAGACGATAGATACCCTTCACTAATATCTTCGTCTTGACACTGAGACATCTTTCACTAATGTCTTTAACACTACGCTTCTTTGAAGAAAGAAAGAGATCATCAACAAGAGGACTTCAATAGCCTTGATGATGAGGAAGCTTGGCAACTCATGGACTTGAGCTTGCTCGACTTCAAAGGTGGTGATCTTCCCTTTAAGAGGAACCTAAAGATCACACAAAACAAAACTACAAACATAGATCTCTTGGATCTAAGGTTAGTGAGATTTAACTCGGGGATAAAGTATGTTAGAAAGGGTGAGATATAATGAAGAAATGGCTCACTATTTATAGAGGAAAACCTATTGTTTCCCGGATCCCATGGATCCCTACCATAAGGGATCCGGCTAGCACAAAGATAGGGATCCGTGGTCCGCCTCTTTGCCCATGGGTATTTTTGGTTATGGGTCATGGGTCATGGGTTATGGGTTGATCCATGGTTTTTTTCTAGATACAATGTATCTTAAGGATACAATGAACTTGGTTACGTGGTATATATAAAACCATGGGTTATGGGTCAAAACCATTTGCTAGTATTTACCCATTTAGTATATACTTGTATTTACCCAATTTAGTATACTTAGTTTAAGTATATGTTTAACCCAATTTGTAAACACTAGTTGTTGTACATATGTATCTAAATCATAAAATCACTTATACTTGTTTTAGTGTTTTATGTGAAAGCGTAAGTATGTTAGAAAACTATTAGTTCAAACCATTTACGTATTTTATTTGTTTCCTTAAAATGATCTTACTTTTGTTATCGACAAAACATTAGAAGATCGTAAAATATAAGTAAACGTTTTTACGGCTTATTTGTATTAACAATCTCCCCTTTTGTTGATGACAAAACATAAGATTATTTTAAGGAAAAGCTAAAATTAAAAAAGTTTGAATTTGTAGTTTTACTTTCTTCTCCCCTTTTGTCGAAACAAAAGTGTTTGAGAGAAAGCAACACATCGCTTTTAAGAAAAACATGTGAAAGGAAAAAAAATTGAGGCCAAGTAACGGAAAGGATCTCGTCGTTACTCCCCTCGACGAGTCCATCCCTAAGTAAGGCGTCAAGGAACTAATTCTAATCTAGTTCATTTGCAACTAACTTATGCAAAAGATTACGTCAATGTGACGGTGTGCTCCCTAGATGATTGCAATATTTGCAACGGAAGTCATGAAATTTAAATCAAATATTGCAAGTAATTATACAGCGTATTGTTTTGACACCAAGCTCCCCTAGCTTTAGGATGTCAAATACTTTATGTGTTGATTGAATAACTGCAAAACAAGGGTTAGGAAACAAGTATAATTCATAATTTCCGCAAATGTGATAAAGAAAAACATTCGACTTCACGGATCCCACGGTTCCCTCCTAGTAGGGATCCGTCATGCAACATCTTGAGGGATCCGTTTGCACGATGACTAAAATCGAGAAAGGTGATATAACAAGTAATGTTATCACATAAATGAGATATGAATACATATTCTCAGAAAAATAACAAGTAGCATGTAATTCCATTTAATAAAACAAGAGTTATGATATACATGACTCTAAAAATAAGAAAATAGACAATACATGACTAGGAATTTCTAGGTTATCTAACGCTTGATGCTAGGACACCACTAAAATCTTCTAGCTCAAGTTTTGTTTAGGTTTGATCTCGTCGAAACGTTCGAGGAGATGATAGAACATGAAACGTTGGTCTTCTCGTACTTCATGTATCAAACTTTCAACATGTTGACAATGATAGCAATCTTTGTCATGGCTAGGTAGTGGTGGTGGAGGAAATAAAATGGCTTGGTGCGAAGGATCAAGTGAGGCGGCTTGCGAAGCTTCAAACGATGGCGGGATTGGTGGAGGTGCATTTGAGAATGCCTCGACCAAGAATGATGGTGGTGGTAAGGAAGTGTCAACTTCCATAAGGTCGGGTGGTTGACTTTGATGATTTCTCATAATCCAAATAGGATTATATGATGGAGACTGCGAAAAGGAAGCCGGAGCAAGTGTTGACTCAACACCTTGATTTTGAATCATTATTCCTCCTAATGAGGAGAATGTTGTCGTGAGCGGATGAGACGGCCTAGGTGGCAAGTCCTCTAAATTGTAGAGGTGTGGTGATGATTGTGGGGATGTAAATGAGATAGCTCTAGGAGCCAATGGTGATGGTTTAGTGGAGATGATATTGTTTGGCCTAGGATGTATGGTGGTGTTTGGCATTGGTAGTTTTGTGGGTACTATCCTTTTAGGAATTGGTTTGATTGGAAGAGGGAGGATCCTATCATTTGTTGGCTTGACCGGAGATGTTTCGGTTGAAGAGATTTCGTGTATAACACGGGCCCTTTTTGTGGGTGGTTCTTTGGTGGATAAGTTGCTACTTGGGGTTTTCCTCATGATGTGATGATTTCAAGAGGTTGCAAAAGCTGAGAGTGAGGGTGATGACAATGGAGGTCCTAACAAGGTGGTTTATAAACCAAGAGATTTGGAAGGTGCATTTAAGCCTTAAGCCACTAGGATTCATTGGAATGTGATGATTGATATGCACAAGAGTCAACTTCAGTGGTTGGACTGATCTAGGAACTCATTTAAGATGAGACGGAGTGTTTGAGTTAGGAAGATGAGTTGAAATGATTGTTTTAGCAAGATTTGACCTATAATGTCATCCGGATCCCATGGTTCCTTTCTCAGAGGGATCCGTATAGGCTAATCCTAGGGATCCGGCTAACAGCAGCTATGAAGGAGTGGAAATGATGTTTCTAAAATCTAAGACCTATAATATCTTGAGTGTTTCAGTCTTCCTAAGTGTCTTAAATGAAAGGGTGCTTAAGTACTTGAAGGTGGTGAGTGATGTAGCTAATGATTGTCTTTTATGGAAGGATTTGGAACTTTCATGATTACCAATGAGTGAGCAAGGATGACACTAAAGAAAACAGTGTCAATTGAAGCTAAATGATCCTAGAGATCAGGTGGTGACTTAGGATTGTGTTTTGGAAAATATCCTAATGGTTTTGAGATGGGAAAACTAGGATTTGATTAACTTTGATCAATTTTGAGGTGAGATTGATTTATGATCAATTATGTTATAAAAGATTTTTAACCTAGATGTGAAGGGTAAAAATATGAAGTGTGAGTTTTGAGAGCGGAAGAGTGATGGATTAAAACAAAGTGATTGTTCTATGAATGTCTTAGAGTGTGTTCTATGTGAGTTGGAATGAGTAGGAAAGATCAACCTATCTTGATAAAGTCTTAATCTACCTTAAGACACTATGCTTAGCTTAGTGTGAGGTGTTCTAAGGATGTGTTTGACATACAATGCTTGCAATTGCATTTTCATTTCTTGGGATCCCACGGTTCCCTAGATGTAGGAATCTGTTTAGTACAACATTTGGGATCCGTCTATCTCGCTAGATGTAACCTTTACTAAAGGTATGCAATGATCTTGACAATGCATTATATTCTAAGTTTTGTTTAAAGGAGTTCTAAAACAAGGATATCAAATGTAAGATGTTTATTTCATGAAATAAATAGGATTACATTGATAAATAATGAGTAGAGTAGAATTGATCCTATTTGACTATTCTAGGTTCCTTGAGTGTCTTCGCTAGGAGGATCATTATGTGATTGATGGGTATTGGTGGAATCAAGAATGAAGAACGTCTTCATGAGAGATATTTTTAGCGGTTCCATCATCTTATTCACAAGTACGTACAACGGACTTTGAAATTGAGGATGGAAGTGCATAACATTGTGATAAAGGCGTGTCAAGAACATTCCATAAGGGATGAGTTTATTCTTGGAGCCTTGAAGATTTGCAATTCGCCTTGCGAAGAAGTAGGCGAGATTGTATAGTTGTTGTGTTAGCAAACAGTACAACATGTGAGCACAACAAGCGGGAAGAATATCTCGATTTCCCCTAAGACTCCAAACATTTTCACGTAGAATGAGAGCGACATGCTTGTACTCTTCTAGGATATCCCGTGTATGGATAATGTTTGGATTGGAGTAATATGGTCGAGGTTTGCATATCATGCGCGTTAAATCTTCCGGAGGGTATGTGTGAACAATATGGACTATTTTCTTCACGAAAGTTGAAGAGAGAATCAAGAGACCAATCTTGGTGAAGGCACATTGTCCATGGTTTGGAATTTGGAGGATGTGAGCAAGATGCCCAAGGCTTAAAGTGAATTTTGGTTTTGATATAAAACCAAAGAGATGAGAGCGATCCTCGTTACGAACGAGTTCGACTTGACGGAAGAAATCCATTATGAACCTTGGACATATCTTCCGTTGATTTCAAGAAGACATTCTAGTCCTATGGCTCGGAAGGAGGTATTGATACCTTCTTGAATTGTAGAGAGGTGTCTACAATCGTCCTTCATGGAAGTGACGGTTTGAGATTATTGAACCCACGGACATGATTGCCGGTGTGTTGGGCTCGAGGAGATGTTCGGGGTGTAGATGCTAGTGAGTGAAAAATCAAACTCGTATTCATGCGCATAGTTGAACCTATAGAGGTGAAGGGTTAAAAGGAGGTGATGTTTATGATCAACCTACAAAAATCTAATGTTTTTACTAGATTTTATTAACAATGGTGTTTAACACTTAACTAACTCATGGTTTTGAAATTCTAGTGGATTATTACTTATAGAAAGATAGAGGTTTTTAATCTTGCAAGAAAACTGTTTTTGATGGGACGGATCCCACGGTTCCTTTACAAAAGGGATCCGGCTAGTATATCTTCCGGATCCGTGGATCAGAGTAACATAAATGATTTGATAAAACATAGGTTTTACAGTTTTATACCACGAAATATGTTTTATCCTACATTTTCTTTTAGCATGCATACGTGACTTCTAATGTATCACGAAGGAATATAACACATATAAAACAAAAGAAATGATAAACACATTATGATAAGAATAATATAGATAAACTAGTTTATTAATAATATTGCATTTCAATACTTAGGATGATACAAAGGATTGGGTATATAACCCCAATATAGATCAACAACACAAAGTAAATGTCTCCATATGTGAACTTCATCATAGGGAACACAAGTGCGATGAGTGTTAGGGCGATGAGCACGAAAAGTCGCGATGTAAACCATGTTGATGACGGATCTTCTTGGTTTCGGATGAAATGAGGAGGAAGATGAAGTTTTTAAATGAGAGGAATTTTGAAATTGGAAAATTTGAAAAAGTGAAGGTTTGATTTAGAAGGGTCGACGGTGGGAGTATAAATAGGGAATTTTGAAATCGTGTTTTGTTTTATTATTGGATTAAAGAAGAAATAAAACATAAGTTATATATCGAGAAATATAACACGTATGTGAGAAAAAGGCTTCCTAATGAAGCTACATGTAAATCATGTGTAAACACAAAATCTACTCAAATAAATTCCTAACAAATATCACTTATTTACTAAAACAATATCATTTAGATATAAGTGGAAAGTCATACCGAGTGCACTTAGGAATGTCTTTACAAATGACAAATGTCACTTAGACAATTCCCGCTCCTTTGCGTTTAAGATACCTTCTTAAGGAAGGTATTCTTGTTACCAAGTGTCTCCTAAAGCTTGGTGGGTATGAGCTTTGACTAATCAATATCACAAAGAAGATTAGTGCAATTAAATGAAAAGATATATAAAAATGTTGTTATCACCAACATCCAAACATATAGTTTTGAAAAACATGGTGTTTGTTTTATGAAAACCTTCTTTGTAATTTTCAATTAACTATGGATCGTATCAAGTTTTTAAAGTACAATATACTTCAAGAAACTTGGTAACGAAGCTCTGATGCCAATTGTGGAAAACTAGAAGGGGGGGGGGGGTTGAATAGTTTTACCAATTAAAACTTCCTTTTAAACTATTTAGATCGACTTATGTCAATCCATTTGGTTGTGTGTGTTGGATGTTGATAAACAAGCATATAAAGATATGTAATAAAAAGACAAGAGTAAGAAGCACAAAACCACAACGCAATTATTTATAGTGGTTCGGCTACAAGGACACCTTCCTTGCCCTACTCCACTCCCCGAGTCACCTACTCGAGAGTTTGTAATCACTACACCAATCTCCTTATGGCGGAGAAGCCTTCACAACGTCGCTTAACCTTTTCCGGTACAAAGCTAAATACCGAGTTCTTTCACACCAAGGCGAACCACACCTAACACAACGTCGCCTACCCTTTATACGGTGCTAGGCTAACCACCGAAGTTCTTTCACACCTTAGGTGAACTACACCTTCACAACGTCGCCTACCCTTTATTAGGTACTAGGCTAAGTACCTAGTTCCATTGCAATGGAGGAACTACTACCACACTACACCAACGACTAATCCCAAAGGAGATCTACCTTTACAACATCATCAAGGACATCAATATCCTTGGATCTAATGCTAGTCTATCTAGTACATCGAAACACACCATATCGAATGTACATCTAAGGCACCTTTCACTAATGCCTTTGATTAGATCTACAAGACACCTTTCACTAATGTCTTTGATTAGATCTACAAGACACCTTTCATTAATGTCTTGTGTCTTCACTTCTAAGCACCTTTCACTAATGCTTCTTGTCTTGACTTCTAAGCACCTACCACAAGTGCTTATCCTATAGACGATAGATACCCTTCACTAATATCTTCGTCTTGACACTTGAGACATCTTTCACTAATGTCTTTAACACTACGCTTCTTTGAAGAAAGAAAGAGATCATCAACAAGAGGACTTCAATAGCCTTGATGATGAGGAAGCTTGGCAACTCATGGACTTGAGCTTGCTCGACTTCAAAGGTGGTGATCTTCCCTTTAAGAGGAACCTAAAAGATCACACAAAAACAAAACTACAAACATAGATCTCTTGGATCTAAGGTTAGTGAGATTTAACTCAGGGGAGAAAGTATGTTAGAAAGGGGTGAGATATAATGAAGAAATGGCTCACTATTTATAGAGGAAAAACCTCGCTTCCCGGATCCCACGGATCCCTACCATAAGGGATCCGCTAGCACAAAGCTAGGGATCCGTGGTCCGCTCCTCTTTACCCATGGGTATTTTGGTTATGGGTCATGGGTCATGGGTTATGGGTTGATCCATGGTTTTCTTTCTAGATACAATGTATCTTAAGGATACAATGAACTTGGTTAAGTGGTATATATAAAACCATGGGTTATGGGTCAAAACCATTTGCTAGTATTTACCCATTTAGTATATACTTGTATTTACCCAATTTAGTATACTTAGTTTAAGTATATGTTTAACCCAATATGTAAACACTAGTTGTTGTACATATGTATCTAAATCATAAAATCACTTATACTTGTTTTAGTGTTTTATGTGAAAGCGTAAGTGTGTTAGAAAACTATTAGTTCAAACCATTTACGTATTTTATTTGTTTCCTTAAAATGATCTTACTTTTGTTATCGACAAAACATTAGAAGATCGTAAAATATAAGTAAACGTTTTTACGGCTTATTTGTATTAACAGTCCCCTTCCTTAAACCTAACCGTTCCTTCAAACTTGTTATGGCTCATTTTAGACTTTTCAACAAACGGTTTTCCTAGCACTACTTGGGATAAGCTATAGTCAATGACACATCCGATGTCTTCTAGGACCACAAAATCAACTAAGTAGGTGAAATTTCCTATAAAGACGTGTACATCTTTGACTTTTCCCACAAAGTTGCAAACCCCACCCGGATACTTAGGGTCTCTCCAAATCTTAAGTCGCTCATTCATAATATCATTGTAAATAGCTGATGACATCACATTAATGGGAGATTCCGTATCTATGTAAGCATGCTCGACATTCCTATATCCAATCATACAAGGGATTTTGATGTTCCAAGGATTTCCTCTCCTAATCTCTAGGCATATCCTAATGATGGGTGATCGGGGATTGTTGATTATGTATTGATGGTAAGCAACCTCTTCCTTAGTGGGGTAAAGATTGAAGTAAGCATTATCCTCCCCATTCACATTTTTATCCACTAAGCCATTATCCGAAGTACTGCTAATCATAGAGCCAACAACTGAGGCGCTAACCACTTTCTCAACAGCATCCCTAATTGTACTGTCAAATACCATTTGTAAATCTTGAAGGTCGTTGTTTCTACTCACATAACGGCTTTGGCGGTTGTGTTGGTCAGTGGGTTGGGGTTTGAGTGAAAGTAATTTATTTGGTGGTGGGTTCTTGTTTGATGAGTTATCACCTTCCATAATGAAAAGTGATGGGATTACGAACAAAGGTCACGAAGAAAGGGGATAGACTATGAGGAAGCTAAAAAAATAAGAAAAAATCTTACTTGATAGGAATCAAGCAAGGGAACCTAAACGAGATAGACTTCTAACTAGCTATTCTAATCCCGCAATGGCGCCAAAACTTGATACGCTGTACAACGCGTTCGGGTTAAAGGAAACTTCATTTTCTTGAGCAAGTTTTTCAACCACCTGGCGATGAACCTAATCGTTGTAGTGTAGTATTAGGGTAAGCCTCGGGATTGATATCATTCTCTAGGGAATAGGAATGCTAGTGAGGAATTACTACGCTAAGGTTGGGGTTGAAGAAGATTATTTTTATCTTTTTATATTTTTAGAAAATTGAAATTACGAATCTCGGGTATATTGGATTTGGGGGTGGTACTTCACCGATTACTCTACTATTATCTAATCTAATTAACTAAGCTAAGGGGTAGTCTATGTCTAATTGATGTGTGCTCGTATGATGATTAAAGATGTGTTTACCTAGATGCTATTACTCCCTAGTTATCTCCTATTGATGGTTGAATTGTCACGTCCTTTTTCTTAACGCGTTGTGTATTCTAAGGTCGCAGGGTATGTTTTTTTCCCTAACTCTTTGAGACTACCTTAAAGTTATTGCCTACAAAATCTCTAGGATTCATAAACTAACTTTAAGGTTATCTTTGGATTTTTAGCCTACAACAACTCTAGGCGATTATAAACTAATGTTCACAAAGATTACTCAAGCATTAAAAATACAACGATGGCCTATTGCAATCCTAGGCCAATTACAATTAAGATAAGAGACAACCAATCAATATTCAATACCTAGGTTTCATAGATCTAAGCAAATACACAAGTAAATTAGCCGGACATGGTGAACATGCAAGCATACACACATACAATTGAAGACATAATTAAATCAATGAAGTAAATTACTTATCTTGTTGTAAAATAGGGTATGAGGACCCTAAGATCACGCCAAGACAACCAAAAATCGTTATTAGGTTTTCTCCACAATTCTACCTCTCTAAAAGTCCGAAAATTCAATTCTATATATAGAGTTACAAATGCGACGACGCCACTCTTTAATTGTGACACCGCCGATCGCCGCCATTAGGGTTTCGTCTTGACCAAGTCAACTTTGTGGCGACACCTTGTGGTTGTGACGCCATCGGCTTCATCTTCGACGCGTTAGAATCAATCTAGGCCTTACGAGTTGTGACGCCTACTTTTAAAGCTGGACGTCAGTACAAAATAAAATTTCATACGAACTGTCAGAATTATAGGGACGGCATCGCCCTTTATCTGTGACGCCGTCAGGTGCGTTTCCAGTAGCTTGAGTGTCTCGATATTGACTTTGGTCATTTTCTTCATATATTCACGCCTTTTTGTCCAAATAAGTGTCATTCCAGCATTATGCCTTCAAGAGACCTAAAAAGTGAAAAGGAACGAAATTAAGTAGTAACGGATATAAAAGTGGTCGATTAAGGGCTTAAATGACCCCTCAAAAGTGTACATTTTAAATCCTTATCAGTCATGTGCGTTGTGTAAAAGTTGTATGTAAAACCAGTCAAAATGGGGTGTTTGGCAAAACACTCGTCGAATTGTAAAGTAAATGTTTTCGGGTCGTTTAGACCAAGTATTGCTATGAAAATGATATATTATGATGTTTAAATGTATTCTGGAAGTTTTCACATGTAGTTGAAGTGGTATACGTCGGATTTCAAAAAAATGAGTCGAAAATGGAAGTTGAGGAAAATATGCAGGTCAGAGGCATTTAGCCGGTGGCTGGGGACACTAGCCGGCGGCTAAAGGCCTCATAAGGGATTTAGCTAGCTAGCAACAGTCGACGGCCAAGTGCTTAAGAGGGTTTGTCGGTTTTTGTCCAATATTCGAAAAATCATATCTTTTAAACCGTAAGTCGTTAGGAGTCGTGTCACCAGTAATTTTGAAGGTATTGGAGTCTAGTTTCATCTAAAAATACTTTCAAGGGCTGGTTTGTCATATATTTTTATCAGTTTATAAAAGAGTAATAGGAGGTCCATTATAGTCAAAGCGTTTCCTCGTAAAGTTTTAATTTTTTGTCAAATCGCACGGGCGTAACATAATGATTGTGATTACTTCTGTATAGTTGAGTAAGTGTATTTTGATTTCTTTGAGTCACTAAAACATCTCACAAAATTGGAAGTTGTGTTGATATGATGTAGTAAAAGGGTGGATGGTTGAATAAACTTGATTGTTTTTGTGTTTGATGTTGATAAAACTGTTTTTGGTTATAAGACTTTAGAAAATGTTTAAAAATTCGTTTACATATATTAAAGTGTTTAAGTTATAAAGAAATTATACATGACAAGAGGTTTATGTTCAAATCTCACTAGATATATCATACATGTTTTAGGATTAATGGTCACATAAAAGGAAGGTGGTCATGGGATACCCTTTTAAAGTATGAAAGATGTTCTTCAAAGTTTAATACGTTAGGCCTTGTGTAACAAGTTTTATTTTACACTCAGAGAATCAATTCCATTTTATTTTGTATAAAAAAGTTAATAATTACTTAAGAACTTCTAAAAATATTGATCTTATAATTATGCTACACATTCCAACATGCTTAAGGGTCCGTTTGGTTTGTAGATGGGATTTTGATTACGATTTGGATTTGGATTTGAATTTATATTAAAACTTTGTTCGTTTTGTTAAAGGGTTTAGATTATGATTTGAGTTATGATTAAGATTTGATATATTCTCTCCGTCTTTAAATTATTGTCATGCGAGAGAAATCACATAATTTAATAAAAATAAGACAATTATAAATCTAAATCACTCAAAGAGAATATTCCTTTAATATATTCTGTAGTTTTTACTTTAAAAAAAAATTGGACAATTATTTTGAGACATCAAAAAAAATATAGACTATAATTTTGATACGGAGGGAGAATTAAATTAAAATATATGTATATTAAAAAGTAACTAAAAAGGAAAGAGAACAAAAATGAGGTTAAGAATAAAAGTAGCTCTAAAAATTTCCTTGTTACTCGTGTTAACCATAAGGAGCACCCTGGTTTTCCGCAATCCCAAAATTTTGACATGGTGCCCATTTTAAAATCCTATCTCTATATACCAAACAAGTTTTATGATGTCTACTCTAGCTTATTCTAGTAACCAAAACCACAATCCAAACAGGACCTAAAATTGCTTGCAACCGAAAGCTTAGGCAAACATAGCAAATTGAGTTAGTTTTAAATTTAAACACATGTATTTATTTTTCCCAATGTCGGTCTTTACAAGTTCAAGTTGTATGACCATATTTGGCGCATGGAACAAAACATCATCACTCCCAAACAAAAAAAAAAAAAAAAAAAATAAAGGCAAATCGTATTAATTAACTAACTGCTCATACAGACAATCTTATTAATTTCGAACTAATTCTATCTTAAATCATAGGTGTAAAGCAAATATATTAGTACAATACATTGCTATCATTTGATATCTAAAATATTGGCCCCTACAAGATGTAGACCATTTTTGGCATATTACGATATGAAACATGTGATGCCACAGTTTCAATACCGCATATCAAACGCTTACATTTGAAAATCTAGCAAAATATCGTCGACTAATGAGCTAAATATCTCATACTCCAACTCCAAAACGACATTTTCTTTCTCCAATTCATCATCATATTTCGACCATTTTAACCTCTTCTCCATTTCGCGTATGTAAGTTTTCCTATCATTTTCACACTCCCAATCTAGAAACATTTCTTGCATTTGTCCGTCCATCCAATCTTTCGCTACTTGTAACACTTCAAAGTCGGAAACATGTTTGTCAATCATTGTCTCTTTGAAGAATGCTAGTAAGAGGCTTTCCATGGCTTCATGTTTCTTAAAATGTTGAGAAGAAATCGTTGATTTCGTTAGTTGAAGTAATGCCATTGCTTTCCTTTCGACTTGATTCTCTTCTTGGGCAAACTCAAGGCATTTTTGTGTTGAGGATTCAGATTGAGCTATTCGGTCTTCTAGCTTGACTGGCTCAAGTTGAGGAACACTTTCAAATCTTCGAGTCTTGTGCATCAATTTTTTCTTCCTGTTAAATGGTAATACTGTAAGTTATTTATGCATTGGTAACCAAGTGAACAAATTGAAAAAGAAAGAAAGAACAACCTTCGACGTGTATGAGGCTATTTTGGAATGTAGAAGAAATGTCTTCCTCATCATCAACGCTAGTATCATTGTCACTTGGAAAATCCATCACAGAAACTGGACTGCATTGTTCTTCCTGATCGTTTTGCCATTTGTTCTATAGATTATCATCACCAACAAGTCAAATTCAAACCATGTAAAAACGAAACAAATTGGAATATACAAAGTAAAAGTTATTATTTACCAGAGTAAAACCTTTACCCAGAAAAACCACTAATAAAAGTTGCATGATATTAGCTAGAGAGACTGATCTCAGTTGATATGTTAGTATATTCCCCAATGAATTAAAATGCTCATATCATAGTTTTTGAAGTTTTCATTTCAACTACGTTTCTGTATAGTCATATAGATGTACGTACAATGACACATGTGATACTTTCACTATAAGTAATACTTTACCAACATTACGATATCTAAGAAAGACTTTGTCTAAAAGTTAAAAGTTAATCAGACAAAATGTGGTCATCTTCTCAAGTGATGTGTAACTTTTTTTGAAATCTTCTGTAGTTGTGTAAAATTTTGACCTATAAAAGTCAACTCACTACTTGACAAATGATAATATACCAAATAGAAGACACCTGTCCATAATGTACTACGTACTAAGATTTTTCCAAAAATTAATCACTTGCTTCTTGGTACACCAACTTGAATAATCCGTATATCACCAGCTTAAATGACAACAAATACTTCAATTATGTAAACTGTGCATTAAATAATTCTAGTACTAAAATAAATCACTTCCTGTTTCCTAGTAATTGCATCTTGCAAGTGCAACTATTGACATTATTGTACAGATATTATCATATATACTATTTGTCAAATAAAGCCACTGACACGCGTAAACGCCAACTTGTTATAACACGAGGTAAGTTCTAAATCGCCGCAAGTTGGCTAGTCAAAGTTTAAGTAAAAGTCGCTATAAAGATTTAGCGAAAATAGTCTATCTAAATTCATTATTAATCCCATTGCGATCGCGAGGTTTTCATCACTGCTTCTTAACTAACATTTAAATACTTAAAACATTATTATGTTATATGAAAACTTAAGTCATGCATAATATCAACAATCATCAATTATCAATGTGTCGTAACCACTAACAAAATCTATTTTCATACCAAATATATTCTTCGTAAGAAGATATGTCAACGCATCGTGGCCGACACATAAGGTTAAGAAGAAAATTGCAATTTCCTAGAATACCCCTATTTTCATATTCATTGTGCACACCAAACTCATAATCGGTGCATAGTGGAAGGTGGTCCAAATAGGACTAAATAAATATATAAGAGTAACGTGCAAAATTCATTTTCGTGGCTTGTTCATTTTGGTTGAAACTATCATTATCACATATTATTGACATGAATCATCTATCATGCACACACAAAAAATCAAGCGAAAGCCATCTCGAGTATCGACATAGTTCGTCAGCTAGATGAACATCAAGCCAACTAACGCTGTTTTTGAGATGAATGATCTTCGTTTAACCTTTTTGCTAAGGTTTTTGCATGATTCATCTCTAGAAGAGATGGTTTTCGCTTTACTTATTGCCTTTCAAAAATGATATATATTAGTATATGCCTAGTTTACGATAGAAATGTTTTCAGCCAAAAAATACAAACTATGTAAATCCTCTATTGCATGTACAGCAAACTTACACGTATGCAGAATCTACGGCACGAAGACATTTTAGATTGGTACTTGAAAATCACGTACTATACACGTGAGGTCATAAAGAAAATTTAATAAGGCCCCCTTTCCTCGCTGTGAAAATTTAATGCCTCAAATCCCCCCCAAATGTTCATTTTTAATAATATTTCAAATTTCTGTTAAAAAAAATACTAGTATACTGTTTCAAATTTGAATCTTGCTTACAAACTTTCAAAATTCCAAACTCACTGAGAAATTCAAACCAAGCGAGTACCGTATAATCGTAAAAACCAAACCGAATAGTTTGAGTTATAGCAGAAGTCTTGTTCTCTATAGGGAAATTTCTATACTTTACTATAACAAAACGATGTAGTTAACGAAAATTAGATGTTTTCATTACTAGCTCAAAGTTTAAGTACATACCATGGTACACTTTAGGACCAAAACAAATGATAACGAGTATCGAACCAATAATATAAGTTTACGTATTGATTCCTAAAATTCTAATCTTACGATTTGGGTCTAGTGAATTTATATCGGTGCAGGCCCCAACACACTAAAAGATATTTACGAGTACACATGGGAAATAAGAGCAAACATGTCATGATCTAATAACAAGAAAAACATTAAATATGGGCCACAATGTTGTTTCGTGATCGTTATGTTTGTTGGTTTTGTATCATACGGTACCTTGATTGCTTTCTAATAATGGAAGTTAAGTTTACTTTCTTTGTATAACACATTTTTGTTGTCAAATATAGTATTTCTGCAAATTTACAACTAGTAATTACTTCATAAATTACAACCTGTGTTACGTGTTCTTTCATATTTGTCTTTAATGTCATACACAAGTTATTATAAAAGTGTACTAATCATCAAGAAACATGAATTAGTAAGCTAAAATATTATTATTGTTAAAAATTCGGTGGGGATTTAAGAAACTTAAATAACAAAGTACAATCAATCAACGGTGCCATGGGAGACATAATCTAAGATAATGTTATTAAGAGTACGCAAAGCATTAAATTATGTCTTACCTTTGCATTTTCGTTAGAATCACAATAGTTGGTGGTTGGTGCGGTTGCGGTGGTTGGGCCAACTCTCTTTCCGTTTGTTTTCTTTTCATTATCATCGACAACATCGTTTTTAACTAACTTAAGCTCCAATGAGTTACCCGTTGTAGAACTGTCACTTGTCGCAGGAAATCCACTATCAGACCAAGTACTCGTACTAGTACTATTACTATTGTTGTTACTATTACTCGTTGAGCTAATCACATCCGTGGTACAAGCTGAACGAGTAATATTCTCCTCTTTGAGTAAATCACCGAAGGATATTAACCTTTTGACCTCGTTGCTATTATGATCAGCTTTCTTCCATAAACCATGTTTCAATAGCTTTCGAGAAAGGTTCCTAGACATAATATTAGTACTCTTAAAGGGAAAATTCTTGAATGCATTAAACATGACATTAGAAGCTCTTTGCAACATCGAATATCGTTTTGGTTTGGGTTTTGCTTCCCATATTGTTTTGGTTTGTTTTGAAGGAAGTTTAGGATTTGATTTAAGATCCATTTCAACAAGGAATCGAATGGTGGTGCAGCGTTGGCGACGAGGGTATGATCTAAATCCGTTGGAAGAACACGAACTCATGTCGTCGAGTAAGAAATCTCGGAGTAACAGAGTTTTTGGCATTGTTTTTGTGATCATTTTGGGATTGTCGGAAAATGAAGCTCTTGAAGGTATTATTGACATGGTGAAGTTAAAGAAATAGATGATGGTTTGGTTGGATGGTTAGGACTTTGAAATGGAGGATACGGTGGGAATGACTTCTTAATTGAAAAGATATGATTTTTATAATGTTTGTAATACATGTTGATACGAGCTTACTTTCTATGTTCAGAATTATAATAATAATAATACGAGTAGTTTTTTATTTATTTATTACATCAAAATTTCTCAAAAAAATTAAGGTGGTGTTTGAATCGATTTAATTGACTTAAAAAAACGGAATTCATTAATTCATATAAAAATTGTTTGTTTATAAATTAATTGAGAAAAGTGATAGAAAATATTAAGTAATAAAACTAATGGTGTATACATTAAGTCATCTTTTAATTAAACATAATTTAATACAAAATTTTAACAAATAAACCTTAAGAGCCTAAAGTATGGTAACTCAAGTTTTAAAAAAATAATAATAAATAAAAATAAAAAATGCATCCATGCCACATTTGTTTTAACATTTCAACATTAAAAAAAAAAAAAAAAAAAAAAAAAAACTTTATCATAGCACCACCTCAACAACACCTTTAGGACCCGTCTTTATTTAAAAACTTACATATTATAATTGAAACCCAATAACTAATTTTTCATTCATTACATCACTTCATAAATAATATTTTATTCATTAAATAAAAGTACAAATTACAATTACTAAAAAACCATACGTAAATTAAAAAAACATACGGAAATAAAAATATACAGAAATTTAAAAACATGCGGAAATTAAAAAAAAACATACGAATTACAAATACTTATTCATCTTGTTCTTGTTCTTGATGTTTTCGCCAAATATGCTCTATAATATTTTGTTGGAGACTAATATGCGTATTTTTGTCACGTATTTCTCTTTCCTTTCGACGCTGAACATAACATCTCTCGATCCACCTTTGTTGCCTATGCGGTGTCGGATTCACCCACAATTCGTTGTACTTACTTATTGCAAACTTTTGATCTCTTAAAATCATTTTATGCAATATAATCTAAGAATATATGATTCTACTTATCTTGGTAACTTCGTATTGACGTGTCGGGTGTTGTATTATTCCCCAACGTCTTTGGAGAACACTAAAAGCACGTTCGACATCCTTTCGTGCACTTTCTTGTCGCCTTTTAAAATAACCATGTTTATCGTCACTTGCGACCGTGAATGATTTGACAAAATTTGCCCATTGTGGGTAAATTCCGCCAGCTAAGTAATATCCCTTTTCAAACTCAAATCCATTTACCTCATATGGAGCTATATGGGCGACGTCATCAAGAATGTCATCGCATAACGAAGAATATCTAAAACATTAATATCGTTATTCGCCTCCGCAACCCCAAAAATGCATGCTAAATCCACAAATCGTGAGAAGCAACAAATTCAAGCATTATAGTTGGGTAACTTTTTTATCACCCATACCATATTGCCACTGCCATCCAACCGGACAATTTCTCCATTCCCAATGCATACAGTCAATGCTACTAAGCATTCCCGAAAAACCATGAACATGCTCATGTCTTGCATAAAGATTTTGAGTGTCGTTATAGGTTGGTTTTATTAAATACTCCGGCATGAACAAATCAATAACGCACTTATTAAAATTATCTAGACAATCACGTGCAGTATGCTCACCCATTTGCAAATATCCATCAAATGCATCGGGTGTGGTGCCATATGCCAATTGACGTATGACGGATGAGTATTTCATAATAACACTCATACTCATTCGACCCGTACAATCGGGTTCAGTACTAAAGAATTTAAAATGCTTTGGAAGAGGATCGACAATATGAGATTCAATACCTTCGACCATTTTTAGAAATAGTTTCCGGCTCATACGATATCTTCTTCGAAAATAAGATAACGGATACTTACAACCTTCATTAAAATATTCGGCCATCAAACGTACTTCGGCAACCTCACGTTTACAGCAGATCGAGTTACATGTTAAGCGAGGTCGAGCTTCTTCTTGTTCTAACCGTTGGTGATACTCGTATGCGGATATCATAAAGTAAAATCGGTTTTGTCATCTACATCGGACCAGTTTTTACGTTCCTCGTCACTTTGATTTGGATCTATTGTGAAAGAACAAGTTTTGTTAGAGAGGATTTGAATTATTTGTGTGAAAAATGGTTATATAGTGGTATAATATATATAGATGGGTATTTGAAAAATAAATAAAAATAATAAAATAAAAAAAATCTAATCGTTTGAATTAAGAGTGGTATAATATATGCAATGTTGCTAGTTTGGCAACGCCGGCCACGTGTGCATAACGCTCCATCAAATGTTATTGTATTGTATGCTCTAAGAGGTATAAATTTGGATGCATAGAATATGTCAACAATTCTTAGAAGAAAACTCAATACATATAATTATGAATAAGTTTAGGTTACGAACTAGTAAATGCACATTAAAATGTCACTTATGCTTTTTTTAGTAGGGGGAATTGCATATATATTCTTCTAAAACTTCATAATTGCATATATATCCCTCTAAAACTTATAATTGCATATATATCATTTCAAAGCCTTAAAATTGTCATATATATCCAACCAAAACTTATAATTGCATATATATCCTTTCAAAGCTTTAAAATTGTCATATATGTATATCCAAATGATTATTTTAATATATATTTAATAGGAAAAAATGTCTAATATTTATAAATGATATATAAAATGATGATTATAACCTTATTTTTTCTTTATTTTTTTTTACAATTACAAAATATCTTTTTATTTGTTTGAATTTTATTATGTAATTTGATCTATATATATAGGAGTTTTCGTTTAGAAGGAACGATGGATGGTGTAGTTGATATTTTTATTCAAGATTCGTCGATAACAAACATGGTTGAGTCGCCGAACATGGTTGCTATCTTTCTTTTCTTAAAAAATGGTTTAAGGATATTTTGTAATTGTTAAATAACTATAATTAGTATATAAAATAACGATTATACCCTTATACTTAATAAATTATTATTTTTTTAACAATTACAAAATATCCTTAAACCATTTTTTAATAAATGAAAGGGTAACCATGTTCGGCTACTCAACCGTGTCGTTATCGACGAACCTTGAATAAGAATATCAACTGCACCATCCATCGTTACATCTAAACGTAAACTTCTACACACACACACACACACACACACACACACACACACACACACACACACACACACACACACACACATATATATATATATATATATATATATATATATATATATATATATATATATATATATATATATATATATATATATATATATATATATATATATATATATAGGTGTGTTTCTTGTGAAAGTCCAATTTTTGAGAGCGCGAGAAGAGATCATGACCTTCCATCTAATCCCTCCTTTTCATTGATCTAATGGCTAAGATTAATTTACAATTTACACTAACTATACACTAAACATGGGTATTTTTGTAATTACAATCCTTACACCTAATATATTAAAAAAAATACACACTTTCCTCACAGTTGGAGGTGAAAGAGTACCGTTCTCTCCCAATCCAACCACTGCCATTACCACCGCTCAAACCACCACCATTACCACCGCCATAACCACCGCTCAAATCACCGCCATTACCACTGCTCAAACCACCGTCAGAACCACCGCTCAAACCACCGCCATAACCACCGTCGGTCAACATCAATTAACAACTTAAGTAATAGAATTGAAGCAAGAGATTAGTGAAGAAGACAATCTTTTCAAATCGATTACATATAAATTTCGTTCTTATCACTTTTTTTTCATTTTGTCAAAATTTAATTTTTATTTGTGAATTATTATGCACTTGAAGTTATTATCATTGTTTTAATTGTAAATATGTCACATTAATTTATTGATTATGAATTAGGGCTTGATTGTTATAGGCGACTTCATTGGTTTGCGTAAAGTAGAATATGGCAGTGATTAAGTTTATTAAGAGTATCTTCACGTGTGAAAATATAGGAGATATTAATCTTCGCGTGTGAAAATTTACTAAGAGCGTGATCATATTCGCGTGTGAAAAATATAAGAGATTTTTCTTCGCGTGTGAAAATTTAGTAAGAGCATCTCCGCGTGAAAATATAGGAGATATTAATCTTCACGTGTGAAAATTCATAGAAGAGCATGATCATCTTCGTGTGAAAGTATAAGAGATGTTTTTCTTCGCGTGTGAAAATTTAGTAAGAGCAATGATCATCTTCGCGCGAAAATATAAGATATTTTTTTCTTCGCGCGTGAAAAGTTTAGTAATAGTATTTGGCGCGTGAAAATATAGAAGATATTTTCTTGGCGTGAAAAGTTTAGTAAGAGCATCTTTCGCGTGAAGAGAAAAGGAAGAGTAAAGGTTAGTGGGGCTTCGATCGGTGATAAGTTATGTGTCTTTTATTTTAGTCAATATGTCAGTAGCTACTACAGGATCGGTGATCAATGTTGTTATTTGAGCTTAAAATTGTGGAAAGCATTGTTTCGATTAGTTAAAGATCGTTTGTCTTTGGCAATTATGTTTATTTTTCGTTGAAATGCGAAGCCAACTTATCTATTAGATTTCGTTTCAATTTGTTATTGTGTTTGGAAACTATATCAAGTTACTTTGGCGATGTAAAGTACTTGGAACAAAAGGGTGATATGGAGTTAGCAAAGAAGTTTTCAAGTTTACCAACAAAGCGTTCACGATTGAATCAGAAGCAAAGAGAATTCAAAAGTTGAGGCATTGGATGCAATCGGAAGAAGTTACTATAGTTGAAGGTCAGTATTGGCTTTTACATATTTTTAGCTTGAATGACCTCTTGTTTTTATACACATTTGTAACTGATGGTCTGAAAATAGTCTTGAGACAATGTAATAACCTTTTGTTCTGTACATGCCATGCAACTTTATTCTCACCACGTATTTCAAAGTGGTGTTCATGGTACGGTCAACAACTCAACACCAAGGTCTTGGTTCCAAAATAGGTGAAGCCACCTGGGTTGTCGGTGGTACTCATGGAACTCATGGCACCACCGGTCACACCAGGGGCTAGGTTCCAGTAGGTGAACCGATCGACTGGGGACGGTGATCGTCATGGTACAGACAATCGGTTATGGACCGGGTCACTGTGGCTTAGGTGGTCACACCACCGGAGGCACAGGAACTAGGACTGGACTTAGCTATGATCAAACAGGCCACCAGGGGCTTGATACTGAGCCTGGTCATGGTGGTACTGGAGGATATAAAAACCAACCTTATGCTAAATTAAGGTTCTTGCTTAATATGATTTGAGCTAAAGGCTTGCATATTGAGATAAAGGCTTGCATACAACGTTAAGGTTCTTGCTTAATAGTTTAGGCTGCACATATGAGCTGAGCTAGCTGAATCATGAAGATGCAAGGACTCTTTTTTGCCACTATGCATTTTCACCAAATGGTATTCGAGATGGTGTGACAAATGATCATGTGAACAAGGTAGAAAAAAAATACATTTCTTGATCCATAGTTAAGCATAATAAACTTACATATATATTTTTTCTGATGTAGATGGTCGTTATCTACAAGAGATTTCTATTGGCCCTTATGGCAGTTGGAGCATCACTATGTAGGCATCCTTTGCTCAACTGGAAACTTACTCTCAAGAAACTCTTCGAAGGTCAATCTATTCTTTAGTCAGACAAAAGGTTATTACATTGTCTCAAGACCAGCATAGACGCATTGGATGAGTTGCCTATTACCAAGAATAGTTTCTTAAACCTCACTGTATTTACTGATGATACACATGTTGAAGACACTCCTCTTATGAATATGTGGGTAGAGTTGTATGGTGATGGAAAGGATGCAGATGCAAGAGACTACCTTCTTGAGCTCTCCTCACGAAATCTTGTAAATTTAGTCCCAAAAAGGTACTCCGCCATTTTGAAAAAGAACTAATTTAATACCGAGTACATCCTATTAGTATATGTTACTTTTCTATAGATTAACCAAATTAACACTCCTAATGTTATTTTCATGCTGCTAATGCTTATAAACGTGACAATACCACATGGATTTCTGTTTGTTCAGACTTGAAATTCGATGCAAGAAGGGATTTGGATGATGTTGGAGCAACGTATATTGAAGGTATTATGTCAATTTGCGTTTCTGAATGAGCACCATCTCTGTCTTTGAGTACTCCATGTATCTTTTATCTCTTTCTTAGTTGCGAGTATTAGTTGATATATGTGACACACAAATATGGTTACAATAGTTATCATTTGCTTTGCAGTGCATGCTTTGAACAAACTCCCTTATTCCAAGCTTGACTCCAAGTCTATTGGAATTAAAGAGGGTGTTGTTTTCTCGACATATAGTAGCCTTATTGCGTCTTCTGAGAAAGGTCGATCTCGATTGCAACAAATTGTGCTATGGTTTGGATCAGACTATGATGGGCTGATCTTGTGTGATGAGGTACCAACCTCTTTTCTTCTTTTACAAGCGATCACTTTATGTTTAAGTTAACAAGTCTTTTTTGTACAAGTGGCGGATAACCAATTTCCATTAGGTTACTTTCTTTTTCGAATTCGTTTGTCTATTTTGGGTGATATATGTACATGAGTTAGTTCTAAAAACTTCTTGATTTGATATGTGTGCATTTGTGCATATATCCTTATATAATGATTTTTTAAGAATGAGAAGTCTGGTTAGTAACGGTTTTTGATATTTGATAATTACAAGTTACATTGTGAATCCGGTAATATATCTGGAAGGTGTAGGAGGATCTCTTCCAAATATACAATTAGAGACAAGGGTAGAATGTGTGATGCTTGCGTACTTTCTGATTGACCTTATATTCTTGTGTTTATTCGTGTGACTGTAGTGTCATAAGGCCAAAAATTTGGTACTTGGGGACAGCCTACACAAATGGGTGAAGTGGTTCTTGAAATCCATGTTTATTCTTGTGTATATTCGTGTGACTGTAGTGTCATAAGGCAAAAAATAGTTGGATTAATCTTGGTGGTTAGATCAAAAGTAAATGTGTTGTCACCAGTTGATATGATTGTCAAGTTAACTTCATAGTGCTTTAAGGATTGATAAACCATGTTTGTATTTTAATAGTAGAACCGTTGTCTTTTCCTTTTAGATCTTTTAAAATTATAGTTATATCAGTTATAGATTAACGTGTGCAATAAGTTGGTCTAAGTGAGAATTCGACCGTAAGTATCACCTTATATTTTGCTTACACCAAATAGCTGCGAAGATGGTAAAAATGCAACCGATGTTTAGACTTTAGAATATGGACACTGAACATATACTTTTTTCGTGTAAACTAATTGTTTCTGACATGGTCTGATGCTATATAGAATATGGCTTCTACATAATCTCTTACCAACTTTATTGGTTGGCTCATATTCAGTTCCATACTTTGTTTCAGCTCATTTATTTAGTTGGCATCTCACACCAGTTACCGCTTTGATAATGCTAGGTTCCAATCGAGTGAGTTTCAATAACAACGTGGCTGGTCAAGAAGTAAGTTACTTTCTGCAAGAAGCTCAGAAGTTGCATTTAATAGTACCATGCCTCAGCCATTTTAGTAACAAGGAAATCACTAGTGCTGCTGAAGAATGGGAAACAAGTAAATTACCCAATCCTGCCCCTACCCAAGATGGAATCGAAGATTTTGGTTGCTGGAAGTCATGCGGATAATCTGGGCTATCAATGTGATGGGTGGCAATCAGGTGGCAAGGGTTTAGCAGGAGTGGAAACACAACAGGTATGCTCTTCGTTTGGCCTAAATATTGGGTGCAAATACTAGAAAGGCAAAGCTTCCATTTCATATCTTAGCATTAGAGGCGGAAAAATGGGCAGTTGGCAAGTGTAATACATATGATAAAATAAACTATGTTATTTCACTTATTACACTTTTTGCCCAACTACTGTAAGATACAAATGGAAACCGGTTGGGTCATGCTAGGTTGGCTTTCTGGTGGCTTTCATGTGTGGTCATATGGCCACAACATCACCTCACGGGTGGTGAGGTGCATGGTTATAATACCCTGCCTTTAAGTAGCCAAGTTTGATTAGTTAGTTTTCTATCAAAGTTACTTTAACTTTCTACAACTGGACAAATTACTCATAAGTTGAATGTTGTTCTTTGACTGTGAAACACGTTTGAATCGAGTGGCCTAAATGGATTAGTTATGAACCTTGGTTGCTATTTAGTGATTTTTTTTCTTTCAAAATTACCCAGTACTTTACGTGAAACACTGAAACCTGGATATATTTTTTTTATAGTTAAAGCGGATATTCTTTTGATTTGTTTCTAGCAGAGGCGAAAATTCAACCCATTTATTAAATTAATGGGTTCATATGGGTTGCATACTTGGTGTTTATTTTAAATGGGTCAAATTAATTACCTTAACTAGTAGAGGCGCATGTTGAAAGTTTGGTTTGTTAATGTAATAATGTGGTTACGTAATGATGACTGACATGTTGATTATATAACCTATCTCGCTTATTTCACCTTGATACATTATTAGTCAATAAATAAGGAGTTTTGTCGGTTTAGGGTGTTATGGTTAGTTATCCTTAATGCTTATCTCGAATCATATACGTGCATCGATTCTTATACCACCGGCATTGGCATTCGTAGAAGTGAAGCTCTTTTCTTTTGTCGATGGAGCTTATTTATATTCGGTAAGAAAATATTTCTAATTTTTAAGCGCTCGTTGAAACATCATTTTCAACATCGAATATAGGATGACGTAAACGCTTTGATTTTTGTAACTATTCTATAATGATTTTAATAACTATTCTTTAATGTGTTAGTTATGATTACAAATACAGTATTATCATCCTCCTAGTTATTATTAATTCATTGCAGAAGGCATGAGTGCCACCATATTGGCTTCTAATCCTGATAAAGAATATGTTCACAAGGTGCATAATGAGTACATTTGGTCCCATGATGTTATCAACTGGTCATGTAGCTATTTTTCAAGTTTAGTACATACATGTACTGAACATGCTTCTAAGCGATGTAAGACTTTAGGACTCGGGTTCAATTCTAGAACAATGTTGTTAGATGGAAACTTTTGGTTGACGGATATGGATATTTTGCAGAATGCTTACCGTGTGGATAAAAGTAGAGCAATTCTTTTGCCATTCTTAAATACAATGATCAATGAGTCTCGAAACATTTGTAGCCGATGTTAACGGTAGATGGATACGATATTGCCTCAGTGGCACAAATTAAGCTTCCAAGAAAGATACTTGAAGATTTATACGACGGGTAAATGAAATCCCGTTGACTATATAAAAGCTATTCTTGTCGCTTCCATTGTACCCGCTACCGCTTTACCTTTTGTAGTTTGATACCGTGCTAATGTATATGTATATTCTGTCGTTAACTAGATTGTTCTTGAAATGATTGAGCTCCGAGAGTTGGATACGGCTCGTGCTATATTAAGGCAAACTCGGCGATGAGTGTCATGAAGCAGAGCAGCCGAGAAAGATACTTGAGACTCGAGCATCTTCTTGTTCGAACTTATTTTGATCCCAATGAGGTTATAATCTTAAGTTCCAACTTTTTTTCATGTGTCTTCCAAATTTAGGGAGTGTGCTATTTGTAATATGTTTTTGTACCTATTATATTATCTAGGCTTATCAAGAGTCAACGAAAGAGAAACGACATGCACAGATTGCTCAAGGTTTGTACATCTCTATCCTTCCCCAATAGGATAAACGAATAACCCAGGGACTAATATCAGAATTGAATATAATATCTATATTTTTGTTATGCCGTTTTCAGCTATTGCTGGTGAAGTCTCTATGGTTTCACCATCACGTTTAATGGCTCTAATTGGTCAAGCTTTAAAATGGCAGCAACACCAAGGTTAGAAACAGAGGGACAATATATTACATCTGTCTAATCTTAAAGAAGAGGAAAAGACAGTGAAGCAGATTATGCAAGCCATGAAAGAACAAGCTTTACTCGACAAAGAAGAGGCCTGAGAGAAACGAAAGTAGAGACAAAGCAAGAGACCCATCCGACCCCGGATACATACTAATGAATAATTTACACATGCGTGTTTACTTTTTTCTTCGCGCGTGTTAATAAACTTTTTTCACTAGTAAATACGCGTAAATTTATACATAAACATATATTCTTTTCTTCACGTGTGAATAAACACTAATAAATAAACGTGCATTTATACATTGTACCTTTTCCTTCGCCTGTGAATAAACACCAGTAAATAAATATACATTTATACATATGAGCATATACGATTTTTTTTCGTGTGTGCATAAACACTAGTAAGCGCACACATATTTATACATATAAGTATATAACAATATAATTTTTCATATGGTTTTTTTTTTTTTTTTTTTTTTTTTTTTTTTTTGCGTGTGAATGAACACTAGGAAATACACCGACATTTATTAATGAGCATATGCCTTTTTTTCACGTGTGAATAAACTTTCTTTACTAGTAATAAACGTACATTAATACATGATAATATACTTTTTTCTTTTCGTGCGAATAAACTTTTATTCACTAATAAATACACGTACAATTATACATAAGTATAGAATACTTTTTTCTTCGCATGTGAATAAACACTAGTAAATAAACATATATTTATCGATGAGCATATACTTTTTTCTTCACGTGTGAAAAAACTTTATTGACTAGTACATACGCGAACATTTATACATGAACATATACTTTTCACGTGTGACCAAGTTGTTCACACATCGAAACATACAGTTTAATATGCGGCCAAGTTGTTCACACATCCTAAAAAGCTATGAGCCATATATTTTCACATGTGAGCAAGTTATTAGACATATTTTCATATGTGACTAAGTAGTTCAAGCATCTTAAAATGTACGAGATATATATTTTCACATGTGACCAAATTGTTCACGCATCATTAAGATATACAAGACATATTTCACATGTGACCAACTTGTTCGTGCATCTTAATAAGCTACGAGACATAAACATATATTTTCACATGTGAAAAAGTTGTTCACGCATCTTAAAAAGCTACGAGACTTATATTTTCACATGTGACTAAGTTATTAACGCATCTTAGTAAGCTAGAAGACATATAGTTTCGCATGTGACCAAATTCCGAGACATATTTTCACATGTGAAAATATATTTTCAAGTTACTCATATTAATAAGCTACGAGATGAAAAAATATATTTTCACATGTGACAAAGTTGTTCAAGAATCTTAAAAAGCTACAAGACATATATATTCACATCTAACCAAGTTACGGGAAAAATATTTTCACATGTAACTAAGTTTTTTACGCATCTTAAAAAGCTACGACATAAATATTTTCACATGTGACCAAGTTGTGAAGATATTCTTAAAAAACTTCAATCCTTGCTAATAATTTTCACGTGTGAAGATATTCTTACAAAAATTAAATAATTGTCTAATAAACATTAATACATCCTATTTTTTCACTTATGATATAAAAACTATGCTAGTAAGATCAAAGATTCAATCATTGCTCATAATTTTCACATGTGAAAATATTCTTACAAAACTAAAATAATCGTCTATTAAACATTAATATCTCCTATTTTTCACTTCTTGTATAAAAAATATGTTAGTATGATCAAAGTTTCAATCCTTACTCATAGTTTTCACATGTGAAAATATTCTTATAAAACTTAAATAATCGTCTATTAAACATTAATATCTCCTATTTTTGCACTTCTAGTATTAAAAATATGCTAGTAAGATCAAAGCTTCAATCATTACTCATAATTTTCACATGTGAAAATATTCTTACAAAACTTAAATAATCGTCTATTAAATATTAATATCTCCTATACTTACACTTCTATTATAAAAAGTACGCTAGTAAGGTTAAAGCTTCAATCATTACTTACAATTTTCACGCGCGAAGATATTTATTACAAAACTAAAATATTAGCCTATTTTTGCACTTTTAGTATAAAAAATACATCAAAGCTTTAATCATTGCTCATACTTTTCACGCGCGAATATATTCTAAAAAAAACTTAAATCATCATCTATTACATATCCTCTAATGAGGCTTCACCATCGTGCACCACTAAGGGCGACTGTGATGTGACCAGCAGACCACACGATCCTTAGCGGGAATCTGAGTTGGATACAACGATTCCACATCTCAACAGGAATCTGAAACACATACGTTACGAAACACAAACCAACGATAACCTTATCAACAATGTACATACACCCGTCAACACTATTTACATTATATTGTAATTAAAGAAACCACGAAGAAAGAAGAGTTTATGTTTACGCAACAAGCTACTTTCTTCTTTTCTAAGACAACGACATTTTTCTTCTCTGGCCAGCAATGATTTTCACAAGATCATCTGCTATCTCGTCTTTGCTTATTTTCTTAAGCTCATGCTTGGCACCAAGAATAGCACTTTGTTCATAAGGTTCCAAAAAGCTCCAGTGAAACCACGTGTTCTCCTTGCAATTTTATCAAAATTAACATCTTTGCAAGTGCCCTACCCTCGAGTGCACCTGCCACATAAAAAGTATTTCACCATTAGTGAATGTCTGATAAACTTCAATAATGACAAATTTTATAATCTTGAACCATACCATGTCGAAGGAGTTATAGTTTTGAAAAGATATGAAAAGTTCTAATAAGGGGGAGATATTGTTGAAATTTCAATGTAATGGATCAAATACTAGTAACTAGTATGAGTTGTAACAAATACAATAATTGCACTTTCACAATTATGATATAGAGGGCAAAACAAGTTTAAGTAAATTATTTGAACTCATACAAGAATATATGCATGTAATAAACTCAACACAATTTGTCTAAAATTTCATTTCACATTACAACTATAATAATGAAATTCAGATAAATTCTGACATATTAACAGTCCTAAGCCCAAAAATTAATTTAGAATGTAATGAGTAATGACTTTTGTATGCCTGGGAAAATCAAAGAATAGTTTGTGAACTTATCATTGTTTGAGTACCATAGTTGATGTGTCCATCGGAATTTCTACAAGAGAAATTTAAACAAATTAAAAGCACAAGGTGCCTAAACCACCATAACTCGAGGTTGCGGGAAGGATATCTTCCTTAGGAGCTTATGCTTTTTAGTCATTTTTTTGTCACACAGATTAGCGTAAGTTAAAAAAAGCGCTGTAAATAATCAAAACCAAAAAGGGAGAAGAAAGTGACAAGAATACAAGGATCCCAAGCAGAATTTGTTGCATCGAAGCAATAGCTTTTGCCATCCCTGTCGGTGGTCCAAGAAAATTCTCGCACACTTCTCGTAGTCGAGACTCATCAGCTTCTCTGCATTCCAAGAGTAGATTTAATGCATTAGTGCTGAGGTTTTGTTTACATTTAATATTATTCTTAATAGCTAAATACACAAAGTTATGATAACCAACCTAGCCAGAAAGCGTATATATGACAAAAGACACTGGCGATACTCATTTGGAGACTTTAACGCCAAAGTAAAGGCTAACTGAGCTTCTAAATGGGCCCGTGTCTGCACTCCATCATCAGTCACTCTGCAACACAACACAAATGCAACAACTTGTCAAATGTCGTTGGTAACCATACAAACATGCTCCATCCCAGTTTTCTAGCAGAATTTCCTCACATAAACTAGCAAGGCAGCCAATTCACCATTTTGGGGAAACCCTAAATTAAACAAGCTTGCAAAATTTGATGCTGGGAACCAATCATCCGCAACACGAAGCCACACATGAGACTCATATCAAACATGAATGCATGACGTGTTGCAAGTGTAACAAGAGGAGATCCCGACTTTGATAGCTTTGTTGATATGACTTTTAACTGTCCCTGAAAAAGTAATCACAGTATGCATAAATGTTATGAATATAAAAAATTTGAGTAAATCACATAAATAATGCGATAAAAATTGAGTAAATCACATACGTAATCACAGTATCCATAAATAATGCGGTAAAAAACTGAGTAAATCACATAAATATTGTTCTGCATTATTCCTAGCAGGTATCACTTGCTGGAGAAAACGTGTTGCCGAGATAATACGACTGTGCACATGAACAGATCTTACGAGCAGCTTTATTATCAGAAAACGAAGAGATGAAGCAACAAAGCGCGTGGTATCGGCACATCGCAGGTCAGTGATGTCAGCTTGAGTCTTGATTCTAGTTTTGGGATTAAAAGTTGGCGCGACAAGAAGATGAATTGATAAACTATGGTGTTAACCGGATTATTGTATTGAACAGATTTTCAATGTCATCAAGATCTGTTTGCATCTGCGCAGGAATAACATTATGAAAACACATAAAGTAAGAGAAGAAAACTAAACCTAATGGATGCGATTAAGTTAGTTACCTTGCGTGTTAGTTCTAAAAGCACATCAGCCTTGGCCTTGGCTACTGAAGAAGCTCTTGCTTGTTGCAACTTATCATTTAGTGGAACAGCAGAAAGTGGCTCCACAAGGGTTCCTGTGCCCGAACCACTACAAGAAAAGCATATTTTATCTCTCGAGTCAGGTTTAAAGGACCACTGCGGAGTGAAAGAGGGCATTAGCAAGTTCTAACATGTATTTTTTTTTTTAATTTTACTGGCAAACATACACATTTTAGTAGTAAAGTCCACTCGCCATCTTTCCACCCTTTAAAAACTTCTCCATAACCATACCCTCCTTCTAGAAGCTTTTTATTAAGTAACCTATAACATGTAACTGGTTTTTATGAAAACAAAGTACAAGTGATGCAACTGATATTTTATAATGTGGAGATATTTTGCATTTAGCAATTGTAGACTTAAGAAACATAAAAGTCCAAGTGTATGCGTAAATAATAAAACCAATTGGAGTAACACTAAACAACATTCTTAAGAAACATAAAAGTCCAAGTGCATATGATAGTTGTCACATTATATTGCAATCTCGCCACTTGAATAGCAAACTACATAAACCAAAATTTTGTATAGCTTCACTCTCAAAGGTCACACTAGTTGTTTCACATGGATGTGTGTCTCAAACAAAGCTGACTCATGTTTTCTTTGACAAGTGCATTTTGCCGCAAATAGTTAAACACAATGCGAAGTTAAACATATGGGTGATGATCTAACATATGGTAATACATATATGCCAATAAAAAGAGCTTTGTCAACATAGCTAGGCCTAAGGTCTACGGACTACTAATACCGATTTAAGTTGCTCTGTATATCTTAGCTACCACATGGATACAAGTTAAAGTTTAGAAACTAAACCACGAGAAGGATCAATTCAAACAAGTCAAAATTTTCAAAAACGTATATAAATGCTTACATATCTTAGATCATTTAAGAAAGAAATAAATATTAGTATTGTAATGGTTTAGTTTACACCAACACATAAAAAGACATAAAATACTTTTTTGGTTCAAAAAATAGAAGCAACGAGTGTTAAACTCGCTTACACCAACACATAAAAAGACTAATCTTGACCAGTTATTTTACTACCACTTTACGAAGTTTTGGGAGCATTAGTGGTACGCCTTCAACAATAATAATTGGAAGTTCGGCGTGAAACATATGCAAAAGCAACCATGTATCTTGGATATAGCCGAGAAAAAATGATCAACATGTGAAACCGGTTTAGTATATACATCATATTTTTATACTTAGGATCTACACTATACCCAAGATGAAATTCTAACCAAAGCTTCAATTTTTTTCAAATTTTAATGCTACCAAACTTGTATATACGCATCCAACAAAAATCTTTAAAGAGCAAGAATCTATACCGAATATGAAACCAAGTAACTGGATCCAAGTTCATTATTTTCACTAAAGGACTACCAATTCAATGAAAGGAAAGAACATGCATTCGCACCAATAGCAAAGTAGAGATCCCGCTCAAATAATATTATGATCATTATAGTGATTTGCAAGATACATAATTAGATGTTACAGATTTATAGGTGGAGATTTCAATAATGGTCTGATTCAGGTTATATTTTATATCTGATGGGTCAAATAAGTAAAATCAGCTTAGTAGGAAATGGGTTAGTTAAATTATTCGAAACATGTGTACTCTCAGATGTATGAAACCTCCAAAATTACCTAACTGAAGAAATAAAATTACAAATTATTGTATCATATTTGGAAATTAGATTGGAAATTACACTTTTTAGCTCAGTCAAATGTTCATCATTTGATATATGGAGTGACATACAAACAGTTGTTACCAGTGTTTGTTTTTCCAAAATTAATGGTCTTGATGTGTGCAATGCCTTAATGGTACAACAATATGCTTGCAACTCTAGCCTATGTATTTATGTACCAAATTCCTTTTTAGACAAATTGTGATCTTCCTGATGTCCCACTTGACAAACAGATTCTGCATCACTATCACAACTATCAATATCTTCACTATCGTAGCAACTATAGCTATTAACACTGCAACTACCACCGAACATACACCACTGTCATCATCTTTTGATTTTCTGTATACGCCTTTTCCAAATAGCGTTTCTCTTAAGTTTAGAACACCGTCTACTTTTCAGGCCGTTTATGTAATATATACATCAGCACAAGGCATAGTACAGACTCAACTTACACTAATAACCATGGCATTATACTTTAAGTAACAACTAATGGCTGAAATATGTTAAAAAACTAACTGTGTACTCATAAATATGGCTGAATAGATATTTTCTTTATAGCTCAATCATTGTCTAAACCAAACTACGAAAGAGATTCTCAAATACCAATATGCAACAATTTGTACAGATTGAAATTTTCTTTGAAGATACATGCAATAGTAAAGAAAAGATGAACAAATTATGTATACCTCAAGTGAGGTTGCTCATGAAGTTTCACCTAAACCCACCCACCTCGGATCCCATTTCAAGAACCAAACTCACCTCATTGCGACCCCATTTCAACAACAAAAGCGTACATTTCAAATTTCTATTTTAGAACCCTAAACACACCCATTCAGCCCTCTTTCATCGGCTAAACCCACCTTCTTTAGCATAAATTTCAGCACCAAAATCCTCCTTTCAGCCTCATTTAATCAACTAAACACCCTCCTTTCAGCCCCATTTCAAATGCACCTTCTTTAGCCACAATTTCAACACCAAAACCCCTCCTTTCAAATTTCATTTAAGCACCTAAAATATGTAAACATATCCAACATAACCTAACACTTTTAACTCATTAAAACACACTTTTTAATCCTTATTAAACTAATAATCATCTATTCACCCAAACACTCCCTAAGCTCATCAATCCTATCGAACACTACATAACCTTTAATTAGCCTATTAGTACATTTAGCATTATTAAAATTACATCGTTTAGGCCCTTTTAAGAAATGTTTACTACATGAAACCAACTTGTATGCACAAGATCTGTTCATTTCATAATGCTTTTCACAACTCTCTTCCATTTCGACTAGTTCTAGCTATTTAATACTTTCATCTGTTTATGAATTAGAAAAAACAATGGCATTAAACCTCATAATAATCTGGATTTCTTTGTTCTTAGACAACATAAACTCAAACTATCCAGGAATCATTCTTAGTACCTCTCAAGTCTAACCATGACTTCACATTAATAACATAGAAATCTAGTAACCAATCAATAAACAATATATAGCTATAATTAGTAAAGAAATAACCTGAAGATTGGTCCTCTGAGATTGTAGATGAAGAAGAAATAGCGATGAAGAGGTCATCGCTCTGAGATAGAGCTACATCATTGTTGGAAATTGATATGTTCATTTCAAGATAATTCCAGGAACTTTTCCTTTGCAAGAACTTCAGGAATTTCTTTTATCTCGGCATCTGTTTGTCTTATTAAACTCAATCCCAGCTGCTCCTATATGATTTATCATGATGTCATCACTGTGAGGTATAGCAACGTCATTGGCAGCAACTGATATGTTCACTTCATAATCTTTTCCAAAGATTCGTCTCATTAATATCTTCACCTATGCTCCTACTTGATTTATCGAAGGTCATTGACTTGAGATAAAGTAGCACTCACGGAAACACCGATCCGCTCACATCATGATCCTTCTCAAGACTCTCTTCCCTTTCATAATCATTTCCAAGACTCATCTCTTCAATATCTTCACTATTGATGCATCAACTTCAATCCCAATTGCTCCTATTTGATTTATCGTGAGGTCATTGATCCGAGATAAGTAACACCGGTGGCGACACCCGATCCATTCACTTCAAGATCTTTCTCAAGACTTTCTTTGGTCTCTTCGCTCAAGAAATATCGGGATCAACCCCAACTGCTCCTCTTAGCTCAAAACCATTCGAGGCCCCGGATGTAATACAAATTTCATTTAGCTATTTAATTAGCCTAAAAGAACCAAATTCAATTCCATAACAAAAAAAGAGTCAGAAGAACCAAAAACACGGTGAATAACAATCAAGATAATATATAACAAACATTTGCAAGAAAAGAGTGCACATCACGAACAAAGGTCTAGATCCTCGCTACCATGACATAGTGTACATAGTGTAACTACAACATTACAATACTGGATATTTATTATCAATGTTCCAGAAATCTTTATAGCACCATGTATACATATATTAAAAATAAAGAACTACATAGATCACTAAAGAGCACAACTTGCATACATTCATTGTCTAAACACTTTAAGAAACTGCTTTTGGGCATTTCCTTCATGACCCTAAGTCCTAACATGTACCTTTTATATATTTACACGAGCACATAAATGATATGTCTATTTATCAAAATCCCTTAATATCACAAGCTCTAGGTTAACTTGAGGCTCTACTAATGCTATATTGAGTAAATAAATCATGTTAACATTCAAATTATAACAACATTGATTAAAAAAATCAAAATCAATTAGCATGCCACTGAAATTCAAGTTTAAGTCCTACCTAATAAAGAAAAAGATTTCAGTATTTAATCCATAATTTGTATTTTCCATTTCGAAGAAGGGAAGTGAGGATTTCGGTCACAAAGGAAATAAGGAAAACATAAAATACGTGTCATGAAGATTGCAAGATGCAAGAGTAAGAAATAGTAGGAACTTGGTGTATATATTATTACCTATACCAAACGTGCAAATGCGTGGACAAAGCTCTGATCCTTGACTTCTTAGTTGCTTTTTCATAACCTCACAAATTTGTCTTTCATCTTCAATGGCCCCATTGGTTATAAAAAATATTATTGGAAGTAATTTCTTGCTCCCAGATAGCATCTCTATGGACTGGAAGACCATAAAATCTCAATGAATAAACTGAAACACATTCATTTGATACATAAATAGATGGCATATTGACATTGAGATCCATTGAACATATGTAATTCGGTCTCATCTCCTAAAGTTATAGCCTAAAAGTCGTTTTAGAGGACCACATATATTTTGCTACCGATGTGTCCATATTGGTTTGTTGTCGTGTCATGGAACATCTTAGCACTTTGTAATCAAAAAAGGAAATAACCCGATTAAGAGCACCGACATGTTCGTGCCACCACCAAAGAATAAAATTCATGCCAATCCAATCGGTTGGTTTTGAAGAGCTTCCTTTGTAGCCAACCTCAAGAGTTGATGAATATAAGTAAGTGTGGTCATTAAAAGCCATGACATTGAATGAGTCCCTTGATCCGCCTTTGACATTGCCGCAACAACAACACTTTTGTAGCTTCAATTGTCCTCCCTTCACACTTCCACTTATATCAACAACAAAAGCACTTCCTTCCCGATCACCTTTTATATGAATAACAAGAATTAGCATCGTAACGAAACTACTCGCCTGCTCAAGCATCATTTCATCGTACACACAAGAGAAGCATCTGATTCAAAACCAACCTTTTCTTGAGATCAGGCCCGGAATAAGTACAAAGAAAAATCTCACTTTGGTCAATACTTGAGTGACGACGGAGACGCAAAATGACTCCACCAAATGCATTGCTATGAGGAACCTCAAACACGGTGCATGATTTTATAAGCTCAACCACAAGATGTTCAAGAGATACAATCATTATCCAAGAAACTAGTATGATTCATATTTCACTTGATACAACTTATATCAAAATATACGTTCACCAACATAATATAATCTTACCGCATATGTAAACACAAAATTAGTACTTGACCACGCAAGAACTTCCGCTTCATACAAGAAAGCCAATTTCTCAACTATCCGCTTTTGCTCCCGCAATGGATCAACGTTTTCGCTTATATATTACAAAGTTTCAATCTTCATGTGAAAAGGGAAGAGCGGTCCAAGTTATACCTTCAAAGGATGACTTGTCGACCTACTCACAACCTCTCGTGCCCAATCCAACATTGACGTTCAACTCTATATTTTCCTTTTTCGATAGCTTCTTTCCAGCAGGAGTAACATACTGGGAAACCGAAGGAATATCCAACGTAAATTCACCGTCTTTATAAGATATTTTCGTGACCATTTAACTTTGATCGAAAATTTTGAACCGCCATCAACGTGGACAAAGGTTACGCTATAGTCAAACTACACTCAACAAACATGAAGAAAATCATACTCCATGAGACGTAATTGCAAAACATGGAACTAACCTGTGGTATAGTCAATGTAAATATATTAGGCTTGAGAAATCCACCATCTTTGGGTTTGCCTACACTTTCCGTCTCCCCCTTTTCATCCATGACAACTAGCTGCGTCTTATACGACTTTCTGATAAGTTGAACCTCAACACCTAGAATTGAACCATTTTAGCAAAATATCATAGCTACATTACATTACTTGAAAACAGCAACAATTCAAACAAGAAACATTGAAGAACCAAATAAAGAGATATACTGATTGTCGACACATTGAGTTTTAAGAAAATTTCTTCACATGTGAAGATATTCGATACCATATTTCTTCACATGTGAGGATATTTGATACATTATATAAAGCCTCTCAAATATCAATACCTTATTTAAAGCCATCGACACAAATTGAGTTTTAATCAAATTTCTTCACATGTGAAGATATTCGATACCATATTTCTTCACATGTGAGGGTATTTGATACATTTTATAAAGCCTCTCAAATATCAATACCTTATTTAAAGCCATCGACACAAACGAGTTTTAAGCAAATTTCTTCACATGTGAAGATATTGGATACTATATGTCTTCACATGTGAGGATATTTGATACATTATATGAAGCCTCTCAAATATTAATACCTTATTTAAAGCCATCGACACAAACGAGTTTTAAGCAAATTTCTTCACATGTGAAGATATTCGATACCATAATTCTTCACATGTGAGGGTATTTGATACCATATTTCTTCCCATGTGAAGATATTGGATACCATATTTCTTCACATGTGAGGGTATTTGATACATTATATAAAGCCTCTCAAATATCAATACCTCATTTAAAGCCATCGACACAAACGAGTTTTATGCAAATTTCTTCACATGTGAAGATATTCGATACCATATTTCTTTACATGTGAAGATCTTCGATACCATATTTTATCACATGTGAGGTTATAGATGCCTTATTTAAAGCCTCTCAAATTTCAATACCTTATTTAAAGCCATCAACACAAATTGAGTTTTAAGCAAATTTCTTCACATGTGAAGATATTCGATGCCATATTTCTTCACATGAGAAGGTATTTGATACATTATATAAAGCCTCTCAAATATCAATACCTCATTTAAAACCATCGACACAAACGAGTTTTATGCAAATTTCTTCACATGTGAAGATATTCGATACCATATTTATTCACATGTGAGGGTATTTGATACATTATATAAAGCCTCTCAAATATCAATACCTTATTTAAAGCCATCAACACAAATCGAGTCATAAGCAAATCTACTATTCTATTGAAATTCAGAAGCAGCGTATATCATTTCATATTTGCTATATCACATAACTAATGACCACTTTCCTGTTAATACCATCTAGACGGTGTTGATATGCAAAATAAATTTATAAAAATGCTAGATTTGTTACGACGGCATTTCATCGAACACTTGGTATGCAATGACAAACCACCGACAAATTATAAGCCTTTTTTTTTTTTATCTATATCTTCATATTCTTCATCAACTTTTCAATAATCATCTAAATTATACATCAAGATAATTAATTCCTAACAAGAATATAAACACTAAATATAAATTAATCTGAATAAATGAATCAAAAATATTTATTATTCAAAAACTTAATTCACTTACATTGTATCTCTGTTTGATAACTTTTGAATACTTCATCTTCTTCATGTTCTAGGTTGAATGATCGTCATTGATTGAACCTGATAAAACTTTCTTCTTCTTATAATCATCGATTTTTCCAAAATTAGAACTCTTAATTATGAGATTTATTGTTTTTGATGATGAAGATCGTGATTGATGGCGGTGAATGGTGGTGAATGCGGTGAGCGTTGGCAGCTATGGTGGTTTTGGTCGATGATGAACACAGTAGTAGTCGGTGGAGGTAGGTGGTAATAACTGGTAAGTTTTGGGAGAGAATTGATGGTTTCACACTTTTATTTGTAACATCGTGTGTTTTTTATTTTATAGTCAGTAAAATAGTGAAACTATCATGTCAAGATAAATTTTCATCCGTTGGATTGAAAATAAAGGAGGGATTGAATGGATGGCTAGGATCACTTCTCGCTCTCACAAAAATATGTCTTCTCATTTGAACGCTTCTATATATATATATATATATATATATATATATATCAAATGACATAATAAAATTCAAACTAATAAAAGATATTTTGTAATTGTTAAAAAATCGTTATTATATATGTCAATTATAATTTTAGACATTTTTTAATTAAATATACTTAAAATAATCATTTGGATATATATGACAATTTTAAGGCTTTAGAAGGATATATATACAATTATAAGTTTTGGTTGGATATATATGACAATTTTAAGGCCTCTGAAAGATATATATCGATTATGAGTTTTGTTAGATATATATGCGATTATGAGAACTTTCTGATGATATATACGCATTCACTTTTTAGTATAAGAATGATAATTTAAGGTCAGCAATATATATTGAGATGTTGATGGCTGAGTTTGTTAAAAGTGGTGAGAAAGAAAATTTTGTCTCAAGATGATGAATTTACGCTCACATACAAATTTTCAGTTTTTCTCCGAATTTTTTTTAAAAAAAAATCTTTATTTTTCTACGACTAAACGCAACCTATAATTCGATTTCTTTTATTTATATATTTAATTAATATAATGTTAGTTTTTATTTGACAGATTCTAAGTTTTTGAGGTTACAATACTCTTATTAGTTGCCTTAATGGCCTTATTTCCTACAACATATAACTAGGATCCACAAATTTTCAGTTTTTCTCATATTAAAAAAAAAAAAAAAAAAAAAATATATATATCCTTAGTTTTCTACAACTAAATGCAACCTATAATTCGATTTCTTTATTTATCTATTTAATTAATATAATGTTAGTTTTTGTTTGACAGATTCTAAGTTTTTGAGGTTACAATACTCTTATTAGTTGCCTTAATGGCCTTATTTCTTGTAGTAGTGGTTTAAGAGGTACTTGTATGTAACTTTTAGCTTTCAAGTTTAAAAAAGAGAATAAGAGTTGTTTTGTATTTTGTTATTCTAAACTCTTAAAAAATTGATCAGCTAAAATGGTTCTCCTAACAAATATATTGCATATATTTTTGTATTAGACTAGATGGTACATCTTTGCTATATAAAAAAAATGGTACATCAACTATTGGTTAACCATGCAGTAGTTTTACTCCTTGTTTTATGTAGTTCAAAATGCAATGTTTGGAAGCTATTATATATTTTTGGGACAAGAAGATCAAATACTAGACAAATGGTCCTTAGTTCATTTTCATTTCATACTCTCAGTTGATGCACGTATATTTTTTAAAACGGACAATTTTTAACTATCTAACAATATATCTATATCGCATGTCTTATGCATGACTTGAACCCACGACCATTTAATTGGGAAGCTTCTCTCACAACATGAGATACCATTGAAACACAAGCCCTTTGATAGTTGATGCACGTATTTAACATGTTACATCGACTCGTTTTTGGATCATGATGATTGTGTCGACTTGGAGTAGATATCATCATTAATCGTGTTAATTTGTACGGTATATCAACTACATTATAAGGCATTTAAGCCATTCCTAAAAAGGAAAGCCTTAAGAAAATGGTTCTAGCTCCTAACAAATATATTGCATATATTTTTGTATTAGACTAGATGGTACATCTTTGCTATATAAAAAAAATGGTACATCAACTATTGGTTAACCATGCAGTAGTTTTACTCCTTGTTTTATGTAGTTCAAAATGCAATGTTTGGAAGCTATTATATATTTTTGGGACAAGAAGATCAAATACTAGACAAATGGTCCTTAGTTCATTTTCATTTCATACTCTCAGTTGATGCACGTATATTTTTTAAAACGGACAATTTTTAACTATCTAACAATATATCTATATCGCATGTCTTATGCATGACTTGAACCCACGACCATTTAATTGGGAAGCTTCTCTCACAACACGAGATACCATCAAACATGTTCTTTGATAGTTGATGCACGTATTTAACATGTTACATCGACTCGTTTTTGGATCATGATGATTGTGTCGACTTGGAGTAGATATCATCATTAATCGTGTTAATTTGTACGTTATATCAACTACATTATAAGGCATTTAAGCCATTCCTAAAAAGGAAGTCTTAAGAAAAAGAAGCTTAGACACTTACTATAAGAGGAAAGCTTAAAATTCAATACATCCTATTATTCAATATTAAATGCAGATATTTCCACTAAATTAAATACAGTTTCAAGTCATTTACAACCCATTATTAACAACGTGTAACCGCTAAAAATCATTATTATCGGTAATGATTATTAAAAACATATAACCACATCCACTATATAAATACACACAAACCATTTCATATCTCTCTCACACACTTCTAAAGCATCAGCAATAAGACCAAGTGTACCTGCCGCCATAAAATTTAGTCACAGGATACCCGCCGCCATATTCCGTGGATACCTCGCTAGTAAGATATAAAATATTAGAGACACCAAGGATATCATATCAGTTTTGAATAAGCACTTTTGTTGGCCCAATCAATCTATCTAATTGTCTCTAAGAATAATTAAACATACAATAGCCTAATTTATATTTACTTGCTGATTTGAAATCGTCGAGCGTTGTATAAAGTTCTATCAACAACTAGCTTTAGGAATGTCGAAAACCCTCTGAAGATACTTGTTATCCCACTTATGCGATATCAACGAATAGAGAACCTGAGCTAAAGATAAAATTTGAGTCGGTTAGTACCGATAACGTCTCACTCACTCAATATACTCTATCCTAGTTTGACAATATAAGATATTTCCTATTATCTAGAATTATGGGTACAGAACAAATGCAAATGCGGATAAAAAAAATGATGAACAATTGACTCATACAAGAATTTTGTCAAATACCCTCGTACCAAACTCCATAGGCAAAAAAGTAGATCCGTGGAGCAAACAGCCACGAAATACCCACAAATTTATTTATATAGGTATAACATATGATTCTAATTATTTACGCTTATATATATTGAGTTTATGGGTATGTTTACCCACTCCAAGTTTCGCGGGAGTGTTTTGTGATTTGATCATATACTTATTCGTATGATGAAGATAATTCATACCTAGGAGTTATAGCACTTCGCATGAGTGTTAACGTAGATACTGACAGTGTTCTATGCTTCGACAAAAGTTTGTAATTTGTGTGAATTTGGAGCTTGGATCGTTTAGCAGGAGAAGACAAAAATCATGTGTTCGTATTGTTGGTTAGCCATAAGGCATGTCTTTATTATTCATACATGATTAATTAAATACCTGATGTATATGGATCTTATGTGGGAAAAACCTTTTTGTGAACAAATGATTTTAGTTAGTCTTCGGCTGTGAATATTATCTCATGATACTGGTAATTTAAGGGTTAAATTAATTTTTAAAATCATTGCCCGTTACACTGTTTTCCATCAGATTGGAATTCTGAGACATTTTCTTATTTATTCGATAATCTATGTCACTTTCGGCGTCTTTTCACCAATTGCTAAAGAATTACCTATGATTCGAATAAGTAACAATTAAGTATCAATTCTAATATATAATCATAACAAAAGAGCAATAAACATGGGGTAAATGATGTAGAACCGCAGAGGGGGATGAGTACGGTCTTTTCGACTAGTTTGAAGTATAAGAAATTCTAGTCTCAAAGAACAAAGAGTGGTTATACACAAAAACAATCACAACCACAATATATAGAGAGTATATATACGATACTAGTTCGGGATTGGGGGGTTTAGGCCATCCGTATGTACAGTTGCGAATCTATGACAGCGATACTATTACTAAGTATAATCCTTACAGTGGACTACAAAACGTTACAACTTAACTCCACCGATATGCACTAAGATCGGAGCTCACTAACAAGAGCTACTCCAACGTTATAGGATAAGCTCAGTTGCGAATCCAACGATATATAGGATAAGCTCAACCAACTCGACACAACGATATATACTGGTTCAGAATGGTGGGTTTAGACCATTCGTACTTCCAGTTACAAATCCATGACACTGATATTATTACTAAGTATAATCCTTGCAGTGGACTACAAACCGTTACAAATTCACTTCACCGATATGAACTAAGATCAAGCTCCCTAAGAAGAGCTACTACAGCGATATTCTACCCTCAAAAACCACTTGTAAGAATCTCGTGATTCGACTTTCCACTAAGACCAGAAAGAACTTCCCACCGGAAGTTTCAAACCCCAACTAGACCTTCCCCAGTTTAGACTTGATCACCAAGATACAAGACTTGTTACACCTTTGCTTATCCACAACCTTGATAAGACTTCAAATGATGTATAAGTGTTTGTTTGTTTTAGAATAACCTAAAATATCCTAGAGACTCGATTCTAATATAAATGGTAAAGAGAAGAAGACCCTCGACATAATTCATAATAGTGGATTAGGTTCTCGTGAATCTCTCTTGCAGAAGAAGTGCTCTTTTAATAGATGATAGAAGAAAAGTTAGAACACAATAAGATAGCAGACTTAGAGGGTAGAGAGAAAAGAAAATAAGAGGAAATAATGTTTTGTAAGAGGTGAGAATGTAAAAGGCAAGAGGTGAGTATTTAAAAAACCAAGAAACTCCCAGACAAGCCTGGTGCACTGCGCATGCGCTGGCGTGTCACCCAACGCATCGGCCACTATCGAGAATTTTCTCGATTTTGATTATTTGTATTAATCTCTTGTTGAACCTCCAATTGCACTTCACCTTTGACCATATAAATAACATTCCAACACTCAAAGTGAGATAAGGTCAACCAACTCATTTAGCCAAGATTTTGGTGTTTAAAAACATTTGTGAAGTGATAACTAGATAGTTAGGGATTTTAGTCCAATATGAAAGAGAAGAGAAAGAACAATTTGACATTTTTTGTTGGTTAATAGTTTGTGTGACAACCCGTACTTTCGGTCATTTCTACACGCTCATGTCTTATTATTTCAACATTTATAGTAAACTTGGTTTACTTGTTTCAAATTGCGAACCTTGAGGTTTAGCGGCGAATTCATGATCATGACATCACGTACATTTCATATGGACTATGATTAGTCTACATTTCATTGACATCATGTGCATCTCATTAGATCATTCACGACATTTCATTTCACCTTCAACGCGTAATTTTTATAGTTAATAAACTTTATCGCGTGAGTTATTATTTTAACATTTAATCCATTACTTTCAAAAATGATCCCGATGTAATTTTTATACTTACATTTAGTTATATAAACTATATTTTGAGTTTAACAAGTGTTTTGAATTTATTTCGTATACAAGTCGTTAAATTTATATTATTACGACGCGTTTCTTAAAAATTATACGATAAACATTTTATCACCCAAATTTCACAAGGAATGTATTTTAACAATTTTTATTATATCATTACATTCTATTTTGACCTATCAAAAACTTACTTGTACTAAAAATCTACCATTTACCTTATTACTTACACTTTAGTCAAAGTTTACAAATAATATACACAATTATATATATACATTGTGAAAAGAAAAAAAAAATAATACTTGAGAAACATAATCCCCCCATATCCGGCCTATGGGGGGGATGAACCAAGATATGATAGATTTTTTTTTCTTCTTATGTATACTTACACTCCATCTCATTTCATTCATCACCTACACAACTATAATTCAAGATCACACATAAACTTTCTTCTCTCTTTTATTTCCTTCTCCAAAACCGGTTACACATTCAAGAGGTGCCAAGGGATCAAAATTTTCTTCAAGTTCAAGTGTTATTTACAACCTAGATTATATCCTTTATATGGTTTTGAAATAAAAACCAAGGATATTTAAGTTTAATCCTTGTTACCTACACCTCTTCATTATCACTAGTAAGCTTGTTTTATCATTTTCAAGTTTCCTCTTCATTTTCATATGTTTCTTTTCATTTTTTTGGAGCTTATATGCATGTTATGTGATTTATACCATTTATTTCATGATTTATTGAGTTATATTACATATTGGTCATCCTATAAATATTCCCATGGTATTCTTTGGTCTTGATGGTGATTAGGAACCCATGACACCCTAAGAAGGTGTATGGTAGGATTAGATTAGTTTTGGAGTTGATTTGAAGGGATTAGAATAGGTTTTGTCCGAGAAAAACTATTTTCGATAACTATATAATTGTGTTCTGTCCTTAATTCGAAATTCTGGAAAAACCTACTGTTGGTACGACTTTTTGGCCTTGATATTTAGAAAATATACTTTAAAACGAATCCGTGGCCTTTTGAACGGATAAAAGCGGAGTTATAACGGCCGTGGTGAATTTTTAAAGTTTGACGACGAAACGTACACTTTTCGTAAAATTCAGCTTTGCTGTTTTAGTTTGTTCGGTCAAAACGAGCCTTAAGCTTCACAAATTATTTTGACTTATCAAAAATATATTAGTTTACTTGATCTGGCTAAGGACATATTTTACGTAGAAAGCGGATTTGAAACGACAATTATATGCACGTTTTATCAAGTTGCCGTAACTATTATTTTCGAAAAACTATATTATTTTTACGTTACAAGTATTTCATTAGTCAGAATCGACCATGTTTATGCGCTTTTAACCATGATGTGAAACTTTTGGAACGAAATGTCTTCTAGTAAAATCAAGTTCACCGCCATATTTTTCAAAACAAAAAGCTGTTTGTCAAGCGGAGTCATAGTAAATTAATTACGGATGTTCAAACTTGGCGAAACTCATTTTCTCGCACACAATTAGCAAAACCACCATCTTTAGCCCTTGATATCTTTATGATCGAGACCTTTTGGACGAAAACTCCTGAATCGAAACTTCTAGATATTGATACAAACTTTCCAAAACCATCGAGTTCGTTCTCTAACGATCGACGTACACCGCTTACGACTACTTTTCCGGAGTCATTTTGTTGATTTCATGATTTTCCGACGACATTGTTTTGCGACGAAAAGTGTTAATTTCACCAAAAATCATTATAAAACCATTGTAGGATGACATTTTGACGTAAAAACATGTAAAGTCATTTTTGAAGGGTCAAGACGTCAAAAGAGTATTTTTCGACGACGAGTAATATTTTCAAAACCCGTAAATGGTATAAATAACATACGAAGTGCATGCATAGCATTACATTGCAACTCATGATATATCATATCATTCGTAATAGGTCAAGATTAACGTATCACATTACATCTCGGTGTACTCACTTTTGTCTTCGCATCATTCCACCAAGTGAGTTTCATAGCCCCTACTTTTACTTGTTTTCATAACTGTTTTGGGGGAGATACATGCTCAACTAATTTCATTTACTTTCATAGTTACTCTAAACATTTAAGGATTATTGTGAGTTCCATAGCCCCTGCTTTTACTTGTTTTCATAACTGTTTTGGGGAGATACATGCTCAATTATTTTCATAACTATCATGATTATTTGAAACTACATGTTTAATCGAATCAATGCTTAGTCATGCGTAGTATGCTTTGCCACACTTAGAACTTCCATATCATATTCATTGAGCTAATGGTCTTGGTATATTCATTGAGCTAATGGTCTTGGTATATTCATTGAGCTAATGGTCTTGGTATAACATTGGGCTAACGGACTTGGTATATTCATGTACTTGGTACAATCATGGACTAACGGTCTTGGAACGATTTGATCAACACTCGTATTTGTTATATCAAGTAACTATTGATACATTAAGTTAGGCACTATTTTGTGAAATTATTTGACGATGTGGGCTTGAACACAAACTATACATATCTTGGCAATGGGTTGTGAACACACAGGTTGCAAGTTTTGTATGGGCGGGACTTGGAACTGAGTGGATTCACAATGCCTTTCTTTGCATAAACGATTTTGGAAGGCTTTACATTTCAAAACAAACTCTATGAACTCACTCAACCTTTGTGTTGACACTTTTAGCATGTTTTTATCTCGGGTTTCTAAGGCATTCACTTCATGGCATGCATTTGGACACATCATGGAGTCGCTGATGACGACGCTCCTCACTGGGTTTTATGTACTTTAAAACATCGTTTGAATTGTAACAAACTTATTTCCGCACAAGTTGATTTTCATTTGGGACCTACTTTGTAAACTCGATTGTTTTATTAAATCAAACGATGTATTTTCCAAACGACACTTTAGGTCGTTCAATATAATGTGATTGTGATGCTATGACAATCCAATCCCGTGAATTCCATTCCACGCAAAAAAGTAATTGGGGTGTGATGATTGGTATCGAGCTTCGCTTATAGAGAACTAGGTTGCATCATTGACCCTAGACTATAACTACATTATCATAGCATCTCATCATTTCATCATAAGTGAATGTTCACTTTACATGCGGTTTTTACGTACATTTTCGAGTTATTTACTTTCATTTCATATCGATTGTCACATGGATGCCTTTAAATGCCCATCCCATTATCTTTTCCCCATACTCTAACGTGGAGAATTCCTTGTCATTCCCTATCACAATTTTTATATCAGCTGATTCATCATCGACAACGACGAATGCCGAGATAAACCTTTAAATAGGGCGAAGTCACTCTCACTCCTTTGTTTCACCACTAACATGTCGAGTTACACTTTATTCACACACTAAGTCACTAAACCATCATACATTTGAAACACTTACGACACATCATAACCCATTTCGTAGGAAACCGTCGATCATTTTGAAAAATAACCTCAAACTTATTGTTTCTTATCACATTTCTTTGAAGCGCTTATTATTAACATGGGATTTTGCTACGTCTCACCTTTCCTCTTGTTTTGAAGAAAATATGGCACCAAGAAAGCTACGTTGAAATGACCCAAGCGAAATTCAAAAGTTGGTGAATGATAGCATTGCTAATGCTTTAAGAGTTGAACGGGAAATGCATGTGTCGCCGCCGCTTTCCGAGGCAGGCTGTCACGTCAAGCCGCTAGGCTAATTCTCGCTCTCGGAAATGCCGGAGGATCCGGAGTTAAGAAATGTTCGTACAAAGATTTCAAAAGTGGCGAACCCACCAAGTTTCGAGGTACCGAGGGAGCTCTGACCATGGTGCGATGGTTTGAAAAGTTGGAGTCGGTGTTCTTGCTATGTAACCGTCCGGATGACAAGAAGGTCAAATTTGCTACGAGCACATTACTCGATGGAGCGTTGTCATGGTGGAATTCATACGCTCAACCGATTGGGATGGAGAATGCTTTCAAGCTTACTTGGGAGCAATTTAAGGATTTGGTGACTAAGAAGTTTTGTCCTCGTGCGGAAATCAAAAAGTTGGAGACGGAGTTCTATGAATTAGTAACCATTGGGTGCGATATTGACACATACATTCGGAGATTTCAAGAATTGGTCGTGTTATGCCCGTCCATGGTTTCGATAATGAGAAGTTGCTAGAGGCTTTTATCTGGGACTTCCAAGTGATTCAAGGAGATGTGACTTCGTTTGATCCACAAACAATGGAGGAAGCTATTCGAGTGACTCGTGGTTGATGGCGCAAATGGTGAAGAGAGTAAATACACCAATACCAACCGAAATAACAACAACAACCCCAACAACCGCACAACTACCACAATAACCAAAACAACAACAACAACGATTTATAACCAAATCAACAACAACAAAAGAAAATGGGAAAACGACCAAGGAGGTTATAACAACAACAACCAAAACCGCAACACTAACCATCAACAACAACAAAATAGAAGGCAAGAAGCGGGAATGGTTTATGTCATTGCACCAATGAGAGGTAGAGGTATCTTTGAACACACCCACTATGTAATCGATGTAATTTTCATCACTGGTCCTTGCCACCCAAGTGCCACAAATGCCAAACACGGGACATCTAGCAAGGATTGTAAAGGTAAAGCCGTAGTCACATGCTTCGGATGTGGGAGCAAGGACACTATAGAAACCAATGTCCTCAAAACCAAGGTCAACAAGTCGAAGGTGCTCATGGAATGTATATATGTTAGAAGGAGGAGGAGGAGCTCGTCAAGGTATCAACGACGGAAGACCAAGAAGTTTGGAAGCTAACAGTCTTAATTTTTCCTTATGTACTATGTCGTACTAAGTTTATGTTTTCCATCGTATCCGAATCTTTATAACCTAAGATGTACTACTTTTGCTGAACCACTCGTTGTAAAATATTCTCATCTATCGTACTTTATTTTCTTTCCGATTTGTTATCATTGACGAGGATTTTAATTCTTTTTACTTTATCGATCATTTTAACGACACTTCTCCATGTTTTCTCTCTCGATGTTCATCACAATTTTAACATCACCGACTTAACACCAAATAAACATATGAGTCGATTAGTCCAAGCATTGCATAGTTACTCCTAAATTATACATAGCCCCGATCACCTATGTCTAATTCAGAAGAATCATGCGATGAAGGGAGTAGTAGCTTATATGTGTAAGCAATCCGTAATCGAGCCAAATTTTCAAAGATTTTCTTCAAACTACTTGTTTCCAGCTTGATCCGCGTGATGCTTCTTGTTTGATGAGTTGCAAAGATCGAGCTAGAAACAAGTCGTTACCTAAACCGATTTAGCCTAATCTCATGACGGTTCTTGTTTGATGAGTTGTGAGATTAAGTAAAATCGTTACCAAAAGTCTTTGAGGGTTTTGCTCGAGAATGGGAAAGTTTGCCACAACAAACCCTAAACCCGATAGACTATCACGAATTGAATTCGTGGACTGAATTCCTTTTGGATGGGCGAATGTGACAACCCGTACTTTCGGTCATTTCTACGACGCTTCATGTCTTATTATTTCAACATTTATAGTAAACTTGGTTTACTTGTTTCAAATTGCGTAACCTTGAGGTTTAGCGGCGAATTCATGATCATGACATCACGTACATTTCATATGGACTATGATTAGTCTACATTTCATTGACATCATGTGCATCTCATTAGATCATTCACGACATTTCATTTCACCTTCAACGCGTAATTTTATAGTTAATAAACTTTATCGCGTGAGTTATTATTTTAACATTTAATCCATTACTTTCAAAATGATCCCATGTAATTTTTATACTTACATTTAGTTATATAAACTATATTTTGAGTTTAACAAGTGTTTTGAATTTATTTCGTATACAAGTCGTTAAATTTATATTATTACGACGTTTCTTAAAAATTATCGATAAACATTTTATCACCCAAATTTCACAAGGAATGTATTTTAACAATTTTATTATATCATTACATTCTATTTTGACCTATCAAAACTTACTTGTACTAAAAATCTACCATTTACCTTATTACTTACACTTTAGTCAAAGTTTACAAATAATATACACAATTATATATATACATTGTGAAAAGAAAAAAAAATAATACTTGAGAACATAATCCCCATATCCGCCCATGGGGGATGAACCAAGATATGATAGATTTTTTTCTTCTTATGTATACTTACACTCCATCTCATTTCATTCATCACCTACACAACTATAATTCAAGATCACACATAAACTTTCTTCTCTTTATTTCCTTCTCCAAAACCGGTTACACATTCAAGAGGTGCCAAGGGATCAAAATTTTCTTCAAGTTCAAGTGTTATTTACAACCTAGATTATATCCTTTATATGGTTTTGAAATAAAAACCAAGGATATTTAAGTTTAATCCTTGTTACCTACACCTCTTCATTATCACTAGTAAGCTTGTTTTTATCATTTTCAAGTTTCCTCTTCATTTTCATATGTTTCTTTTCATTTTTTTGGAGCTTATATGCATGTTATGTGATTTATACCATTTATTTCATGATTTATTGAGTTATATTACATATTGGTCATCCTATAAATATTCCCATGGTATTCTTTGGTCTTGATGGTGATTAGGAACCCATGACACCCTAAGAAGGTGTATGGTAGGATTAGATTAGTTTTGGAGTTGATTTGAAGGGATTAGAATAGGTTTTGTCCGAGAAAACTATTTTCGATAACTATATAATTGTGTTCTGTCCTTAATTCGAAATTCTGGAAAACCTACTGTTGGTACGACTTTTTGGCCTTGATATTTAGAAAATATACTTTAAAACGAATCCGTGGCCTTTTGAACGGATAAAACGGAGTTATAACGAAGCCGTGGTGAATTTTTAAAGTTTGACGACGAACGTACACTTTTCGGAAAATTCAGCTTTGCTGCTTTTAGTTTGTTCGGGTCAAAACGAGCCTTAAGCTTCACAAATTATTTCGACTTATTAAAAATATATTAGTTTACTTGATACGAAGCTAAGGACATATTTTACGAGAAAACGGATTTGAAACGACAATTATATGCACGTTTTATCAAGTTGCCGTAACTATTATTTTCCTAAAAACTATATTATTTTTACGTTACAAGTATTTCATTAGTCAGAACGACCATGTTTGCGCGATTTTAACCATGATGTGAAACTTTTGGAACGAAATGTCTTCTAGTAAAATCAAGTTCACCGCCATATTTTTCAAAACAAAAGTCGTTTGTCAAGCGGAGTCATAGTAAATTAATTACGGATGTTCAAACTTGGCGAAACTCATTTTCTCGCACACAATTAGCAAAACCACCATCTTTAGCCCTTGATATCTTTATGATCGAGACCTTTTGACGAAAACTCTGAATCGAAACTTCTAGATATTGATACAAACTTTCCAAAACCATCGAGTTCGTTCTCTAACGATCGACGACACCGCTTTACGACTACTTTTCCGAGTCATTTTTGTTGATTTCATGATTTTCCGACGACATTGTTTTATGACGAAAGTGTTAATTTCACCAAAATCATTATAAAACCATTGTAGGATGACATTTTGACGTAAAAACATGTAAAGTCATTTTTGAAGGGTCAAGACGTCAAAAGAGTATTTTTCGACGACGAGTAATATTTTCAAACCCGTAAATGGTATAAATAACATACGGCGCATGCATAGCATTACATTGCAACTCATGATATATCATATCATTCGTAATAGGTCAAGATTAACGTATCACATTACATCTCGTGTACTCACTTTTGTCTTCGCATCATTCCACCAGTGAGTTTCATAGCCCTACTTTTACTTGTTTTCATAAGCTGCTTTGGGGAGATACATGCTCAACTAATTTCATTTACTTTCATAGTTACTCTAAACATTTAAGGATTATTGTGAGTTCCATAGCCCCGCTTTTACTTGTTTTCATAACTGTTTTGGGGAGATACATGCTCAATTATTTTCATAACTATCATGATTATTTGAAACTACATGTTTAATCGAATCGAATGCTTAGTCATGCGTAGTAACGGTTTGCCACACTTAGAACTTCCATATCATATTCATTGAGCTAATGGTCTTGGTATATTCATTGAGCTAATGGTCTTGGTATATTCATTGAGCTAATGGTCTTGGTATAACATTGGGCTAACGGACTTGGTATATTCATGTACTTGGTACAATCATGGACTAACGGTCTTGGAACGATTTGATCAACACTCGTATTTGTTATATCAAGTAACTATTGATACATTAAGTTAGGCACTATTTTGTGAAATTATTTGACGATGTGGGCTTGAACACAAACTATACATATCTTGGCAATGGGTTGTGAACACACAGGTTGCAAGTTTTGTATGGGCGGGACTTGGAACTGAGTGGATTCACAATGCCTTTGCTGCATAAACGATTTTGGAAGGCTTTACATTTCAAAACAAACTCTATGAACTCACTCAACCTTTGTGTTGACACTTTTAGCATGTTTTTATCTCAGGTTTCTAAGGCATTCACTTCATGGCATGCATTTGGACACATCATGGAGTCGCGATGACGACGCGTCTCACTTGGGTTTTATGTACTTTAAAACATCGTTTGAATTGTAACAAACTTATTTCCGCACAAGTTGATTTTCATTTGGGACCTACTTTGTAAACTCGATTGTTTTATTAAATCAAACGATGTATTTTCCAAACGACACTTTAGGTCGTTCAATATAATCGTGATTGTGATGCTATGACCAATCCCTCCCGAATTCCATTCCACGCAAAACAGTAATTTGGGGTGTGACAGTTTGCCTCCCATATTTGAAATTCAAAAACTAGTTGTTATAAGATTAGTTGTATGATGTGAGAGGGTTGAGTGTGTAAGGTGAATATGTAAGAATATGTGTGTGAGATGTGAGTTGGCAAAATCAAACTTGAAGAGGAAGGGTGAGAGTGTGTTAGTGAGTGTGTAAGAATGGTGTTACAAGATGATTTGTATGAGATTTGTAATTTGAATTTCAAATTGAAATTAGTTGGTGATTGTGATAAGGAAGTGTGTTGGAGAAGAAATAGATTGTAGGGTGTGTAAGAAGATGTGTAAGAGATGAGTTGTATGATGGTTGTACGAGGAGGTATTATTTAAATTCAAATTCAAATTAAAAGAGTTGTGAGTAAATCAGTGTACGAACCTGTATTGAAAGAAACACATTAGTCGGGTAAGAGGAAAGCAAACTTGTAAAATTGAGATGCAAGTAAGTGTCATGCATGATTTTTAACTAAGCATGAAAGTACTATTTAATAAATTACAAGTGAAACACTTAAGCTATGATTCACTATGACCTACTACACATGCACATGCAATGCGTGTGTAGCCCATCTTAATAGTACTTGCGAATCACGAGATTCACCTGTATTGCATACTAATGCAACCTTTCATTCTACAAGAATGACGGTTCTGACCTTATTGCTTTATATTTCCAATTTAGGAAACTTTATTTTTAATTTATAAACCCTAATAGGGTTTCCATAATCTTGAAATTTTATAAGTTTGTAACTTAGGTAACAAAAACCCTAAGTCACTATATATATATATATATATATATATATATATATATATATATATATATATATATATATATATATATACTATACTAGATTCAAGCTACCAATGGCGGCATGACTTATAATTATTTGTTTGTTGTTTTTTGTTAACTGAAATTCAATTTTTAGAATTGAAACAATATTATAAAACAGTTGTTTCTTTGGTTTTTAGTTGTTGGTATTTTTTTTGTTAATAATTATAAATAATTATATGGTTTGCGTGGATGGTTAATAAAACAACATATATAATTTTTACAATGGTAAAAAATAGTTAGATTGTGTACATGTTGAAAGAAAGAGATTTCATAGAAATACATGATGAGTATCGTTGTGTTAATGGGTTTAGCTATTTGTGGTCTTTATTGGTGGGTCAGTACTCATATTACATGCAATTTACTATGAATAAATCTCCGGAAGTTTATCTTGTGTCGAAACAGGACCATTAACAAACACAATTGGCTCGTATCCATCTTGACGAAACTGCACATTCTGTCACACCAGCGCGATTGACGGGGTAGACTTGTGAATATGTATGAATATCGTTGTCATATTTTTCTATAGAGAAAGAAGAGTGATAAATAATCATTATATGAACATTAACAATTATAAGTTACTGATTTGTTCAGTCGAACTTAGTATACGATTTTAACTCAAATACGAAATAAAGCTTTTTAAACACAACATTTCCACTATAAAAAGAAGGGTGATAAATAATCGTTATATGACAATTAACAATTAACAATTATACAACAATTGTAAGAGGGTGTTTCAAACTGATTTTGTAAATGCCTATCAACTTAATATGCCTATCAACAATAGTATAATTCTTTTAAAGAATGGATTGTTATATAAAATAAGCATACATGATGGGTTGGAGGATTGGAGGATTGTATAATAGATTTAGCTACTGTGACTTAAATACTTTATTATTTTAAATTTGTTTTATATCATAGATTTAAAAACAATGAGTGATATGTTTATTAATAAGCTAAATATGCAAGAACCCGAGCCTAAATATGATAATTGAGGAAAACCAACCCTAGATACGTAAAACTAATTTTCCTATGAAGAATACGATAAAAGAAAATTTTGGGAAAAAGCGGAATATTTTTTTGACTTTTTATTTATTTTTTATGAATTAAAAACTAAAATGTAAAGATTAAATGATTAAAAATATATAAAAAAAATGGAAAAAATCTCAAACTTTTTCTAAAAATACTTTAGACAAATACTGATTTTATAAAAATACTACTGCTGAAATTCCAGCTTCCAATAAGCTACTATTCAGCTTATAAGCTAAATAAGTTTAAAACAAAAAAATGTGGTTAACTTATTAAGTGGTGCAATCCTTGTCGAAAAAGACCCAAGGGCTCTGATGGTTTAGAGTGTGTGTGAAAAGAGGTTGAGTGGGTTTTATATATCTGTATTTACAATATCTACATCCACTTGTACTCCCATAAAAAAAATACTTCATCCTAATATAGCTTTGCTAATTTAGTCAAGATGATATGTAGATATGGCACCCCTAATAAAACTACACAAAAAAAAGGTTGAAAATCATGTGTTGGTTTGTTATAAGTATGCACAAGTGAAAAATATAACTATAATTTATTTCATTGTATACCTGATGATGCCTTTACCTAGTCTTTTTCTGTTAAAACAATCTCACAAACTTTCCTTTATGCCCGAATTTCCAGTTGGTCACTTGTAGACTTGAAAAAAAGGTTCAAACATATGGCGGTTTACACCAACTGTTGTATAAAGTTGGTGGTCTAAGTTCTGTAAAACAACATTGTCGTTCTCTTTTATCACAATGCACATCAAACTTCAATACTTTTTTTATTCCTCGCTTTCTATGTCAATCACATGGTATTTTATCAGCTATAACATATAACTCAATAGAACTTTGATGTAATCATTTGACTTTGTACTTGTAAAATATGTAACATTAAACTTTTAGAGATCTAAGTTGTTTACCGCATCTCACCAATTTAAGAATAACACAACTAATAAATACATGGATGAGATAAAATTTGCTCCTCCTTAATGCCTACTGAGTTTGCATCACATTTTATAATCTACTTCAATTCATGTTAGCAAATTTCAAATTTAATAAATAGCATATAGTTGACTGTTGAAGTCCAATTTAATACATTTACATTTGCTCTAAGGCTTCAAAACACCAAATTATTCTGTTCGAGGTATGGAAATGTGCTTTTCCAAATAATCTGATCCAAAACATTCCTTCTCATTGAATGCATCTAGTCTGCCCCGTGTGCCTAAGCCACAACACCAGCCATTCCTTTCATGTAAGTCCACCAAAGCCTCATGAATGCATCTAGTCTGCCCCGTGTCCGTCCTCATGCAGGATTTAGTTTTATATAATCTAATTAAACAAACATGAAGTTACAACATACCATTTAAGACAATAATACACGTGGCACAAAATTTACTGTGTCTAACCTAAGTTACCCCTTTTGGCTATTTTTTTATTTTTTATTTTGATTTTCAACTTTTAAACTTAAACTAACTTAACAATAAGCTATCTAAATAACTTTTTATTAAATCTAACTAATCAAAACACTACAAAAACAGATTAAGATCAGATTTAAAATGTATTAAAATTAAGCTAAACCAAACATTCCTAACTGGCTGTTAAAGATCTAAACAGCTTAAGGGAAGCTAATAAGCTAAAAGAAAAAGTAAACAACCTCAATTATCTATATTCTAATCTACAACCTAAAATTGAAAAGAAATAAACTCTAAATGTAACTGTTGCAAGTAGAACAGTGAGCAGATAGGGGTTTTTAGCAGTCTCATTAAGCTCCTAAAGGGCTTCTAAAGGGAAAACATGATTATCTATATTCTAATCTACAAATGGAAGCAAAAATTAAGCTCTAACATCACTTAGAATAAGCTAAAAACAGAATGGAATAAGCTGATATGGATTGATTACTTACTGGTG